>QJPP01000031.1:629517-1127837 GCA_003996215.1 Jaltomata sinuosa | reverse complement strand
AATTCTTTGCTCATTAGAGTAGAAAATTCCTTTGTGAGGGCCTTAGTGGTTCCTCCAAATATGATGTCGTCAACATATACCTGCATAACCAACAAGTCTCTTCCTTTGTTCTTGAGGAATAAGGTGTTATCAATCTTACCTCTTGATTAGTCATGATCAAGAAGAAACTTTGACAACCTATCATACCATGCTCTAAGAGCCTGTTCAAGTCCATAGAGGGCTCTGTCAAGTTTGTAAACATGGTCAGGATAATCAAAGTCTTCAAAGCCAGGAGGTTGTTTGACAAACACTTCTTCTTTCAACAACCCATTGAGGAAGACACTTTCCACATCCATCTGGTGGAGTGTGAACTCCATGTAGGCTGCAAAGTCAATGAGGAGTCTGATTGCCTCTAATCTGGCTACTGGTGCAAAGGTCTCATCATAGTCTATTCCTTATTCCTAATTATACCCCTGGACCACAAGTTTGTCTTTGTTCCTTGTGACTGTTCCATTTTCACCCAACTTGTTCCTGAACACCCACTTGGTACCTATGATGGTTCTATTCTTTGGCTTTGGTTCCAAGTGCCATACTTTGTTCCTTTTGAACTGATTGAGCTCTTCTTCCATTGAAATTATCCAGTCAGCATCTAGCAAGGCTTCATTGATTTTCTTGGGCTCTATTATGGACAAGAAGGATTCAAAGGCACAAAGATTCTTCAGTCCAGATCTGGTTGTTATGCCAGTGCTCAAATCAGTAAGAATGTTGTCTATTGGATGTGAGCCTTGATATTTATACCCTTTGACTACTAGCTCTTGTGCCTCCTCAGCTTATTTCTCATCTTCATCCTGTTGACTCATGGTTTCATCATTTTGATCAGCCACAGGAACTTCATCAACCTTGTTGTGTCTGTTAGTTTCAGCATCAATTGAACCTGTTCCTTTAACCTATTCCTGCATAACTGGTTCAGATGTCTGTAACAGTTCATCAAGTTCCTGCACACTTTGGTTAGCCATAACATTGCTTTCATCAAATACAACATGCACATTTTCCTCTACACAATTAGTTCTTTTATTTAGCTTCCTATAAGCTTTACTATGTGAAGAGTAGCCAAGAAAAAATCCCTCATCACTCCTGGCATCAAATTTTCCTAACAGATTCTTTCCATTATTGTGGATAAAGTATTTGCATCCAAAAGCTCTTTTTTTTTTTTAATTAAAGAGGGTGGTTCAAGGCCCACTTTATTCCCAAACAAAATGTTGGTACAAAGGGGAGGTCCAAAAATAGTGACCCGCTCAAAGAGAGAGAAACAACAAAAAATAGAAAAAAATCCTAATTAAGAAAGAGGAAAAAGGAAAGAAAGAGAAAGAAAAGGTCGAAGCTTCCAGATGGAACATCATCATCATCTTCATCTAAGCTCCAGATCAAGAATTGATCCATCCTTGGGGAAGCTTCTGGGCAACAGGAGCTAGGAGATCAACAAACCTTAATCAAAAACCAGGATCTATCAGAAATGAAGAGGATGGGCGGATTGCTCTTTGGGCACTCAAAACTCTCACGAATGCCGAGTCAATCTAGACACCTTGAAGACTTCTTCTACTCTTCAGTTATAGATCCAGCTAAGTTAAGGTAATGAGGTTCTAAGCTCCCCTGTCGGCTAGAGGAAGAGAACTGTGAATAACACATTTAGGCATTTGATGTTGGGTCACTGGTTGATGAGGGGTTAGTTAACTGAACATGTCCCTATTTCCTTTGCAGGTTGAGCTAGAGCTAATACCACTGCATAAGGAGCTAGGAAGAAGGTTAGTCTACTAAGTCCCTACACTCTTGAAGGTATCATCAAACCCTGTCTCTTTAGTGCTTATATGTTTATGTTGTTGCTGTATTATGGGTCTGTTGGAATCCTAAATTCCTTGTTTTGCTGTTTGCTAATTCTGATACTTGGCACTTGCATCTTGTCCATGTTTAGAATTGTTTTTGCCTCTCTTGGTAGTTCCTGGTAGTCTGCATATGTTAATATTTGGGTACCTGCAAAATAGTAGATGTGGTTAGTGAAAAAATCCGCAAGGTTATTGCCTTCTCTGAGTGTGCGCTCCACCTTAACCTCCGTATTTCTTATAAGTCCCTTTATCCTCCTTATTTCCATTGAAATTCTCCATGGTACCTCCCATATACCATCTAGTACCTTCTTAAGTATGAGAGAGTCTGTTTCCACCACAAGAGGTAGAAGCTAGTTATTTAGGCAAAATTCCACACCAATTCTCAGGGCCATAGCTTCTGCTTTAATACTGGAACCATCCTCAATCCTTCTTTTCTGTGCAAAGAAAAAATTGCCTTCCTAATTCCTAACACAAAATGCCCAAAAGCTAATCCTTGTATCTCCCCTTGAAGATCCATCTATATTGCATTCGTAGTATCCTTCAGCAGGTTTTGACCACCTCACCCTTTGACAGCTAATCTTAGGAACATAGAGGTCAAGGAAATGAATAATCTCCTGCAAGGTGGTAGGGATGTAGGCTAGCCAAGGATATCTGAATCTAGCAAACATACTAATGTTAGTATTAATCTCCAGTTCCATCCTCTAGTAGGAATGTTTACCTCCATGAAGAATGATATTCCTTGCTTTCCAAATCTGCCAAAGAATAAAGATTGGCATGGCTTGGTAGAGAAGTTTTAGTTTTGTAGAGCATTCAACAGCCCACCATTTGTGGATTGAATACTTTAACTATAAGAAGGGCTAACGTACCCCTGCTACATCAGCAAATATCCTCTAAATTCTGGCAGCCTTGTCACACTTAAGAAAAAGATGTTCCCAAGTTTCTAGGACCTCTTTCTCACAGCAGCAGCAGTTTACCTCATCACCTCCCATTATTCTAATGACTTCCTCAATAGAAAGCCTCTTCTTGCATAACCTCTAGAATAAAAAGGTGGTTTTAAAGGGCATACCTTTAATCCATATCCTCTTAAAAACTTCCTTTTGCTCAGCCCTATGTCTGATCATCTCCCAGGCACTTCCTAGGGTGAACTTACCCTTTGCATTTGGCATCCACCAAGCTTGGTCCCACTCATCAAAGTCATCCATCATAGGGATGTCTTTGTAGACATGCTGAAAAACCTCTTCTGGCAATATTTGAGTCATTAGCTCCTCCTTCCACCTTTCTTCATATCTCAGTTGAGAAACCTCCTCCAATTCATAATTGATCTGGTGAGAAATAGGAAGGAAATAGTAAAGAGAACCTAGCTTGGTCCAGTTGTCAAACCAAATACTAGAGTGCCCACATCTAGGTTCCCACCAAATTTCTTGATCAATGCAGTGTCTAGACTCTAATATATACTTCCAGGCCTGTGACCCCCCTTTCCATTCTGTTACTTGTGGTCTTTGCCTTTTGCAATACTTGATCCATAGGAAATTAGTCCACGTTGACTTTTTGGTTTTGAATATCCACCAGAGCTTGGCAAATAGTGCTTTGGAGACATCAAAGAGGGATCTAAATCCCAGACCACCTTCCTCCCTAGGTAGGCACAAATCAGACCATGCCACCCAATTCTTGCTTCTTCCCACTTCCTTGAAGATCCATAGGAATCTAGCAAAGATTCTGTAGAGGTCATGGATGACACACTTTGGGGGATAGATGACAGAGAGTAAGTAGATAGGAATACTCTGGAGAACATTTTTAATCAGGAAATATTTTCCACCAAAAGATAAAAGCTTTCCTTTCCAGGCTTGTAGCATGTTCTGAACTTTCTTTATCAACTCTGAGAAGTGAACTTTCCTCTTCTTAGCATGCCCAATTGAGCATCCCAAGTAGGTGAAAGGGAACTTCCCTCTTGTGAAATTAGTTGATTCTTCAATATCATGTATACTGTTACCAGCAGTCTTGTTATGTACATAAAAGCAACTCTTCTCCTTGTTAACCTTTTGTCCTGATTGCAATTCAGAATCCCCAAGGGTCTGCATTATAAGTTGCATACTTCTCTTGTCAGATGAAGTGAAAATGATGGTATCATCTGCATAAGCCAGATGATTAATTTGTTCACTCCATTTTGGCATTCCAAAACGTATGAACTCCTTATTCTTGAAGAGATCATTTAGGTTCTTAGAAAGCACCTCAGCAGCTAGGACGAATAGGGCAGGTGAGAGGGGATCACCCTGCTTAACCCCTCTGGAAGAGTGAAATAAACCATAAGCCTGACCATTAACTAATACAGATTACCAGTTGTTGGCCAATAGCCTTCATATTTTATCCACCACATTACTATCAAAACCCATTTTTTCTAGAACCTTTATGAGGAAGCACAATTCCACTCTGTCATAAGCCTTAGCCATATCAAGTTTCAGGACAACATTGGCTAGCTTACCCCTTTTTCTGATATTAGTGATGATTTCCTGAGCCAACAATACATTCTTAGAGATATTCCTTCCCTTAACAAAACCAGATTGGTTGTTGGATATGAGCCTTGGGAGTAACCCCTCCAACCTATCATGCAGAATTCTAGAGAGAACCTTGTTAAGAAAATTATTAAGACTTAGGGCCTCAGGTCTAAAAAGGTCTGTACCATTTCTTTCTTGGTGATTAATACTAGGTTGGTATGAGTAATAGATTTGGGAAGATTCTGGCCTTCAAAGAATGCATTTACCATTGCACACACCTCTCTGCCAACAATTGCCCAACAACTTTGATAGAAAGCTCCAATAAACCCATCAGGTCCACTGACACAGTTACCATTGAGTTCAAAGATGATATTCTTCACCTCTTCTTCAGAGAAAGAGGCATTTAATCCTCTGTTGTCATCTTCTATCACTGTAAGTGAAACAACTTTCAGGAGGGAAAAATCACCCTCATAGTTGTTGGATGTGAACTGGTTCTGGAAGAGAAGAAGCTTATAACTTCAGTGGCTACTTGATCTTTCCCTTCTGCGCATTCTCCATTGCACTTTTTTATTCTGTGAATAGTCAACCTTTTCCTTCTGCCCCTAACTAAGCTATGGAAGAACTTGGTGTTGTGGTCTCCTTCAGCAAACCATTGAATCCTGGATTTCTGCCTCCACAATTCCTCCTCAATCTTCAAATATTTGATTAGTTCAGCCTGAGCTTGCTGCAAAACAACCCTGTTAGCACCAGTAGGGAACTCTTCAAATAGATCTTCTTTAATTCTCATAATATCTTCCCTGATTGCCAGTTGTTGGAAAATATCATCCAACTTTTCTTTGCTCAAAGATGTAAGGGCTATTTTGGTCATCTTCATCTTTAGTTTCAGGTTGATGAAGACATCTTCATGGCTAACAGCATCCCAGGAAGCCTGGACTACCTCCTTGAAACCCTTTATCTCTATCCAGAGTTTCAAAAACCTGAAAGGTCTTCTAGTCTGTTCTTCACTACCCCCACAAGACAACAATGGAGGGGCATGGTAAGAGACAATCCTTGCTAAGTGGTCTAAACCAATATCTCCAAACATATATGAGAACTCTTTATTTATTAGTACTCTATCAAGTCTCTTGAAAATACAAGCCCCATCTGCCCTGCCATTCCACCAAGTAAATAGGCTACCTTTGAAGTGAATGTCTAGCAATTCACAAGAGTTGACACAGAAGGTAAATTCTTCATACTCTTGTGGATATACTGGGAGTCCACCAATTTTTTCTTCAGCATCCAGGATTACATTAAAGTCACCCCCAATCATCCAAGGCAAACTCATATTGTAATGTAGGGAGTAAATGTCATTCTAAAGCTCAAGTCTCTGAGCAACATCACATTTAGCATATACAGAGGTGATCACCATCTCTTGCCCAGTGTCAATAATTTTAAGATGTACAGTTAGGTGCTGATCAGATTCCGCAAGTACATCTACTTGAATGTTGTTATTCATAAAGATCCATACTTTGCCATTACTGGTATTGTTAGCATACTCCATTCTCAATCTCCTTTTGTATTTTTGCAACTGTCTGGCCTCCTGGAAAGTCTCCAATAAGGCTATGAAGCTAAAATTGTGATGTATATGTAGTATTTGTACCCTGTGAAAGGCATGTTTTGTCCTAACAGACCTTATGTTCCAAAATAATGCTTTCATATTCATTTATCAGCTGTTTTGGCCCCCTTCTTAGGCATCACTCTAGTAGGTTGAAGCCCTTCTGCTTTTACTTTGTTCTTCTTTGCTTGTGATTTCTGTTTTGGTGAAAGACCAACCTCCTTTAGGACAGCTTCTAAGTTCTGTTGATTACCCTCTTCTTCCTAATCTTGCACATCATTTATAAATTGTCTTCTCTCTGCTGCTTCAGTAAGTCTACCTCAGTATAACTGTGAGACACAATCTCATGTAGTTTTTGTATAGGTGGTGATGACTTTTATCCCTGTTTTGCTAGGACCTGCCCCTTATATGGACTTAGCAGTGCTAGCTCAACTTCAGGCTCAAGTGGGTATCTTCCCATTGAATCTCCTATATCTCCACTTGTTAGGGTGCTGCCCATAGTTCTAAAATCAAAGTGTGTTGTGTTGGTAAGATGAAGGGATTGACTTGTGTTATTATGATAATATGTTTCCTCCTTATCTGCCTGCCCTTTTTTTGAATTGTTGAACTTGTTATGCAGGTTGTTAGCAGAGTTGGAGTTGTGGTGTGATCTGCATGTTCTAGTAAAAGGATGCCCCCCTGTTGTTCTCTTGTCTGAATATCCTCTGCATCCTCTGAGTGTGAACTGTCTATTTGCAATGGTGAATGTACCAAGGCATTAGCCAGTTGCATAGCTAAGCCATTCTCCCTTGGAGAGACTGCCACCAGCTCCTTCCCCTCCTCTGACTTCCTATTCTCTGAACTGTTATTTGGTGATTGCACCTCCCCTATGATACTGCTCACTGTTTTGGTTCCTTTTTTACTAGTGCTTCCTTGTTTAGTATGTGTGGCTATTTCTTCTACTGTTTTGGACTCTTCCTTATTGTTGTTGCCGGACTCAATATCTGTTGTGGCTGGAGTTGTTTCTGTATCTCCTTCCTCAGTCCCCTCTTGTTGTAGTACATTAAATGAGTCTGCAATGGTGATCCCCTTTGCTCCATCAGTTATTTGCCCTTCTAACTCAGTAATTAGCTTGGTGGTTCCATTATCAATCTTGAATCTTCTACTAGTGGGGTTCTATTTAGCTAGAACCACTTTACCATTTATATATCTCCTCTGCACTGGAACCTCATGTGCTTCTTCCTTCTTATCTCCTACTTGTATGTCCTCAGTCTCCACCTTCTTGAGTTCATGGTGTAGGTTCCTGCACTCATCTTCTTTTTGCCCTTGTAGCTTACAAGTATGACAAAAGTTAGGTAGCATGTTGTATTGAATCCTAATGTTTTGCACCCTGGTTTCATTTTTTCTCCTGTTCATTACTTCCAATTCCACATAGTCTGGTAACTTGGCATCCAGATCAACCTGAACTTTGACTTTGGCACATCTTGGTCTAGTCCTATTGATGGTGGCCATATCTAAGTGGATTGGCTTTCCCACTGCATATGCTAGGGAGAAAAGAGACTCATGTACAAAGAAAGTAGGAAGAAGGTCAGGGAAAGAGATCCAGGCCATTTCTTGTGTTGTTTCCTCCTCTGGTTTAAACTTAGCATCGTAGATAAAGGGCCTCATTTGGTATGCTATTCCATCTTCTGCTGTAATATAATAGGCATTCTTGGAGAGTATGTTAACAAAGTCCTCCATAAGATTAAACCTCATTAAGATGTGCCTATGCCTAAGCAAACCTATTTTATAGTCTCCCTTAATCTTGCATTGCTTTGGGATTTGTCTTCGTAGGTCCTCCAAGTCAGGCCACCCATAAGAAAACTTTCCTATCACTACAAGTTGTAGCTCTTCAATAGTGTTCATCTTCTCCACTTCTTTCTCCGTCCAAGTAACCCTTGGGACTCCATTATTATATGCTATTGGCTTTATCCAGATCCCTTCTCTTAACACTTGTTTAGCGTATGGCCTTATAACATCAACGTATGATAACTTTTCATCTGCAGGATACACTTTTCCTTTGGTACCTTATTCTCCGGTATGTAAATTAGGATCTATAGGCAACTCAGTACGCGAAGACAAATTACTAGGCATGGGCAATACAGTAGGCGCAATAGGTATGGTATGCATGTTGGATTTGGTTGGGGAATCAGGGTGGTAAAGTTCAGGAAAATTGGCTAATGTTATGGGGGTGAGGTATGTAGTATTTGGTTGCTGGCCAGTCTTTGGGGACTGAGCAGTGGCTGGACCAGCCATACCAGCGGCGGCGACAGTATCTAGGGTAAAGGCAGGGTTTGGTTAGGGGTTGCGGTGAAGCGCTCTTAAAACTTGGTCAGGAAAATGCCGCATCCAAAAGCTCTCATATGAGAGATGTTAGGTTTTCTGCCTTTGAGTAATTCATAGGGAGTTTTGTCTAAGAGAGGCCTAGACATGTATCTGCTAAGTGTATAGCAAGCAGTGTTAATAGCTTCAGCCCAGAATTGGCTAGCCACATTACTAGCTATCATCATAGTCCTGGCCATCTCCTGTAGGGTTCTATTCTTTCTTTCAACTACCCAATTTTGTTGAGGAGTTCTGGGAGCATAGAAGTTGTGATCAATACCATGGGTGGAACAGTAGTCAACAAATTTTGCATTTTCAAACTCAGTTCCATGGTCTGATCTGATTGTAACTAGTTGTTTGTCAAGTTTCTTTTCCAGTTTTCTCACTAAAGTGAAGAATGCCTCAAATGCATCTTCTTTAGAAGCAAGAAAAACTGTCCAAGAGTACCTTGTGTAGTCATCAACTAGTACAAATATATACTTTTTGCCACCTCTGCTTCTTACTCTCATGGGGCCACAAAGATCCATGTGGACCAGTTCCAAGGATCTGGTCGAGCTTATCACTTGCTTAGATTTGAAAGAATATCTTACCAGCTTACCTTGAGCACATGCAATACAAATTCTATCTTCCTTGAACTTAGTTTTAGGTAGTCCTATTACCAAGTCCTTGGAGATTAATTTGTTCAAGTGAACATGACTAGCATGCCCCAATCTCTTGTTCCATAGCAGAGGGTCATTGTCCATCACACTGAGACAAACTAGATCCTCAGTAGGGACCTTTGAGATATCAACAGTGTACACATGTTTATGTCTTTGTCCAGTCAAGACAGTTTCCCCAGTGCTTAGGTCTATCACTTCTACACCTGTAGAGTAGAAGGTTACCTTGTTCCCATTGTCACAGAGTTGTGAGATGCTGAGTAGATTGTGATTCAGTCCTTCAACATGATATACCTTTTCAATTTAGTGCTCTTCAGACTTACCTATTCTGCCAACTCCTTTGATCTAACTTTTCTTTCCTCCTCCAAAGGCCGCATTCCCTCCTTTCCCTTCTGTTAGTGAGAGGAATTTTTCTCTATCTCCTGTCATGTGTCTTGAGCAAGAACTGTCCATGTACCAATGTTGCTTGCTTCCTCTCACCCTTTCCTACAAAAGAGATTAAAGGTTAGTTTTAGGAACCCAGACTAGCTTGGGTCCTTTCCTTTGATTAAAAGGATGAATTAGATCTTTATTGGTCCATTTTGGCAGACTTTTGACAAGCTGTTTCATGTGTGCAGACCTGTTCTTTGAGGGAGGAACTTTACTGTTAGCATGCCTATTCTTGCATTTACAAGCAACTTTGAAATTTTTATCTTGTCTACATTCCTTTCTTTGCTTGGTGATGATTTCCTCTTTTCAAAATTTCCTGTCTTTTTGAAGAACTTTCTGAAGTTCCTGCTTATAAGGGAAATGACATCAACTCAGATTCATTACTTTCAGTTGCCTTAAGAGTAAGAGTTTTGTCCTTGATTTCTTCACCTCTTTTAGTGATCTCAATATTCCCTTCATAGGTCTTTAGATTGCCTACCAGTTCATCTAATAACATGTTTGTCAGATTTTTTGCTTCTCTGATTGTAGTGACCTTGATTTCCCCTGGTTTTAGCAGGGTCCTTAGTACCTTGTCAACATGTTCCTCTGTGGTGTATATTTTACCTAAGAACACCAATTCACTTACCACAGTGGTGAATCTAGTAATTATCTTCTGGAGAGTTTCACCGTTCTTCATTTTGAAGGTTTCATACTCAATGGAGAGTTTAGCAATTCTGAATTTCCTAACTTGAGTAGTGCCTTCATGAGCATTGACAATCGTATCCCAAATCTATTTAGCAGTGGTGCAACTAGAGATTCGATTGAACTCATCTGGTCCAATTCCATATACAAGAATGCACTTGGTTTTGGCATTTTTCCCCAGCATCTTGTAATTTGCCTCAACATATTGATCTTTTGGTTTGGGAATGTCCTTGTTTTCATTATCTTTGATTATCAGGAATTTAGGGCCATCAGTAACTCTAGTCCATAGCTCATAGTCCTCTGCCTGAAGAAAGTCTTCCATCCTAGCCTTCCACCATTGATAGTATTGACAATTGAAGAGAGGTGGTATGTTGATGTGTTGTCCTTCACCGTGTCCAAGATGAGGTGCAGAATTCATAGTGATCTTATCTTGAGTTATTAGACTCTTGTTAAGATAACCTGCTCTGATACCAATTGTTAGAATGCTGACCCCCTAATTTGCCTAAGAAACAGGTTAAGTGATATGTTCCTTTGTCGAATGCTTAAATATAAAGCAGTAAAGAGAACACACAATGTTATACGTGGAAAATCTCTGGCTCACAAAGGGTAAAAACCACGACCTACACCTCTGTAGGATTTAACCCAACTCCACTAAAACAATGAACCTCAACACAAGATTACAAACTTTGTAACGTAAGGAATTATAAACTCTAATTCCTAAAGTACCACACAAACCTCCCCAGGTTTATGTGCCCAAATCCTCGAGTTATCCCAACTTGAAGACTCACTCCTATACTAGTTTATAACTCACTGGCACTAAGAATGAACGATTACAACTCAATGAAAAACAATACAATTAAGTTGACTCAAGAACTGTAAAGCATAGGCTTAAGGAACACGTTCTTCAATCTGGTTTCTTGTATTGGCTGCACTTGGATCTTCACTCAGAACTCTTCTCAAATATGAACTCACTTAATTTGATTGTGTTCTGCTTGTAGCTCTCTCTGTAAGTGCGTGAGGTTTTTGTGAAACCTCTATTGTATTTATACTGAGAGTCCTCTCCTTATTTCGGCTGATTTCCTTCCATATTTGGGAATCCTTATCCTTGTAGGACTTGTCAAGTCAATCTCCTTGATTTCTTTCCTTGTGGTATTCCTCCTTATGAAAGGAAACTTTGTGCAAGCTGGACTCTCCTTATAAACACGTTTTCTCCACACGCCTTTGCTCCTATCTCTGTGTCATCTGTCTTCTCCTGATCCTAGTTAGATTCTGGTTGAGAGGAATAAGTCACAGATACATGTTCTCTGCATGTGTTCCACAGCTTTGTCAATCTTCAAAATCTACCTCGATCCAATATACCTATTTTGTGCCCCTTTGTGCTTCATCAAGATGAAATTTGAAGAAGTTCTTTATTTGGATCTCGGTACCGTAGCATCCAGCGTGAATCTTTGGATGTTTTGTGATGGAATCGACCCATCATTTCAACTTTCTAGCACAGACCACAAAGGAAAGGGTTAAGATTATTCAGATAGGGGTTCAACTAAGAGTGTTCTGAGATCAGATTATTGGAGCTTCTAGTTCGTACTTGGAGGTCAGCTTTCTTTGGAGGCAACCTCTTGAGTTCCGCATCACTCAGAGCTCTGTTGTTTCCACCGGAGAAGACGAGCCTCCAGCTCTGCATAGAGACCTCCACCATTGATGGCAGTTGGTCTTTTCAGATGTTTCTCCATAGACATTTCGTCTCTCTTTACTTTCCTATATCATTTTGTTTTATTTTGTTTTGATTGTAGATGTTTTCTTAGGCTTTTTTTGTTTTATTTTGTTGCGCCAATCTTTGGGCCTCCCTTGTAAATTTTTTGATTTTAATAAAACAAGTCCATGCCTCATCCTTTGCTCAAAAAAAAATTGTGGGATAAGGGATAACAAAACCCTAAATAAAATAAAAGATTATATTATCCCACATGATAATAATTTTGGGATTGTTAATCCCGGTATAAAACATCAAAATGACAAGATATTTTTGTCATTTTCTTCTCCGAAAGCCCTTTTTTAAAACCTAAGGCTAAAATTGAAAATGAAAATTTACTCCAACTTAATTATTTTTTGTTAAATCAAACACATGTTTCATTATAATTCTGGTGTAACTTGTTCACCAACCAAACGAGTTTAACCTTTCCTTTTCTTTAAAAAAATTGAGAAAAAAGTTCAGGAAAAGGGCAAATATGTCATTTTGTTATTTTATTTCGGAATTGATAATACTGAGACTGGGTATAAATGTAATACCACAATTATAATATCAATATTATTATTCTCGAAATGAAAATTTTATACCAAACATGGAATAGAATAATCATGTAATTTATCAGAATTATAATCTCTTATCCAACCAACCAAATGACTCCTTAAATTTATACCAGGTGTGTCCTCGAAACTTTTATAAATTTTTCAAAGTTAATATATACACTTTATTAACTATCAAATGTCAGGAGTATCTGCATGTACTTTAAATATTAATCACACAAAAGTTTCAAAATATCTTGGGCGATGAATACCTTAAGATTACATGTGATACTTAAACCTAGATTTACCCAGACGCTATAGGATCCAAAGGGTCAGTAGAAAGTAGAAATTTTCTCGCCGTACTAACAGAAAAAGAAATTGATGAAAACTAAAAGCAATCGTTTCCAAAAAGGCAAAAGACAAACAGCCAAGAAAAAGTAGTGCAAAAATGTGGTGCTGTGAGCTGTGACAGGTCAATGCATATGATTCATTAATGCAGTTACTGTAGTTTCATTGTCTTGTTTTTCTGTAGTTCTCTTGTCTGTTCACCAGATTTCACTGTTTCTTTTGAAAATCAAAACCAAAGTACTATAATTATATTTATTACCACGTACCTTGTTATAAGGAAAATGAATGAAAAGGAGAGAAGAATGAAGAGTATATATATGAAAGTAACAAGTCAATAAGTATATATAGTTAGCGTTTGATCATAGATGTCTAAATATTTTGGAAAATTAGATTTTGGTGAAGTTTCAACTTGTATTTGGTCATATTTTTTAAAATATATTTCTCTTTTTAAAAAATATATATATAAAATATGATTTATATTCATAAGTTTTAAAAACTATCAAAAATATCTATCAGTTTGACATAAAATTATCATTTTATAATGAATCAGATAATATATTATCCTAAAATATAACACGGTATTTTAATAAAATTACTAATAACACAAGTACCAGCTACTACAATTCGTCAAATTATAATTAGTTACGAAAATTCATTGGTGCAAAAAAAAATCAATAACAACATTAGTAACTAGTTGTTCGTTAATATAAATCTTGGTATATTTTACGAACAATCTCTTCATGGCGAGCATATATTTCTAGATCAGGAGTGTGTTTAAGTAGGGGAAAGAATAGATAGAATTAGTTGGAGTCATAAATAGATGAACTTTTTTTTATAAAATACAAAAGCTTAAGATAAGTACGTTTTAAAATTTTAAAAGAACTAAACAATTATATTGTCGGAAAATCACTTTTTGGTAGATTTTGAAATTGTGGGTTTTTTGTAAAAAAATAATAATCCTAAAACTAAATAAATTCTATGACCAATTTTTTTTTTTCAAAAAGTGATTACAATATTTATGGCCAAACATATCTATAATTGTGTGTAAGAATTTAGTAAATTATCAAATAATATTAAATTATTCATAATTTCAATACAAAAAGTTTGGTGTCAAAAATGTTATAAAATTAAATTCGTTAAATTTAAATTTTAAATCTATTTTCATTCCTAAACCTCGAACCAGTAGTGGACACAATAACTTCATCAAGGGATTCAAAAAGTTGTTTACTAATTATAACTAGGAGATTCAACAATTTGTACGTACGCAAAAAAAGATGTTACATTTTTTACCCCTTTGATAACTCGAATTTTCAATCTTACGATTAGAAAATGAGGATGCTTACCTACCACCTGAGCAACACTCTATTCTCCTCTTCTAACAATAAAAGGTCTCGTTCATCCACCACATCAGGGGCGGATGTACCATTATCGATGCGACCACAATTGAACCCGTAATTTTTTGTACAAAACATAAATTTATGTGTAAAATTTAGTGTTTTAAAAGGCAAGGCGTGAGGTGGTGCATTTTACTTAGCACGGGGCGAGACGTAAGTCGCATAGATCTTTAATTTTAAATTTATAATATAGTAAAATAGTACAATAACACAGAAATTATAAAATATTCATTAATAATTTTAAAAAAATTTAAACATGATAAAGAAACTCATAAAAATAAAACTTCTAACATCATTTTACAAGTAGAAATAATACAATGATATAAAAGCAACTATGAAACGCAAATCAACTCTAACATTTTAACTTTCAAACAATAAAAGAACCATAATTGTTTTAAAATATATCACTATCATACTATGCAATTTACCTCCCAAAAGAAATAATCAATCAACTATTAATATTATAATTAAAATATTACTCCTTCATGAATAAAAATAAAATACTTTCAAATAACAAAATAATAAAATATGATAATTTTGAGACATAAGACAAAAACATGAACACCAATGAAAAGTGAAGATGTAAAATTTGGTTATTTATTTTTAAAAAAAATGTTAAGTAATATTCACCTTCACGATATTCTCGAATAGTAAATAAGCAATAATACGACTTGTTATTTGAGTTACTCTTAATTTTCTTATTTCTTATTTCTTATTTCTATAAATGAAAAAACCCTACTCCCTCTGTTTCAATTTATTTGACCTACTTTATTTTTTAGTTCGTTTAAAAAAGAATGACACTTTCCCTTTTTAGCAACTCTTTAATTTCAACTTTTCACATGCCATGTTTAAGACCACAAGATTAAAGGACATTTTAGTACATTTGACATATCTTTAATTTTAGACCACAAGATTCAAAAGTCTTCTTTATTTTCTTAAACTCCGTGCCAAGTCAAAATAGGTCACTCATTTTGAAACGGATGGAATACCAAGTATCATTCATTTATTAAAAAGTTATAAGGATCAACAGTGTTGACTAAGGAATTTGACACATAATTTTTAAAAGAACTGTTACGCAAGTTTCGAGCATTGGGCGTTGTGCGTGTTTAGGGCGTATAGTCGGATGCTTAGAGCATAAGTCTCATAGAACTAAGCCACACATGTGAAACCCTAGGCGTTTTGCAAAAGGAGTAACCGGGCTTCTTTGAAATAATAAGACTATTCAAATTCTAATATTCGTGGAGAGAGAATCATAATAAATGTAAAGATCTTAGCTAATTCAACTATTTCATTGATCCAAGGATGAATATCTCTTAGCCCCTAAGCTTCAAGCTATCCGTGAACGTATTGAACAATATAATAGAGAAGTAAAGATTGTAAATACCGGTATCGTACTTCAAGTAGGCGATGGCATTGCTCTGTGAAGAGAAAGAATCGTAATAAATGTAAAGAAGAAACATCATTTACGCAATAGCGAGATGAAAGTAGTCGTTTTTCAATAAGCTAGCTGCCTATTGCAGGAGTTCCTGACCTGAAAGGACACCAGAAAGCTGCTATTGAATGTGAACAAAATAGTGCCCTGCCCTGAGGCGAGTTCCAGAGCGAATCCAAAAAGTGTCTTTTAAAATACTGATAAAAATTTACTAAAATTATAATAAATAATAAACATGAATCTATAACTTTAAAATATTATGGGTTCAATATTAAAACCTCAAGAAATTAAATTTACAGAATTTAAATTTTGAGTTTGCCTCTGTCCATGCTCTCGGCAGTAATTGTGTGTTTTACATGTTTGTGGTGGGTCTTTGATAGTAACTCCAAAGAGGTGCACAGTAGATATACCCTGAAAATCCCTTGTTGGGACATGACGTTTCATGAAAACTCCCTTTGACCCATCTGGTTGCTCTATTCTCATGATGATGAATATATATAAAGATATGCTATATATCAAACAGTACTCAGAGTCACATCTTTCAACAACTCTACTGCCCTGCACACCTATATACTCGTGGTTTCCTTTGGTCACTAGCTAGCTCACTCGTGTTTTAATGTTGAATTTTTGCTAACACTATTGGTCCCTTAATAATCTTTATATCTTGATTTGCTTATTCAAGAAAACAAAAATTGACTTACTTGAATATTTCCAATATATGTAGTAAAATTGTAACAATTTAATTAGCTAAAAGCCAACATCGGTAAAATACAAAAAAGATGTTGAAATATATTAGTAACGTGTTTTAAAATAGTGTGAACCTAAACCAAATAAGTAAAGTATCACAAATAGGTTGGATTTTTACAGTTGTTATATGGTCTCTTCGTTGTGTGTATCGAGTTTCTAAGGAGAGGAGTACCCTAAACACCTATATTTGTAAAAGCACGAGAGAGATATTAGGTATATAAGAAAATAAAGTTGAATCTTAATATCATATTTTAAAGCGTGTCTAGCTCAAACATAACAATCTCACTAGTTTAGTAGTATTGAATAGGGTGTATTAATAATGTTGAATTAGTTGTGTAAAACTTAGTTATGCTAATATTATTTTTTATCCACCACCGATTGGTTTGGTGCATGGGCGGAGCCACATGTAATTGAGGGGTGTCGATCGACACCCCTTCATTGAAAAATTATACTATATAGCTGAGTAGTAATATTTTTTTTATGTATATATATATTACGTATTGACATTCCTTGGCTTTTTCGTGAATTTACTTCTTTATATTCTGATACCTCTTAGTAAAAATTCTGACTCCGCCACTAGTTTGGTATATTATCAATAACATGCATTGTACATTTTTTATAAAAATTTATTTGATTACAAAAATACTCTCCACATTGGAATGGATTTGAAAAGGATTTTGTGAGATTTCAAGTGCAATATTATCTTTAATCAAGCTTATTCGTGTATTAATAATTTTAATATTACTAATATCATGATAGTGCTATATATTACTTTTACATATATATATATATATATATATATATATATATATATATATATATATTTTAATATATACTACCAAATAACCCCTTAGTGAATGCCCTTGAAAGGATTTGTTCTACGAAGCGGACAGAAAGATAGGATCGAGTGAGCTTCTTAATAGTAAGCTGTCAAAGAAAGTTAACCCGTAGGTCGCCTAGAATCTAACATCGTAAGGGGGGAAAGGTCCTATAACTTATCTAAAGATTGCACTTAATATTGTTCTTTTTTTTTCTAGATCCGAAAGATACGCTTATATTAAAACATCACAAAAAGTTCCTTGGACTTGATACTGTTAATTCAATGAAATAATTCCCCTAAGAATACATCTAGCACTTTTATGCTAAAGGCTTAGAAATTGAACCAATTTTCAAAGAAGATAATTGGAAGGAAATGCTACTCGTATTTATGGTCTTAGAGAGCAGACAGAAAATACTGCTCCCATCACATCCTCAGGTTTAACAGGCTGGAACTTTATATCCCTCAAATCTTTAACTTTATACCACATTCACAAAAGTCCTTGGTGAGACCTCACCCATCATATGCGTCAACGACAAAAACCCTAATTAAATCCTTCAGACATTCTCCATAACAATAGCCTGGGGGCCATATTGACCAACACACCAATGAACCTACAAATAAAAAGTACTTGTGAAAAGAAGGTCGTATTAAGCTGAAGTTAAATTAGTTTTGATGATTGACAAATAATTATAGAAGAATCAAGTTTTTAGTAGGTCTCTATAAGAAGCTAGTAGTGTTTATGATTGACAAACAACTAAAGAAGAATAAGGTCTTTAGCAGGTTTGCAGGAACTGAGTTGCAAAAGTTCTATGCTCATAGTGAAATAACGAGATCCTTTGGAGGTGACTCGAAACGATTATTGATCAGACGCGACAAAGCAGATTTAATTTCAAGTTCAAGAATGGTTTCTTAAATACTTGGGTTTACGGGATTAACACGTGGATCAAGGAACAAAAACTCAACATGGAAATATTGTTGTGTTTTGAAGAATACACTCAAACACATAGTTTCATGATCATTGAATTCGTTTCACTAGTCAAACCATGTAATCACATACAAAGACGAACTACACAATATAAAGTCACAGTCTAAAATCATACCTTGTTACAGAGTTGTTCCAACGCTTTTCGGGGAAGAAATCTTCACAAAAATCTTCACGCTAGAACTTGAGAGAAAGGAGAAGAAGGGAGAACTTTGTTTTGTTCTTTTCTATTATTTTTCACGTGGAGTATCACCGACTCCTATATGATATCTTTAAGCGACACAACGGTTGAGAAATTTCCCAACCATTGTGTCTTTCTCCCTTATTTAATTCTTATTAAATATATAACTAATATATATTTATTTATATTTAATTATTTATATGAATCTGGGTTGACCCACATGGGTGACCCAATCCAATTTCCTTCATACATTACGACTAGATCGTGCAATCAGTGCATACTTCGAGAGCTTTATTGCTATACATCTGTTAGGAATATATAGCATCTCGATCAATGAAACTTAGAGTAGATTATAGTATGCAGTACCCTATATCATTTATTACATTCATATTTCTCATAATCTCTTTATATTAATTTTTGAGTTCATCATTATGTTCTCGTCTCAGAGACAAACATAAAGGACTGATCAATGAACACAATTAATGTGATAATACTCAATGATTTTCCTCATTTCAAGAATCTTTTAATCTCAATGTGATATGTTTTCTGAAGATGTCCCGCCAGACCAATTCAAACAAGATCTCTTGGCAACATACTAAGATAGCAAACACCAAATTGAATCTCAAGAAATTGATTAAAGTCATGAGTGTACAATGTGGAAAATTACTTATAATTTTCAGGACTTCACACGATAACAAGTAGAGACTAAACTTGTATCTCCCTTATAGATCACTATATGCATACATGGTATGAAACATGTATCACAGTACCGACTCTTTTTCCCATGGAGCGTATGTCTTTCATAAATTAAATACTGTGCAGATGATAATTCAGATAACTCATGTCTAATTTTGAGTTCACATATCTACTCAATTATTTTATTCTTTAAAACTCACATCTGGCATTAGAAATAGACTAACTCATTTTAATCATGTATGATTAAACACAAACGACATTATCATTATAAACTTTTAGCTTTCTTTTATCATCACTTCTGACAATAATTAGTTTATAATTGTCTCAACTCTACTTGTCACTTAGACAATAGAGGTGATTGCCTGTGTGAATAGGTCAATGTTTCTATCTGTCCGACATACTTTTTATCCTAAATAAACTTATGTACACTACATAAAAGTTATATGTATATAATTCAGCAAAAATGGAAAATTAGGCATAAATTAACATTAACTTCAATAATGTGAATTTACATGAACATGATTGAGAAAAATAAAATATAAATACAATAGCATCTACGTAAACCCCATGACTTTACATGTCTTTCATAAGCATCACATGCTATGAGTTTCGTTAAGAGATCTGCTATCATTTGATGCGTAGATATGTATTTCATGTTTACTTTCTTTTGTACAACCATGTCTCTTATAAAATTATACTTAATATCAATATATTTCGTCTTTTCATGGTACTTTGAATTCTTTGTGTAAGCTATTGCAGCCTGACTATCACAATTAATTGTGATAGGTTCAACATCATTGCTATACACACCCAAGTGAATAAGAAAATGTTTAAGCCATACAGCTTCTTGCACAACAGATGAAAGTGCTACGAATTCAGCTTTCATTGTAGATAAGGATATACATGACTGTTTCTTGCTACTCCATGATATGACGTCATTGTTAAACAAGAAAGTATATCTAGAGGTTGATTTTCTCTCATTTAAATCTCCTCCCCAATCAGCATCAGTATAGCCTTTGAATTGCAAATCATTTCCTTGATAGCACAAGGAATAGTCAACAGTGCCTTTAAGATACCTCAATATCCTTTTAACTACTTTCTAATGTTGTTGTCCTGGGTCGGATTGATATTGTCTAACTAACCCAATGGCATAACAGATATCGGGTCTAATACACATCATAACATACATTAGACTTTCGACTGCATTGGCATAAGGAACCTTTTTCATTTGTTCCTTCTCTTGTGGAGTCTGAGGACACATCCTTTGGCTTAAAGCTTCACTTTTAGAAATTAGAGAGTTTATGGGTTTGCATTCTTGCATATTAAAACGTTCAAGAACTTTTTTAATGTAAGATTTTTGTGAAAGAGATAACAATCTTTTCAAATGATCTTTTGAAATCCTAACTCCAAGGATGTATGATACTTCACCCATGTCCTTCATCTCAAAAGTAGATGATAACCACTCTTTTATTTCTTTTATATACTCGATGTCACTTGCAGCTATAAGTATGTCGTTTATATATAATGATAAGATGACAAACTTATCTTTGGATCTTTTGATGTACACACAATGATCTTCATTAATCATAACGAATCCATACGATATGATCGCATTATAAAAACGTAAATACCATTGTCTAGAAGATTGTTTAAGGCCATAAATCGACCTACGAAGTCGACATACTTTATATTCTTCATCTTTCTTTACAAAACCTACAGGTTGTTCCATATAAATTTTCTCTTCTAGCTCTCTATTGAGAAATGTAGTTTTCACATCCATTTGATGCAATTCAAGATCCAACATAGCCACTATTGATAAAATTAGCCTTATTGAAGTAAAGTGTACAACAGGTGAAAAAAATTCTTCATAATCAATTCCTTCTTGTTGTGTGTACCCCTTAGCTACTAGGCAAGCTTTAAATCTTTTGATACTACCATCGGTCTTACGCTTGATTTTGAGAATTCACTTATTTTCAATAGCTTTTCGGCCGATAGGTAGATCAACCAATTCCCACACTTGGTTATATATCATCGACTCCATCTCCTCATTTATTGCTTTTAACCATTTTTCTTTAGCGGGACATATAAGAGCCTCATTTATATTTCGTAGCTCTTCGTCATCCGGAGTAAGTATAAATATTTTTCCTTCGATCTCAAATCAACGATGGGGAATTTGTGGATGACTTATTCGTCGAGGTTGAGATTGATAAATTGATTCATCAATTGGTAAGTTACTCCCATTTGAACCAGCAATATCCAAATGATTTGATTCACATAGTGTATTTGTGGGAATAGGGACTGATCCATTATCATCAAAATGACTCCCAGTAACCGAATCCGTCATTACGAGTAGTTCAATCATGCCAAGTTTTAGAGTTAGAAAACTCCGAGTTTGGGAGTTTGAAATTCTGGGCTAGGCTAGCCTCGGTCGATTTTGGAGCGAGGTAGAGTCTAGGGAAATCCGGGTAAATATAGGTTTAGGTGTCTTGGATTGAGCTAGTTTTCCACGTAGCCAAGACATAAAGGAGTCTGGGGGACTTTTTGGAATTGTATTTGGGTAAGTAGAACTTCCAGAATCGTGTTTGACGTGAAGGGGTTGTTTCAGAATGTGGGGGGAAACAGGTGTGTTGTGAAATGTCCAAAACAGGTAGATTTCTGTACATTCTATCCGTGACAAGCGCGGTCATGCATAATAGCGGCCACCGCTATAGAGGTAGAAATTACCACTATAGCGACGGTCAAAGGGCGGTCAACCTACTTAAGACCGCTATAGCGGCATCCTACCGCTATAGCGGAGAGGGGACTGCTATAGTGGGCCGATGGGATTTTAATAATGAATAGCTCCCAAAATATTCAGTTTTTCACAAGTTCATTTTGGGAGAAAGGCTACGCGATTCCAGGCGTTTTTCTTCCTTTTTTCCGTTAGAATTCTTCCCTAAGGTAAGGTTTTTGTTCCCCAATCTTTGTATTACATTTCCTATGCAGTAGAATTGCTAGGAGGAAATTTGGGGAAAGGTTAGAATAACCTAGGGATGGTAGAATTCAGGGAAGGAATGGGATTCCAAGCATGTGTGTTCTTGGGTATGGATTAAAGTACATTATTATGATTATAGGTTGTTTAATTCCCTATTTTATCCATAAAAGATGATAAAACTAGGAGAATTAACAGTGGAAAAGCCCGAAAAAAGGGTGGGATGATCATGGGTGGCCTGGGGTTTTGGGATTTGGTATAATCTGAGTAATGTACAGGTCTTGTGTGTTAATTATATGTACTGTGTGTTGTTCTTAGATCAAGAATGAGAGAGGAATCCGGAACACGGGAAAGCTCGGGTCAAATAGAGCTTGGAACATTTCGAGGTAGGTGATGACTTATGATTTTCTGTGAATGTGTATATTCGTGTACTCATATGTAAGTGATTGTATGCATTACATTGCTTAGGGAAGTCATGTGGAATGTCTAGGTTCCTGTTTACAGTCTGTGATTGAACGGTGTTTTCTTATTGGTTTTACAAGTTGTGTGTGTTTATATATTAACTGTGGTTGTTGACATTCGGTTGGCTTGGGTACCATGCCTGGTACGGGTATAACAAATAGTTAGCACGGGTACCATTCCTGGTACAGGTATAACATTCGGTTGGAATGGGTACCACACCTGGTACGAGTTTACTTTATTACATCTTGCATTGTTTGAGTGATTATTGTATTGCATTGGCTGATATTGGTTACGTGTGTGGACCGTGTTGTTTTACTGAATGTGACACTTGATATTGGTTCCGTGAGTGGATCGGGTTGTCTATTTAAAGGTGCTATTGCTGGTGGTCCTTGAGTGGCCGGGAACTTTGTATAACTGCTATGTTGGTCTTGGTTTAGGCCGGGTTGAAGCATTACTTTTGGTATATGTCTAGAGGGGATTCTAGGGTGGGTCCGGGCTAGATGGAAAGGTATAGTTAATGGCTCATGTTCGTGGTATTGAACTGTAAGAATTGGATTTCATGTTGGTATAAGGTAGGTAGAGACTTGTAGCCTAGGGCCTGTATACTTGTTGCATGTTTTCCATATATTTACTTGAATATGTTGTACTGTGATTTATGCTGTTTACTTGAAAATTGGCTGATGATCCTACTAGTATACAATAGTGGTGTACTAATACTGCACTTGCTTGTCTTTGGTGAGTACAGAAAATCTACCAGCGACTGAGACGCGACCTCGCATTTAGCACCGGCGATTCTGACTTTCAAGGGTTATATGCTTGTTTCGAGCTACCTTGGGTTATTCTTAGAGTTTCAGTCCATTTGTTTCGGACTTAAAACTATTTTATTTTATCTTTTGGGGTTGCTTCCCCGTATTCTAGATATTTGGTATTGATGTTTGGTACAATGACTTTCAGTTCCTAGGAGGGACTTTCTGCAGGATAATGATTATGATTAGTTTTTGAATTGTTTTGATTGCTATTTTACTTTCTGTTATTGGTTTTAGGCTGTTAGTCTAGACAAGGGTTGAACTCTATTGGTTTGCTCATCCGGGGGTTGGGTGGGTGTCACTCATGATGGGTTGGGTCATGACAAAGATGGTATCAGAGCCTAGGTTCTTTGATCTTGTTGTACCAGACATGTCTAGTAGAGTCTTGCAAAACAGTGCGGAGACGTCCATACTTTTCTTTGAGAGGCTATGGGGCTTTAGGAAAAACTATCTATTCCTTCTTTCCTTTGTGCTATAACTCGATTCCAATTGGTATCTGGTGATACAAATTGGTATCTAACCTCGTTAACTCTTCTGTCCGCGGATGGTCACTACAAGGAATAATGGAGCAAGGCTAGCGGTCCCAGCAGCGGGCCCGGCAGTCTGTGGCAGAGGTAGGAGAAGGGGCAGGGGATGAGCTGGAGCCGCACCCGCCAGGGGTGGAGCTCGAGCTGCTACTGCACGTGAGGTAACCCCTCCCCCACCTCCGGGATCATGTGGCTGAGGATGTAGAAGAAGTGGTTGTAGAGGATGGAGGGGCTCAAGAGGAGGCGACACTAGTTGGGGGTGCAGGCCTTCCTACTATGACACCGGAAGCTTTTAAGCAGGCGTGGGATATCCTGAGTGGGTTGGTTGGTGCTGGAACCATACCCGCAGCTTATGCAAATCAGGCCTTGGATACTCAGCCATCAACTACTACTACACCAAGGATGGATGCAACTTCGGGAACAAATGATCTCCTTAGGCCAATGCTAGGCCCAGTGATGATAGGTAATGAGCATGAGATGCTGACTAAGTTCCTTAAGCTGAAACTTCCGATGTTTCAGGGTACAGACAAGGAGGATGCCTATGATTTCATCCTGGATTGCCATGAGAGGTTGCACAAATTGGGTATTGTACGTCAGTATGGGGTGGAGTTTGTCACTTTTTAGCTGCAGGGTGATGCCAAGCAGTGGTGGAGGTCTTATATTGAGTGTCGGTCTTCTATTCTACCTCCACTGACTTGGGAGAAGTTCCACACATTGTTTCTAGAGAAGTATGTTCCCCGTACTTTGAGAGACCGGAAGAAGGATGAGTTTCTGAACTTGGAGCAGGGTAGCATGTCGGTCTCAGCTTATGAGGCTAAGTTCCATGCGTTGTCTTGTTTTGCTACACAGATGTTGGGTTCCGAGGAGGAACATATTCGATTATTTGTCAAGGGTCTGAATAGTGAACTACATGTACTGCCGGTGTATATGACTTCTTCGGGAAAGGGATTTAATGATATGGTGGATTATGTGAAGAAGATTGAGGGAGTTGGACAAACGGGGCAGGCTAAGGCTTTAGTCAAGAAGCCCCGGAATGAGGAAAATTATGGTGGTTCATACTCCAGGGTCCAGCATCAGCAGGCTTATCCGGCTCGTCCTATTCAGTCAGCTCTGCCAGCTACTACAGGTGGTCGTCAGGGAGCTCAGTCTTCAGCTCCTAGAGGCCAGGGAGCGTCCTATACATCAGCTAGCAGACCTACTCTGGACCGTGGTTGCTTCCATTGTGGTGAGTTGGGCCACTTTAAGAGGGAGTGTCCACATAGGCAGACAAGTAATCAAGGTCAGCAGCAGACTAGAGCAGTGGTTTCGGCAGGCAGAGGCAGTAATGCCAGGGGTCATCCACAGGGTGGGCAAGGTAATTTTTAGGGAGGCCGGGGAGACCGAGGGAACGGCATTGTAGGAAGAAGTGCGGCGCAGCCAGCCTGGGAAGTCGCTCGGATTGATGATCGGCTCATTGCTATGCTTTTCCAGGGAGGACTGAGGTGGAAGCCTCAGATGCGGTGATCATATGTACTATTATTATCTGTGATAACATGGCTTCAGTATTATTTGACCCAGGCTCTACGTATTCTTATGTGTCTATGAGTTTTGCTTTGAGGCTGGGTTTGACTTGTGATATCCTTGATTCCCTTATCTATGTTTCTACCCCAGTTGGAGAGTCAGTGGTTGTGACTCATGTATGTCGTGATTGTTCGGTTGTTTTTGTGTGGTTACATACTTGGGTAGACTTAGTAATTCTGGATATGACTGATTTTGATATTATCTTGGGTATGACCTGGCTATCTCCTTACCATGTTGTGTTGAACTGTAACACCAAGGTTGTGGCTCTAGAGATTCCGAGTAAGGATAGACTAGAGTAGGAAGGTGTGTACAGGCCTAAGCCAGTTAAGATAATATCGTTTGCCCGGGCTTGGAAGCTAGTGGGGAGGGGGTGTCTAGCCTTTTTGGCTCATCTCCGGGATGATAGTGTGGAGTATCCTCCTATTGAGTCAGTTTCAGTGGTTTCTAAATTTTTAGAGGTGTTTCCAGCAGACTTGCCTGGTATGCCTCCGGACAGGGACATAGATTTTTGTATTGATTTGGAGCCAGGCACTCATCCCATTTCTATTCCTCTGTATCGTATGGCTCCAGCAGAGTTAAGAGAACTTAAGACTCAGCTGCAAGAATTCCTAGATAAGGGATTTATACGTCCCAGTGCTTCACCTTGGGGTGCTCCGGTCTTATTTGTAAAGAAAAAGGATAGTAGTATGTGGATGTGCATAGATTATAGGCAGCTGAACAAGGTGACCATCCGGAATAAGTACCCTCTACCCCGTATAGATGATTTGTTTGACCAGCTTCAGGGTGCATTAGTATTCTCAAAAATCGACTTGAGGTCGGTGTACCATCAGTTAAAGATTAGACCTGAGGTCATTTCAAAGACTGCTTTTTGGACTCGGTATGGACATTACGAGTTTCTAGTAATGTCGTTTGGTTTGACAATGTGCCGGAAGCATTCATGAGTTTGATGAATGGGGTGTTTAAGTCTTACTTGGATTCCTTCATTATCATGTTGTTTACTGTGATGCTTCACATTATGGTTTGGGTACTGTGTTGATGCAGGATAGGAATGTGATAGCCTATGCATCCAGGCAGTTGAAGGTGCATGAGAGAAATTACCCAATTCACGATTTAGAGTTGGCAGCGGTGGTTTTTGCATTGAAAATTTGGAGACACTTCTTTATGGTGTCAAGTGTGAGGTATTCACAGATCATCGCAGTCTGCAGCATGTTTTCACTCAGAAGGATTTGAATATGAGGCAGAGGATATGGATGGAGTTATTGAAGGATTGTGATGTGATAGTTCAGTACCATCCGGGTAAGGCTAATGTGGTGGCAGACGCATTGAGCTAGAAAACTGTTAGCATGGGTAGCTTGACTTGTTTGGGGGCGTCCAAACGACCATTGGCTAAGGATATTCGGGCTTTGGAGGCCAAGTTCATGCACTTGGGTGTTTCAGATCAAGGTGGGTTGTTGGCCAGCATTGAGGTCAAGGCCACCTTTATAGAGGAAATAAAGGCAAAACAGTTTCAGGATCTGAAACTGGGTAAGTTGTGAGGTAAGGTAATATCCGGGGAGTCCAGAGATGTCATGTTAGACTCTGGTGGAGTGTTGTATTTCAGGGAGAGGATTTGTCTTCCTCGGGTGGATGATATGATACAGAAAATCTTTGCAGAAGCTCATGGTTCGCGGTACTCAATTCATCCGGGTGTGACCAAAAGGTACAGGAACTTGAGGCAGCATTACTGGTGGCCCGGGATGAAAAGGTACATAGTGGATTTTGTGTCCAAATGTCAGAACTGCCAGCAGGTAAAGTATGAACATCAGAGACCTGCAGGACTACTTAAGAGAATTCCCATTCCAGAGTGGAAATGGGAAAGGATAGCCATGGATTTCATGGTGGGTCTTCCCAAGACATTGGGGAAATATGACTCAATTTGGGTCATTATTGACAGGCTAACCAAGTCCTCTCATTTCATTCTGGTCAGGGTAGATTACAATTCGCAGCAATTGGCTAAGATCTATGTGAAAGAGATTGTGAGACTGCATGGGGTACCACTGTCCATCATTTCAGACAAGGGTATGCAGTTTACTTCTAAGT
Organism: Jaltomata sinuosa; assembly: GCA_003996215.1. Lineage (NCBI taxonomy): Eukaryota > Viridiplantae > Streptophyta > Magnoliopsida > Solanales > Solanaceae > Jaltomata > Jaltomata sinuosa. The sequence continues at coordinate 1,100,501 of QJPP01000031.1, read as the reverse complement.
TCTGGGGCAAGTTACATGAAGAGTTGGGTACACAACTCACTTTTAGCACAACCTTCTACCCTCAGACTAATGTTCAGTCAGAAAGGATGATCCAGGTATTGGAGGACATGCTGAGAGCATGTGTGATGGACTTTGGGGGTCATTGGGACCAGTTTCTACCATTGTGCGAATTCTCGTACAACAATAGCTACCACTCCATTATCGATATGACACTGTTCGAGGTCTTGTATGCGAGAAACTGCAGATCACCAGTTGGGTGGTTTGAGGAAGGTGATGTGAAGCCTCTGGACATAGACTTAGTGAAGGAAGCACAGGAAAAGGTAAGGGGCATACAGACCAAGTTGTTGGCTGCTTAAAGCAGGCAGAAGTAGTATACAGATTGCAAGGTCTGGGACATGGACTTTCAGGTTGGCGAGCAGGTATTGTTAAAGGTATCACCCATGAAAGGGGTTATACGGTTGGGTAAGAAGAGCAAGCTTAGCCCTTAGTTCATCGGTCCGTTTGAAGTGCTTTAAATTGTGGGGCCAGTGGCTTACAAGTTAGCACTACCACCTAGTTTGTCGGGCATCCATTCGGTATTTAATGTATCCATGCTCAAGCGATACCATAGGGATGGGAATTACATCATCAAGTAGGATGAGATACTTTTCGATAAGGATCTTCGTTATAAGGAAGAACCGGTTTTGATTCTTGCTCGGGATGTCCGGAGGTTGAAGACAAAGGTGATTGATATGGTGAAGGTTCAGTGGAAGCATCGTCCGGTTGAGGAATCCACTTGGGAAACCGAGAAGGACATGCAGGACAAGTACCCTCAATTGTTTGAGGATTCAGGTACTATACTTCCTTCCTTTTATCTCCGTAATTTTGGGTTTCATTAATTGGGGATGAACGATGGGTAAATTAGTATTTGTTGTAACGACCGGGTCTATCATTATGGGTAGTCCAATCGTGCCAAGTCTTAGAGTTAGAAAACTCCAGGTTTGGGAGTTTGAAATTCTGGGCTAAGCCAGCCTCGGCCAGTTTTGGAGTGAGGTAGAGTCTAGGGAAATCCAAGTAAAGATGGGTTTAGGTGTCTTGGATTGAGCTAGTTTTCCATGTATCCAAGACATAAAGGAGTCCGGGGGACTTTTTGGAATCACATTTGGGTAAGTAGAACTCCCGGAATTGCGTTTGACGTGAAGGGGTTGTTTCAGGACATTGGGGGAAACAGGTGTGTTGTGAAATGGACAAAACTGGCAGATTTCCAGACATTCAGAGAGGGGACCGCTATAGCGGGCCGACGAGATTTTAATGCAAAAACAACTCCCAAAACATTCAGTTTTTCACAAGTTCATTTTGGGAGAAGGTCTAGGCGATTCCAGGCATTTTTCTTCCTTTTTCTGTCAGAATTCTTCCTTTTTCTGTCAGACTTGGGGCTGCTACAAACAAGCTCTAACGGTACAAGGAAAACGTATATGTGGAAATGACCGGAAGAGTCATTACAGGGGATTAGGCGGGTGTCACTCACGATGGGTTGGGTCGTGACACTCCCACTCAAATTCATTTGAACGCCTATAGCGGAAGCTATTTGGTCCATAGTTTCATAAAGAGATGAGTCTTGACCTATCTCTCCCTGTTTAGGAGAATCATTCTCTATAGATGTAATATCACGTGACTCAATTTCAGTTACTGTGCTACTATCTTGTTCACCTGTGAACACATAACCCTTAGACTATTCAGAGTATCATATAAAGATACACTTTGTTCCCCTTGGACCTAATTTTTCGTATTGAAAAAAAGAATTATGGATAAAAGCAGCACAACCCCAAGGCTTCAAAATGCTCAAATCGGATTTTCGTTTTGTCCATAACTCATACGACGTAATTGTAACTGATTTAGAAGGAACACGATTAAGCACAAATACAGCAGTGAGCAAAGCATCACCCCAATAGGTGATAGACAATTTTGTTTGCGCCATCATTGACCTAACCATTTCTAACAAGGTTCTATTTCGTCATTTCGCAATATCATTTTGTTGTGGAGTGTAGGGAGTAGTTAATTATCTTTGAATTCCTTTTTCATCACACAATCATTTGAACTCATCAGACAAATACTCTCTACCTCAATCTGTTCTTAAAGATTTGATCTTTTTATCCAATTGATTCTCAACTAAGTTCATAAACTTAATGAAGTAACTCAAAGCTTCAGATTTGTGAGAAATCAAATATACATGACCAAATCGAGTAAAATCATCAATAAAAGTGATTAAGTAAATAGCACCATGTCTTTCCCTTATATTCATTGGACCACAGATGTCAGAATGAATTATTGCAATGGAGTATAATCTCTTATGCCTTTCCCAAACGGTTTTCTCGCAGTTTTTCCAGCTAGACAAGACTCACAAGTTGACAATTCTACTTTATCTATTGAGCCAAGAAGACCTTCTTTGGCTAAGCGATTTATTCTTAGCTGGCCAAGCCTAGCATGCCATATATTTATATCAGTCTTATAATTAGAAGTTGACATAAATAAAGAAAAATAAATATTATTATTATTGGAACTCTGAACAACATCCGTTACAATAAAACGATCATAGAAATAACCAGTATCATATTTTGTCTTGGATAAATACATATCCAAATTATGTTCATGAAAGAAAAGATTAAATCCTAACTTAATCAATATTCTGACAGAGACTAAATTTTGACAAATTGACGGGGTAAATTATACATCATGTAGAAATAGAGTTCGGCCACTACGCATTTCAAGTTTGCAGGTACCAATTCCTTTGACCTCCTCTTTGGAGTTATTTTCTACATACACCTATTTGGATCCTTTTGGAATTCGTCAAAAATCCACGAAGGCATCTCTTTCCGTCGCTATATGTTCGGTGGCTCCTGAGTCTACAATCCACAAAGAAAGCGATTCAGTTAAAAAGGCAGAACAAAAAATATTTACATCACTATGTAAATTATTAATAAGGTCGTGTACTTTTTTAGGCTCAGGACAATCATGAGCAAAGTGTCCCTTATTCTGACAGTTGTAGTACTTAAGCTTAGCCATATTCACCTTCTTCGTTGGAGTAGAAATAACTTTCTCTTCTTATTGATTAATCTTAGGTTTCTTTGAGACTTTTTCTTTTCTCTTTTTCTTAGAAAATCCACCATACTTGTGCTTTTTGCCATGTTCATGTTTTGAACCAGAACTAGCCATATATGCATTTATACCGACATTATCAACTCCAAGGTGCTCTTCCTCGAGTTTCAAATGACGTTTAGCATCTTTCATAATTTTGATGCTAATATTATAGGTCAAGTGCATTTTTATATTTTTCCAGCTCTGGGGTAGGGAGCGAATCACAGCTTGGAGTTGTTGCTCTTCGGTTAACACATGACCGGCATCTTTTGGTTCATTCACAATATTTGACATATGGCGTAGATGCTTACGCATAGTATGATCATGGCATTTCTTATAAGTATCAAACTTAATAGTAAGAGCCCTTAACGTAGCAATTGAAGTATGACCAAACTTTTCTTTTAATGCGGACCACATGTCCTTAGAATCGTCATACTGTCAGAATTCTCTCATAATATCATTATCCATGCTGCTCAGCAACGTAATGTGAGCAAGAGAATTCTTCTTTTTCCAAGCTTGATATGTCTCAAGGTCTTTCACATGTTGGGGGGGGGGGGGGTATCACCATTTTTAGGATGTGTCATAGACACATTAAGAGCTTCAAGAGCCTCTTGCTCTTCCAGGACATATTAAATTGTCATACTCCATATTTCATAATTATCACCGTTAAGCTTATCACCCTTTTTAAGCTCGGCAATAATATTCCTTGCAGCAGTTGACATACTGATTTAAATAAGTATAAAGTATCATGAGACAACTATGTACATTATTTTAGCCTAAATTCAAATACAAAATAATTCTTAAAATAATCAACTATGTCATATTCATTTCATATCAGGTTAAGATTCGAAAGCTCTCTAAGTTTCTAATCATCATTCAAATTCTAATATGTCATAAATCTAACACAATCAATCAACTAAGAAGCACTTATCTTAAATCACATAAATTCAAGATTAAATAAACATAAATTCTATGACAGATATAAAAATATTTAATAACAATAGTAATATAAATAATTAAAATTATTAATTCATATAAGTCATGTCACATATAAATAATCATTATACAAGATAAATACACATTATCACATTATTATTTTCATATGAAATGGAATAGATTTAATAAAAACTCGATACAAATCTATAGGCAATAAAAAATTTCCTTTAGAAAATATTGATTTAACTAAGTTTTCCCTATAGCTATTCCTTGGAGGCTGTCCATGAGAACGACACACAGTCTTCTTAACCTTCAAGTCAATGTATTTATCCATAAAATCTTGAACTAATATCTTGTAAGATCTCAACATTTGGTGATTCAACTTATGCCAAGATTTGTCAAGCAATTCCTTTTGAAAAATGTTAGGCAATGCAGACCGTAAAGCCATGTACTTCTCTTTCACACTTAATAAACCCTCAGCCCAAATCACTTCTTGAATTAACTTGTTAATTCTCGTAATGTATTCCATAAAAAGTATAAGATCGTCATCTTGTACATTGAATTCTAGCGAGAAATTGACGAAATTTTTAATCACAGCCTTCACTCTATCCTTTTGTTGCTTTGTGAAAACTCATTTGGGTGTCCTTATCATCACCATGATTTTCTGTAACGCATATAGAAAAATATTAGACTTTCATAAATATATACACACATTTATATATCTAATGCCTTTTTCTTTTTCTTTTTTTTTAAAAAATCCATATCGAAAACTATATTCACTCATGGACTTGGAAAAAACATGTTTGTCGCACAAACAGAAATAAAAAAGTTCTTTATAAGAAAAGTGTGTGTCCACAGGGACTTCAAAAATTCAAAAAAAAAACACTCTCGGACAAGGGAACCAAAGTTGGACTAGAGTCTAATGCCTTATGCCTTTGAGATGAACAAGTCAAAATATTAATATTATAGTAATAAATACTTGCTCATTCTTAATTAATTTCATAATCAACCAGAAGAAACTTGAAAACAATATAGTCTCTATTTTGAATACTTATCAGAATAGTCCAAGTATTCTTCTTTATCTATCGGAGGCGGTGATACAAATTGGTGTCGAAGGATTCATTTTTTTTTATTTAACAAAGAAACTTTTTGGATCTTTACTTCTCCTGTTTAAAATTTTGTTGCAGAAGATCTGTGAGGCAGAAAGAACTTTAACAAGTTTAGGAAGAAATTTCATAATCAAACTTGTCTTATGGCAATACGAAGTATTACAACTAGGAAAACAAACAATGCAGGCTCTGATATCAATGAAGAATATACTCAAACACATAGTTTCAGAATCACTGAATTCGTTTCACTAGTCAAATCATGTAATCACATACAAAGATAAACTACACAGTATAAAGTCACAGTCTAAAACCGTACCTTATTGCAGAGTTGTTTCAACGCTTTTCAGAGAAAAAATCTTCACAAGAATCTTCACGCTAGAACTTGAGAGAAAGGAGAAGAAGGGAGAAATTTGTTGTGTTCTTTATTTTGTTCTTTTCTATCATTTTTCACGAGGAGTACCACAAACTCCTATATGATATCTTTAAGCGACACAACGGTTAAGGAATTTCCCAACCATTGTGTCTTTCTCCCTTATTTAATTTTTATTAAATATATTAAATAATATATATATTTATTTTTGATTAATTTTTTATATGGATCTGGATTGACCCACATGGGTGATCCGATCCAATTTTCTTCATGTTTGCACAAAAGGAAAGAGCTTTGTAACTAGAAGAAATTGTGGGCAGGTCGAAATAAATAAGAAAATCAAATGCAAATAAGACTAGATTCCTCAACCAAATTTCGATAGGATTTGAAGCAAGAAGCCAAGGAAATTTTGATCATCACTATTCCTATATAAAATACTTCACTGATGATATTGAGGCTCACGCTATTTCTCACAAATACAAATATTATTTTTGTCAAATAACAGTTTTCTGAGAGAATGCTTTGTGAGATTCAACTGATCAACAAAACAACCAGTTTCAGAGGAAGTTATTGAGTTGATGATTAAGCTTGAGTCTTTTGTTCTTTAAATTATGATCTATTTTCTTTCATAGAATCTTTGTAATAGATGATCAAAGTGTTGTTTTTAATTTTACTTTCTAGACTAGGAGTGTAGTCGAGAAAGGAGTTGTTACAATTGGGTAGATTGTAGAGGGGAAAGCTACTAGAGTTATTTTCCTTGATTACAGAGTTATAACCTAAACATTGCTCGAGTTTAGTGAAGTTTGGAGGTAAATTTTACGGAGATAGGTCATGACTTTTTACTTTCTTGAGCCAAATATTTTTTATAATAAATTTTTTTGTGTTATTTATATTCTGTAATTTACTACTTATTTAGTGTTTGAAGAACCCAATTCTCCAGCACATTAGGTGGTAGATAAAATAATAATTAGTATCAGAGCGGGCTTTCAAGTAAGGTTAACACCTTGAAAGGATTTAAGATGGTTGCATCACATGAAGTTCAAAAACTATAATCAACCACACGACCACCTTCTTTCAATGAAAAATATTATGGATGGTGAAAAACAAGTGTACAAATTTCATAGTAGGCGAAGAATTACAACTTTGAGACATCTTTGTAGATGGTCCAAAGGTTCCCATGTCCAGGTATAGCAAAAGAAATGACACTAGTTAGGACACAATATATTGATGGAGATATTAAGGCTATTCAAAATAATGTCAAGACAAATAAAATTCTTATTTGTGGCATTGAGCCTAACGAATCCAACTGAATCTCTACTTATGGTGCTGCAAAAATAAGTATAGGATACACTACAGATTAAACATGAAGGTATCAGTCAAACTAGAAAATCAAACGTCGATATGCTAACAATAAAATATAATTTATTCAAGATGAACTAGGGGCTAACCATCTAAGAGATATTCAATATTTTTACTGATATCATAATGAGCTAAACTTCCTTAGAGAAATCATTCCTCGTGGAAAAGATATTAAAAAACTTCTGAATATCTTGTATGATTCTTGAAAAAGCAAGGTCAATGCAATAATGGAAGCAAGAGATTTGAAAACACTGATCATAAATTATCTCATTGAAAATTTGAAGACCAATGAGATGAAGAAGCTTTAAATAACAAGACAACTGAAACTCATAAGGATATGAACTTAGTTCTTAAAGCCACATATAACAAGAAATCCAAAGAAGATGAATTAACATTGTTAACACATAGATTTGATCACATGATCAAGAAGAATTCAATAGAGGCAGTACCTATAGGGCTAGAGTTCACTTATGATAATTGCATTGTCACAAATTTTAAAATTGAAAACCTAGTTCTTAGAAGGAAAAAAGGCTCAAGAATGTGTACAAAGTTAATATCATGGCACCTTCGAAGAATCAATAAAAAAGTTTTAGTGCATATGAAACTGATTCATTCTTGTAGCATAAAAGACGAGGACATGCAAGTTTCTCTCTGTTGAATAAGTTGATAATAAAGTACCTAGATCTTAAGCTGTCAAAATGCAGGCTCAATGAAAAAAAAGTACGTAATGTTTGTGCTAGATAAAGTACGTCAAATCCTTCTTTAAATTAAAGAAAGTGGTTAGTATGTTTCACTGTCAAACGATCTAAATTATGATAGGTCGTGCAGACACCTACTCCAGTCAAACTCGATAGGAGAGACCCTCACTGTCCAACCATGATTGCACAAAAGTCTATTAAGAAGTTAATATACTAATATTTAAATAAAACTCATAATCATAAATATAATTAAACTGGGCAATATACAACTATTCTGGAAAATGATAAAATATAACCTTTTCCAAGACTTGACCTAAACATATACAAGAGCTTCTACTGTGAATATGATAATGAAAAATGTGACATAACTTTCAATTGTGGAATAGATCACAAAAGTTACTGATAGAGACTCTTCACTTCAATCAAGGAACTTCAGTCAACCTATCACATACCTACACCTAAAAACGATTTAGCAAAAGTAGCATTAGTACACCATATGTACTAGTAGGTATCATCGGTTGACTAATATTAGATCACGCAGTACACATATAAAAATCAACGAGCTGTCATCTCAATAATATAACTTAACAAGGAACTACAATTCAAGTACATAGTTGACACCATGCCTCATACTTATTCCAATACAACCCATAAGATTAGAGTTACACTCCTAAAATCTGATTGACCTTAATAGTTATTTTCTAGACCATTCATTGAAATCAAAAGATTCCCAATATTACATGCATTCTTCCTCGAACACACACAAATAATATTAGTCATTCATTAGTTATAAATTAATTATTGTTAGATACATATTCTCACCCATATTTCAATTTCATCCATAAATTATCACAGTCATACAGTTAGACCCCCTTTACAGACATATCAAGTATCACCCACAGACATACCAAGTGTCAAAGTTAAGAAAATCACATTGAACAAACACTTGTATTATGTATAACAGTCACGACATCACAACCACCAAAATAGACATATCAAGTCACACAGAATTCTGCAATATATACAATCATAACACCAGATGAAGTTCATGTCCACACACTCTGTTAAACTTATAGGCTTTGTATCTCATCCATCTCAAAGTACCCTATCAAGGCTACCTCAAATCACTTGTCTCAGATTTTCATTTTAACTCAAAATATCAACGTCACATAAATATAAGTGTGTAGACACATACTTAAAGGATTTATTTATGCCCAACTAGTCATGACCTGCAGGAGATACACTAGGGTTTATATATCATACCGGCTCATGGTAAAAGATTCATAATAATAATAATAATAATAGTATCAGTATTTGTATCGGCTCGTGGTACCCTCTCCACAATCATAAACTCAGTATTAAATCCATATCGATGTGGTACTCGACTCCTCAACTAATATAAATCTATGGTTTCAAGTATTTAAATCTCAAGATATAACACAGTGCACTAATCACACGTACACTTATTATTATTAGTTCTTTAACCATTTTCAAGGTACATAATTTATTCATTCAAGCATTAACATGATCACAATCATCAACTCATATGTCCGATGATGAATCACAAGTTACTCAATTCAGAAATATACAAGTACTAAATCAAGTACCAACTTCAATTAAATCACAAGTAGTCCATCTTGATTTCATTATTAACATGTTCATAATTATCACGTCATTAATCCTCTTTTGGACAGCCCATTCACATTACATAACAACGCGCTTCTAGTTTGCTTTTACTTTTATCACGGATCACAACAAGTAATTCACTCAACAAAATAATCACTTACAATCAATTTCATAATATCAGGAAAATAACATATAAGTCACTATGTATTATCACATCAATTAAGAATACACACCTAGAGTGTTTATCATTTCCTAATTCTTTTTCAACTTCTAACCTTAAGATTCCATTTTCCACAATATCATAATACATTATCTGTCCTTTGTTATTCACATTAGCCTTACCCCATATAAGCTTGCATCAAACAATCATCTATTACAGATATATTATTCACACGTATTACCACTTTTATATTTATTGTAGCTACTTTCATCTAGACTCCACATCCAAAGGGCTAATCATGTTGTCTCCGTCAATTTCTAAATAGTATTACGATAACAAATCAAAGTCTTACTACTCGTTTAAAATTATAACCAACCTCGATGTTGAGTTGCTGCTATAACTGCGCGCAATCTTGCTTCTTGCTCTCATTCTAAGAATCCTGATGGAAAAGCCACGAGGAGGAAGGGAAACCACATGATTTTTTTAGAACTTTTCCTCTCTTTTCTTGGTGTTCTAGGGTTAGAACAAACCTGTGACATTTTTAGAAGAATGTCTCCTTTTAAAAAAAAGATGGGAGTTAAATTAATTAAATCCCAAAGTGCTGCCTCACGAGCTTTACTGCAACAGATTTTTTCTCGCTGTGGTGAGACCAAGACTGCTATGGCAGTCCATCATTGGTCGATCTCACTTTTTTGACTCTATATTAATCCGTGCTTATTTAACACCACCATCAAAATTAATAGCACAAAATTTTAAATTCTCTTATTTTACCATGAATTTTTAATAACAACGGGACATATCGTTACATTAGATACTAATTTACCACCCGTTTATTTTCAATTGAACCAAGAAAGTGAAGAGGTAATAGACCAAAATTCACATGAGGTCACATCATTTCTACGTTCACCTAGTCCACTTGAAGAAATTATACCACGCAATATATTTATGGAAACACTTTCACATGATGTCTCATCGTTGAGACCTCTCTGAAATGATGGGTCAGCCTAAAACATCATGTATAAATCAGGTTACCTTGCTCACAAATTTTCTAACTCGGGAAAGAAGCTACCTATGAAGGTTCTTACAAGGACTCACGATGCCTGGAAGAATAAAATCAAATATTAAAATTAAAAATCCATGAAGCGAGTCACGAACAATTGCCGAGCCACTGTGACAAGAGAATTGTATCTATAGTAAGACAGCTGAAGGAATATAAGATTCATTTCCTCACTTTCCAAAAACCAACTCCCCCCACATTCACTCGAAATTCTCTCTACTAAAAGCATTCTCCTTGCAGGTTTCTAAAGTAAATCTCCTCTCGTTGCGTTATTTCATTGCACGTTAAGTTTATATTGCATCATTTTATTCCTATTTCGCTTGATTTGATCGAAAATGAGGAATTTGGGTATGGGTTAGTCTTGCCCTTGTAGGAAATAATTTCCAAAGCATGCCCAGTAGATTTACATTATTAACTTATTTACATCCTCCTCTGCATTAGTTCCACAAATTTATGGTTTGTTAAACTTGAAAATGAAGTAGAGTAGAACAAAAAAATTCAAAATTTTTCAAACACTTGGGGCTTATTTTCGAGAATTTAATCATCATAAAAATAAAAAATAAGTGTTGAACACTACTAGGTTATGCCCAATCTATGAGAAAACTAGATAAATAAAGTACAATTGCAAAATCACCATTTCTAGGCATTAAGGTTGCTGGGGACGATGACCTCTCTACAGCGAGAGTCACCTTCATTGTGGCAACTTCATTGTAGTGGACAGGTCTTGCTACAGCAACCTCTCTACCATGGGAAGGCGTCTGCTGCAGTGAAGGCGCTGAGGAAGAATGTCACAATCTTGTTATATCTTCCAAAAATTTATCAAATAACATAATTTATATCCTTGCCACGGGGATCACTATCATGGCTGCCGGTGATAAAGGGGGTTACAGAAGGTTTTCAAACACACAGAGCCAAAGGCGATATGTTGAACAGAGGCTCGGAGACTTTACTTGGCAGAGAGGTTTACTAGGGTTCACTCCGACGAGGAATTTTCAGAGGTTGGAGATAGAGGATGACGCGCCAAAATTCTACAACCGATTGAGAGATATTGGGTGGTTGCCATTGGTAGAGACACCTATAGATGCCAATAAGAGTTGGGTCAAGATGTTCACTGCTCATCTCTACACAGTCAATTGGAACAACCTTAACTCCATTATATATATTTGGGGTTAGCATATAAGAATTTCAGCTAAGAATATCAACCAGGCCCTGGGGTTGCCAAATACCCTAGAAACTGAATATGAGGTAAGAAAAGTGGCTAATGACGGCTAATGATTGGTGAACACACACATGGTGGAAGATAAGATAGCCTCGATCACCTGGGTCAGCCATCATATGGGAATTATGAGCCTCAACTTTACCCTAGATGTAAAAGGTTCCTGAATTTGATTTCTAGGAGGATCTACCCTTCTGGCAACACTTTTGACGTGACCTATCTCCAAGAACTAATAGTGGCTTGCTTTCTAGACAGCATACTGATAAATGCAGGGAAACAAATTATGGAGGAGTGGAATAACTTTGCAGTGCCACATTCCAGGGACCTTCCATTTCCCTTACTAATTACCACTTTATGCCAGTGGGAAAATATGCCCAGTGAGCTCGAGGACCACATGCTTGCTCTCTACAAGCCCTTCGACCCATTGAAGGTGAAAGATGTCCTCATACGTGACAAGAAATAATGAAGATAGGGTCAGAGGGAGGTAGTAGTATTGGTCAGGGTTGTGGCAGAGTTGGGACTGGTTCTACACCAGCTATGATTATGTTGGAGCAGCTAGAAGGTGACATGGCTTCCCCGAGGACAATGCTGGAAGGCTTGCCACAACCTCTACTAGTGATGGTGCCTCCCTTGCGCCTGAACCATCGAGTGTTGCAGGTCATTCAGACACCTATAGTATGTTCTAGTCATGGTACAAGCCCATATTGAGCTTTAGAGAGAGTTGGTGTAATGAACTATTCTATCGTTATGGGTAAACTATTCACGCAAAAAAATGGGTTAGAAAACTTTCAAGTTTGGGAGTTGAAAATTTTGGGCTAGGCTAGTCTCGGATGATTTCAGAGCAAGATATGGTCTAGGGAAATTTGAGAAAGTATTGGGTAAAATATCTAAGATTGAGCTAGTTTTTTTATTATCTAAGACGTTAAGGAGTCCGTGGGACTTTTTGGAAGTGAATTTGCATAAGTAAAACTCCCGAAAGCAAAGTTGACGTGAAGGAGTTAGTTCGGAATGTCAAGATTTGAAGTGTGTTGTAAAATCGGAAAATTTGGGAGATTTCCTGGGGTTCTATTCCATGTCAACCATTATAGCAGTTGACACACCGCTATGATGACGACTGCTATAATGGAGAAATTCCTGCTATAGCAGAAGTCAAGGCGGTCAACCCCGCTATAGCGGGTGTCTTCTGCTATGGTGTTTCTTCTATAGTAGAGTGAAGATTTCTATAGTGGATTAAGTCACAGTAAATGCAGAAACTTCCCTAAAAACATTCAGAATTGTTTTAGAATGGTTTGGGGAAGGGTAGAGGCGATTTGGGCAACTACAACTCGATTTTCAACCAAAAATCATCATAAAGGTAAGGATTTTGCTCTCCTAACTTACTACTATGATTGTTATGCTTTCGCATTAGTAGTTGCAGGCTTGGGGAAGATTTGTCTTGACGTAAGAATGAAGAATCCAGTGTAACGGGGATTCTAGGGTGTAGAATTCTTGGGTCTTGGTTATATTTTGCTTATTCATGATTAATTCACCATAATTTGCTAAGTGTAACCGTAAAAATGATAGTTCTAGGTGAATTAATAGTGTGAAAGCCCTGGGATGGGTGGAATAGTCATGGGTTTGGCCTGGAGATTAGGATTTGGATATAATCCGGGGATTATTAGGCCATATTGATTGATTGTAGTATTATGTGTAATTGTTTTTAGACCAAGGGCAAGCGAAAGCTTCAGGAAACGGGAAGACTCTGGTCCAGTAGAGCTTTCAGGCTAATTTGAGGTAGGTGATAGTTGTTTTTTCTCATTCATGATATGTGTTCATTGTAACTGTTGCTTAGTATTGTCTATATATTACATGGCTTAGGAAATTAAATAATGAATGGTTATGATTTCCGGTTGTCAATCATGTGGAATGAACTTATCTTTATTACTTGTTGGTCTTACAAGTGTGGTTGTGTTTATTATTGTTGATTGTTGGATTGTCTGTGCTATTTTGTTAGCTCAGGTACCATGTCTAGTACGAGATACATATATCAGTTAGCTTAGGTACCACGCCTGGTACATGATTCATATATCGGTTGGCTTGGGTACCATGCCTAGTACATGTTCTGCTATGGTTGGCTCGTGTACCACGCTTGGTACATGTTTGATTGTGTTCTGTTTGATGGTTCTATAGTGAACTGGGTTTGCTTCTTGTCATATATTATTGCATATTGTCCCATGAGTGGCCGGGTAGTCGTGTTTACAGGCTGGATTGGTTCTAGTGTAGACCTGGATTACATGCTAGACCCTGTAGATGTTGTCCTAGGGACCCTTGGGTGGTCCAGATTACTCAAAAAAGAGGTGGTTTGCATATGTTTTTATTTTTATGGTGGTTTAATGGACATGTTTCATGTAGCTAATAAGTCAGGTTGATGACTGAGAGTCTGAGTTGTATTTGCTGGCTTGGTTACACATGTTTTGTCCTGCTATACTAAGCTCTAGTTTATGGTTCATTTTTAATTTATTGGGGTTAGCTGATGATCCTACCAGTACACTGTTGTTTTGAGTGTACTGATACTGCACTTGCTTTTTTTGTTTGTGAGTACAGAACATATTTCGGCTACTGCTACACGACTTTAGTTGTAGTTCTGACATTTCCAGAATCCAAGGGTGAGCTGCTTCTTTCAGGCTACCATGGTTTCGTCTAGTTTACTTCGAGTCCATTATTTTGGACTCATACTTCTTTATTTTTAGGGTTTCATCATCGTACTCTAGACTTAGTAGATGTTTTGGTACACGACTTTCAGATTCTAAGGGTATTTTCTGCAGGATCTTTATTGTTAACTATTTTAGTTCTGAGTTCTAGTTTTTTTTAATGCAACTGGTTTTGAGCTGCTAGTTTTGTTAAGTATTGAATGTTTTTTGGGTTCGCTCATCTGAGGGTTTGGGTGGGTGCCACTCGCGGCGGTTTAGTTAACGACAAAGATGGTATTAGAGCCCTAGGTTCATGGATCTTATTGTACCAAAATGAGTCTAGTAGAGTCTTGCAGAATGGTACAAAGACGTCTGTATTTTTTGTTTGATAGGCTACAAGACTTTAGAAAACTATCTCTTCATTCTTCTTTCGTGCTATAACCTGATTCCAATTGGTATTTGATGATCCAAATTGGAATCTAACTTCCTTCACTCTTTTGTTCGTAGATGGTTAACACTAGGCATAATTGAGCAAGGCAGCAGCTCCAGTTGTGGGACCGGTCGCTATTGGGAGAGAAAGGTGCAGGGGCAGGCAGAGGAATAGCAACACCTGCCAAAAGTGAAGCTCAGGCAGCGACGACTCCTCTCCCACCCCAGGATCCTGTTGAGGAGGAGGTTGACATTGTGCTTAAGAAGGACGCGGAGCAGGAGGAGGTGGCATCAGTTGAAATTGCAGGCCTTCCCTCTATGTCATCCAAGGCAATTCAGCAGGTATTGGCTTTTCTTAGTGGGCTGGCAGGTACTGGAGCCACCCCCGCTGAGCCAGCGAATGAGGTTCTGGGCGCTCATCTAGCTATTGCCACAGATCTCAGGATGGATGAAGCGTCGAGTACCGATGTGTTCTTTTATTTTGTACTAGGGACAATTATGATCGAGATCGAGCATGAGCTGTTGACCAAATTTTTAAAGCTGAAACCTCCATCATTTCATGGTACGGAGAAGGAGGATACCTTTGAGTTTATTTTGGACTGCTATGAGAGGTTGCATCTGTTGGGCATTGTGCAGCAGCATGGGGTGGAGTTTGTTACTTTTCAGTAGCAGGGTGATGCCAAGCAGTGGTGGAGGGCACATATAGAGTGTCGATCTGCAGCCTTGCCTCCGATGACTTGGGGTCAATTTCATGCCCTATTTTTGGAGAAATATGTACCTCGCACTTTGCGAGATAGTAAGAAGGATGCATTTCTGGCCCGTGAGCAGGGAAATATGTATGTTTCATCTTATGAGGCTAAGTTTCATGACTTGTCACGTTATGCTACCCTACTTCTGGGTACTGAGGAGGAGAGGATTCATTTGTATATTAAGGGTTTGAACACTGAGTTACAGGTTTTATCTATCATATGACTTTGGCAGGGAAGAGCTTTAATAAAGTGACTCACTATGTAATGAAACTGGAGGGGGTCATACAAGTTGGGCAGGCTAAGGTGTTAGCCAAGAAGTACCAGAATGATGGTAGTTTCAGTGGTTCTTACTCCACGGGTCCTAGTCAGCAGGTCTATTTGGCTTGCCCTATTCAGTGGGATATACCAGCTTCTATAGGTGGTCGTTCAGGGGCTCATCAGTAGATTTCAGCTCTTAGAGGCCAGGGGCTTCTTATACTTCTACCAACAAGCCCTCTCTTGATCGTGGATATTTTCATTGTGGTGATCCAGACTATTTCTAGAAGGAGTTCCCTATCAGACAAGTAGGAAATCAGATGCAACAATGGACTAAAATTGTAGTTCAAGCAGGTGGAGGTGGCCATGGCAGAGGGCGCCCATAGGGTGGGCGAGGGAATTTTCAAAGAGGTCGTGGAAATAGAGGGAATGGTAGCGCGAGAAGGGGAGTAGTGCAGCCAGCCAGAGAGGTTGCCCGGATTGATGAAAGAGCTAATTTTTATGCCTTTCTGGGGAAATCTGAGGCCGAGACATCAGATGCTATGATAACAGGTACAATTCTAGTTTGTGACCGAATGGCTTTTGTACTATATTATCCAGGTTTCTCATATTCATATGTATCTATTAAATTTTCCTTGGTTCTAGATTTGGTTTGTGATGTTCTTGATTCCCCTATTCATGTTTCTACCTTAGTTGGGGATTCTGTGGTAGTAACCCAGGTATATCGTACTTGTTCTGTGGTGTTTGTGGGGTTTCAGACTTGGGTAGATTTGGTTATCCTGGATATGCTGGATTTTGATATTATCTTGGGTATGACTTGGTTGTCTCTGTATCATGCTATGTTGAACTGTAACTCTAAGAAAGTAACTCTAGAGATCCCGGGTAAGGATAGACTAGTGTGGGAAGGTGTGTACAGACCTAAGGCAGCTAAGCTTATATCTTTAATTTGGGCTAGGAAGCTAGTGGAAAAGGGCTATTCAGCCTTCTTGGCTCATTTTTGAGATGTTAGTGCGGAGTCTCCTTCGATTGAGTTAGTTTCGGTGGTTTTTGAATTTTAGGAGGTGTTTTCGGTAGATTTGCCTGGCATGCCTCCGGATAGGGACATTGACTTTGGTATAGACATGGAGCCGGGCACTCGCCCAATCTCTATTCCTTCTTATCGTATGGATCCGGCAGAGTTGAGGGAACTTAAGACTCAGCTTTAGGAACTTCAAGACAAGGGATTTATTCATCCCAGTGCTTCACCTTGGGGTGCTTCGGTCTTGTTTGTGAAAAAGAAGGATAGTAGTATGAGGATGTGTATAGACTACAGGCAACTGAACAAGGTTACCATTCAAAATAAGTATCCTTTTACCCGCATAGATGACCTTTTTGATCAATTGCAGGGTGCTTCGGTGTTTTCTAAGATTGACTTGACGTCAGGGTACCATCAGCTAAAGATTAGGCCTAAGGATATACCTAAGACGGTATTCTGGAATCGGTATAGGCACTATGAGTTCCTGGTAATATTGTTTGGGTTGACTAATGCGTCGACAACTTTCATGAGTTTAATGAATAGTGTCTTTAAGTCATTTCTAGACTTCTTCATAATTGTGTTTATAGATGACATTCTGATTTACTCCAAGAATAAGAAGGAGCATGCAGAGCATCTTTGCATTGTTCTAGGGATATTGAGGCCTTAGAAATTGTATGCCAAGTTTTCAAAATGTGAGTTTTGATTGTCTTCAGTTTCTTTCTTAGGGCATGTAGTTTCAGAGAAATTGTATGCCAAGTTTTCAAAATGTGAGTTTTGATTGTCTTTAGTTGCTTTCTTAGGGCATGTAGTTTCAGAAAAGGGGGTGATGGTGGATCCCCAAAAGATCGAGGAAGTTAAGAGTTGGGCCTAGCCTAGCTCTGTGACTAAGGTTAGAAGTTTCGTAGGGCTTGCAAGCTATTAACGCAGGTTTGTCAAGAACCTTGCTTCCATTTCTACTAACTTGACAAGACTGACTCAGAAGGAGGTACCTTTTGTTTGGTCTGACAAGTGTGAGAAGAGCTTCCAAAAGCTCAAGACACTTCTGACTACAGCTCCTATCCTATCATTGCCAGTTGAAGGTAAGGATTTCATTATGTTTTGTGATGCTTTACATTCGAGTTTGGGTGTTGTGTTAATGTAGGACAAGAATGTTATAGCATATGCTTCAAGGCAATTAAAGCCCCATGAGAAGAATTACCAAACCCACTATTTGGAGTTGGCAGCAATGGTTTTTGCATTAAAGAATTGGAGACATTACCTCTATGGTGTCAAGTGTGAAGTGTTCATAGATCATCGCAACCTTCAGCATGTGTTTACACAGAAGGATCTGAATCTGAGACAGAGGAGGTGGATGGAGTTGTTGAAGGATTATGACGTGATTATCCAGTATCGTCGGGGTAAGGGCAATATGGTGGCAGATGCATTGAGCCAGAAAGCAGTTACCATGGGCAGTTTGGCTTATTTGGGAGTGTCCAAGTGACCCTTGACTAGGGAGATTCGGGCTATAGAATCTAAATTCATGCAGTTGGGCATTTCAGAACAGGGGGAGTGTTAGCTAATATTGAGGTTAAACCCACATTTCTGGAGGAAATCTGTCACGACCCGATTTCTCAGTCATGATGGCACCTACAAACCCCCAGTAGGCGAACCAATTCCCGTAGCCCAGGACAGTTAGTAATGGGCTACTATCTAACAAATAAGCGGGAGAGTAGTTTAATAAGCAAAAGTGAGGGAACAAGATGAGGAGAATAGATAACAGGAGTATATATATACATATGCGGAAACTAAACCAAACCCCAAGACCTGGTATCATAGTATAGAGCTAAAACTACATACATAGAGTGCAAACGATCCAAAACAATATATATACAGATGTCTCTGAATGGTAATAGAGTACATGAAGCAAAAGATAAACTAAAGCTAAGATCCGATCGCCAAGAGCTCACCCTCAGTCTGAACTAATCCCCAACAGATCTCCAAGCACGAATCACAGCGATCTAACGGCGATGGCCCACGCTAGGATCTGCACCCAAAGATGCAGGGGGTAGGGTGAGCACCAAATACGAAGCATAAGGTACCCAGTAGGTATCATAGGCCGACTGGGCACATATAAGATAAAAGCGTAGTAACAGACAGAACAGAAGCAAGTAGTCACAGAAATCAACAAAAGGGTACACAGGAACTAGCCCAGAGGGAAGTCAATAGAACCACATGTGAGGCCAGTAAGCAAAAATATATACACCATAGGCACAGGTGAAAGTAAGAAACAACGCACCTGGGGTCCTTGCAATAACAGTGTATACATAATAAGTTTACGAAATGGATGGTATACCGGTAACCTCAAGTGTAAGAAGAGGAAAGAGTAATGATAGGCATACTCAGAGACATGAATCAAACTCAACTAATCATATCAATCTCAATCCAGAAACTAACAGTTTAGCAGTAACCAACTTCATAATTAACCGTAACAGGGAACAATTCTACAAGTGAATAGCAAGAGTCTACCTATAGTCCCCCGGCCGCCCATACAACCGAGGAACACAAACAAGTGAAAACAAACCCTCCGGCATCCCATACTACCGGAGTGTACAATCAACAAACAACAAACAAGGGTGGAGCCTCAAAAAATGAATGAAATGATGCATGAAGATCTCAAGTGAAAAGGTATCCCTGTATGTACCTCCTCCGGTGCCGATCCGGCCCAACAGGTAGGTTCCATGGAAGGACACTGCCCGTATACCTCTACTCCATACTATACCCTTCCTCCGACACACGCAGCCCGCACCCCCATGCCCGGATGTCAAGCTCCATGGAGGTCCCTGACCCCATACTAAAACTCAGTATCAAAACATGTCGTCCGGAAGCAAGTCCGGGTTCAAGAAAGAGACCCAGTCTCTAATATGCATGCCAAGACCCTGTCCAGGACTAAAGTAGTAGGAAAATATCTCAAAAACCCCTCCAAGGGTGCCCGGGCATAACCGGGTCTAAACAGTAGAAAGTTATCTCAGGTGCTCGGTCCGACCGAGGCTAAAAATCATCTCAAGTAGCAAGAAAACTCAACTAGCACCCCGGCCCTACCGAGTCTAGCGTTAATCGTAAAACTGATGATTTAAATCATAATTTTACTTTCTTTTACCCAAGAATATTCACAAGTTAAATCAAACCATTTCCAATTTATTCCCCAAAAAAGGGGCCCCCGGGGCCATGCAAGGTTTAGAAAATAGTGTCAGTAGGCCCGAAGCCCAAACCATAGTAAAACATGGATAAAACCTCTTTATATGCATGAAAATGGTATGATCAAACACAATAGTTGCCAACAGCTCACAATCAACCTATCGACCCTGCACAGGCCCACAGCTACTCAGCAAGCATAACCAGCCTAGAAGGATAATTCTATGCCCGGGACTCGCGGACATTCCCAAAATCCCACCTTCTATGTTCCAGAGTCAACAAGGTCTCACAGGACCACAAGGGTAAATAAAATATATCGGCAAGTACTACAAGCAACGGAGGAACAAAAGTAGGCGGACATGAATAAAGCGGTCAAGGTCTGTGGTACCAACCTAATAAACCAACCCAAGGATGCCAGCTAGTACAATTTTATCCGATATATGCTGAGTCTAGGGAGTTTAAACCATAACCTACCTGTCGTCCGATGACAAGCTGCTTAAGAACAATGATTTCTGAGCTCGGACCGCTCTGAAAAGCTCCGAAACGAAATCAAACTTGAACTCGGGATGGAATAACTTGACGTAGATAATAAATTTTTCTGTCAGGGATCAAAGAAACCGCCCAACATATTTTCTTCCCAAAAATTCTCTTGAACGTGAATAAGCAGCAAGGTACTTGAACTAATCTTAAGTAACCCTTTTGTTAAAGTTAGTAAAATATACATATGTATATGTACAGCAAACTAATAGTGCATTAATTTATAACCTTTTAAGGATTAATCATTATAAACATGGTAATATGATGCCACCTCTCACCCTTAGCTTTGCTGGCCACTTCCTCCACCTCCAGGTGGAATGGAGGTGGCAATACAATTATTAAAAACAAAATGGTTTTGTCCCGTTATGTAAGTACTCGGGTATTGCATAAGTTCGTGGTAATATATATATATATGACTTTTTAAATATACCATAACTAATAGAAAATCATATCCAATAAAACCTACTATATTATAATAATATTTTCAACATAACTAAATTTACTATCTCCGTTAAAATAATACAATGTATAAAAACCTTATAAAATAAATACATACACGAATATATCATAATAAAAGTATTTTTCATAGACCTTTAAAATACTTTAAAAAGATAATAAAAAAAATATAACTTTAAAATAAAATATTTTCAAATATACTCGCGATGCTAATAAAATTCTTAAATTTAGGTTCGCAATTCACCATCGCACGATTTTGATACTCAAGAAATCTCTTGGAATCCTCCCTTATGTTTTCTCACTGTTTCAGAACTGAAATGGCGTTTTAAAACGTGAAGTTGAGGCTTTAAATTGATCTTGACCCAACCCGGTTAGCGACCCGGTTTCTGTCAGACAGTTCGCGGTAAAATAGTCATAACTCTTTACTCCGATATCAGTTGGATGTGAGGTTTTGTGTGTTGGAAACTAGACTCGTAGACCTTCGATTTGGTATTTTGGGAGACTTCTAACTCTTTATATATTGAGAGAAAAGCTCTGAGACATTTTACCCAAAGTCCAGAAAATTTATTAAAGAAACTTACGATAACTTTTGCCGACTTGCTTGACTTCAAAACTTATCATACGACCAAACAAATGGACCCGGCACCAAAATACCGGTCCCAACAAGCCTTAAATGTCTTGGGAACGCTACAAACAAGCTCTAACGGTACAAGGAAAACTTATACGCGGAAATAACCGGAAGGGTCATTACATCATCCACTACTAAAAAGGACTTTCGTCCTCGAAAGTCAAGGTCAAGGGGGTACCTGAAGGCTCAAACAGCTGCGGATATTGAGCCCGCATATCTCTCTCGGTCTCCCAGGTAGCCTTCTCGACTGGACAGTGCCTCCATTGAACCTTAACAACCGGGATCTCTCGAGACCTCAATCTCCTGACATCTCTGGCCAAAATAGTCGTCGGCTCCTCAACAAAGGCTAAACCCTCACCCAACTGAACTGAATCCCACTACAACACATGAGACTCATCTGGGACATACCGATGCAACATCAAAACATGAAATACAGGATGTATAGCTGAAAACATCGGAGGCAAGGCTAACTGATAGGCAACGCTACCAACCCTCTGAAGAATCTCAAACGGCCCAATGTACCTGGGGCTAAGCTTGCCCCGCCTACCAAATCTCATCACGCCCTTCATGGGTAATACACGGAGAAAGACCAAGTCACCGACACTAAACTCCAAGGCACGAAGCCTACGATCAGCATAACTCTTCTGCCTGCTCTGAGCTACCCGAAGTCTGCCCTGAATCGCTCGGACCTGATCTATGGAATCTCGAAGCAAATCTGTGATCTGTGGCCTAGCACTAAAACCATCAAACTAACCTACCAGTGATCTACAACACCTTCCATACAAAGCCTCAAAAGGTGCCATGCCGATACTCGAATGGAAGCTGTTATTATAAGAAAACTCTGCCAAGGGAACAAACTGATCCCAAGAACCTCCAAAGTCAAGAACACAAGCCCGAAGCATGTCCTCCAGAATCTGAATGGTCCTCTCGGACTGGCCATCTGTCTGAGGGTGGAAAGCGGTACTAAGATGAACCTCTA
Source organism: Jaltomata sinuosa (assembly GCA_003996215.1). Taxonomy (NCBI): domain Eukaryota; kingdom Viridiplantae; phylum Streptophyta; class Magnoliopsida; order Solanales; family Solanaceae; genus Jaltomata; species Jaltomata sinuosa. The sequence continues at coordinate 1,077,968 of QJPP01000031.1, read as the reverse complement.
TACCCAAATCTCGCTGAATAGCCCTCCAAAACTGAGATGTGAATTGAGTGCCGCGGTCTGAAATGATAGAAGCTGGGACCCCGTGCAACCGAACAATCTCACGAAGGTAGATCTGAGCTAAGCTCTCTGCGCCATAAGAAGTCTGAACCGGCAAGAAATGTGCTGACTTAGTCAGCCTATCAACAATAACCCATATGGAATCAAACCTATGAGAAGTACGAGGCAAACCAACAACGAAGTCCATAGTAATCCCTTCCCACTTCCACTCAGGAATGGGAAGTCACTGCATCAAACCACCAGGTCTCATGTGCTCGATCTTAACCTGCTAACAGTTCAAGCACCGAGATATGAACTCCGGTATATTCCGCTTCATACCACTCCACCAGTAAAGCTGTCTCAAGTCTCTATACATCTTTGCTGTGCCAGGGTGAATGGAGTATCTAGTACAATGTGCCTCATGAAGTATCAACTGAATCAAATCACTAATCCTCAGAACACAAAGGCGACTATGAAACCTCAGAACCACATCTGAATCTAGAGTAGCCCGACTGGTCTCACCCTGAACAACCCGATCACGAAGGTCACACAACTGCTGATCCCTAAACTGACGGCTCTGAATCTGATCAATCAAAGTAGAACGAACCTCAATACTGGCGAGAACTCTGCTAGGATCCGACAAGTAAAGCCTAACCAAACGGTTAGCCAAGGACTAGATGTCCAAGGCCTACGGTCGCTCTGAAACTGAGAGAGAAGCTAGGCTACCCATACTCACTGCCTTCCGGCTCAAGGCATCCGCTACCACGTTTGCCTTGCCCGGATGATACAGAATAGTGAAGTCATAGTCCTTCAGTAACTCGACCCATCTCCTCTGTCTCGAGTTCAACTCTCACTGACTCGTGATATACTGAAGACTACGGTGATCGGTGAAGATCTCACAGTGAACTCCATATAGGTAATGCCTCCAGATCTTGAGTGCGAAAACTACCGCTGCCAACTCTAAGTCATGAGTGGGGTAGTTGCGCTCGTGGACCTTCAGTTGCCTCGACGCATATGCTATTACTCGACCCTGCTGCATCAATACACAACCAAGACCGACCCCAGAAGCATCACAATACACGGAGAAGCTTTGACCCTCAACCGGCAAAGTCAAAACTGGAGCTGAAGTCAATAAGGCCTTAAGCCTCTGGAAGCTATCCTCACACTGATACGACCACCGAAATGGGACATCCTTCCTAGTCAGCATAGTCAAGGGTGCTGCTATGGAGGAAAATCCCTCAACGAACCGTCTGTAGTAAACTGCTAACCCAATAAACCTGCGGACCTCAGTAGCAGTAGTAAGTCTAGGCCAATCACAAACCGCAGAAATCTTTCCCGGGTCAACCCTAATCCCATCCTTAGACACCACGTGCCCTAGGAATGCAACTGACTCAAGCCAAAACTCGCACTTTGAGAACTTGGCATAAAGCCGATGATCTCTCAAAGTCTGGAGTATAACCCTCAAGTGCTGCTCATGCTCATCTCTACTACGCGAGTATACCAAGATGTCGTCTATAAAAACTATCACAAATGAGTCCAAATACGGGCCAAGAACCCTGTGCATCAAGTTCATAAAGGCTGCGGGGGCATTAGTCAACCCAAAAGACATCACCAGGAACTCATAATGGCCATAACGTGTCCTGAATGCTGTCTTAGGGATGTCCTCCGCCCTAATCCTCAACTGATGGTAGCCGGACCTCAAATCAATCTTCGAAAACACGACTGAACCCTGAAGCTGGTCAAACAAATCATCAATCCTTGGCATCGGATACCTATTCTTCACTGTCACCCTATTCAGCTGCCGATAATCAATACACATGCGCATCGACCCATCCTTCTTCTTCACGAAGAGAACAGGAGCACCCCAAGGTGACACACTAGGTCTAATAAACCCCTTAGCTAACAGATCCTGGAGCTGCTCCTTAAGCTCCCTCAACTGAGCAGGAGCCATATGGTAAGGAGAAATAGAAATGGGCCTGGTGCCCGGCTCTAGCTCAATAGCAAAATCAATATCTCTCTCACGTGGAAGGCCTGGAAGGTCGGTAGGAAACACATCGAGGAAGTCTCTAACCACAGGAACAGACTCAGGAGAAGTAGGGTAAGCACTAACATCTCGGACATATGCTAGATAAGCTAAACACCTACGGGAAATCAACTTCCTAGCTCGAAGACAAGAGATGATCCCAGATGGTGCATGGCTAACAGAACCCTGCCACACAACCGGGGATACTCCGGGCACAACTATGGTAATGGTCTTGGCATAACAATCCAAAACCACACGGTGAGGGAATAACCAGTCCATGCCCAGTATCACATCAAAATCTAGCATATCAAGAATCATCAAATCACCCCAAGTCTCTGAATAACCAATAGATAGCATACAAGATCTCACAATCTGATCCACTACTAAAGAATCTCCTACTAGGGTCGAAACAGAAACATGAACAGATAATGGCTCACTAGCCAACCCCAAACAAGGCACAAAGTAGGCAGATACATATGAACAAGTGGATCCAAGATCAAATAAAGCCATAGCAGACAGATGGCACACAAAATCGTACCTGTAATCACAGCATCTGAGGCCTCTGCCTCTTGTCTCCTAGGGACCGCGTAAAACTGACGATGACCTTCACCTGCCCGACTGCCATCCCTACCACCTGCTCTGCCGCGCGGAGCACCACCTCTACCCTGACGACCACCCCCTCTAGCCGGGGGCTGAACTGCTCGTAAAGGCTCCGCCAACTGAACTGTACCCTGCTGAGGGCAATTTCTAGCAAAATGACCAATCACACCACAAGTAAAACAAGCCCCTAGCGGCCTACTCGATCGAGACGAACCAGCAGATCCCGTATAACCACCACGGCCTGATGCCCCAGAAACTTTACCCCTCGAAGACTGGCCGCCATAGCCTTGATGGCTGCTCTGACCCTGCTTGAACTAGGTACTACCGAAAGTCTGAAGGGAAGCCTGAACCGGTCGGTTAGACTGACCCTGGTGCTGCCGTGGCTGATAACTCCAGCTCCACCGGCCAGGACCTCTACCACCATATCTGGAACCACTATAGACACCCTGATGTCGAGGCCTCTTATCTCAGGACCCCTGATTATGTTGCTGTAAGTCCTCCACAGTGTGGGCATAGTCTACGATAGCCTGAAATGACCGACCATCGGCAATCAATATCTCAGCTGGCTGCCTGATCTCTGGCCTCAAACCCCATACAAATCTGCGAATCCTAGCTGCCTCGGTAGGAATGATGATAGCTCCGAATGGTGCTAGCTGATGAAAATGGGTCTCATACTCTGAGACAGTCGTAGACCCCTGCATAAGGTGAGTAAACTGCTCCCTGTGACGCTCACGATCACTCTGAGGTAGGAACTTGGCCATAAAGGCCTCATAAAACTCAAACCAGGTCAAAAGAGGTGACGACAGTCGTCTACAAGCAACATGATCCCTCCACCATAACTTCGCTGGGCCCTCTAACTGATAGGTAGTATAACCAACCCCGTGAGTCTCCAACAAACCCAAATGATGCAACATCTACTCACATGTAGTAATAAAGTCATGTGGATCCTGTCCAGAAGTACCAGCAAACCTCGGAGGTGCTAACCTCAAAAACCTAGCCAACGTCTTCTGCTCTGACTCTATCATAGATGGGCGATGAGCAAGAGGTTGTGCAACAGATGGAATCGGAACGACCTCCGCACGGGGAGCCATAGTAGCAAGCTGCGCTCCTGAGCTCTGTGCACCCAGGGCTGCCCCCTGAGCGGATGTCTGCGCTACCTCAGAAGGCCGCTCTCCAATCACACCCAAAAGCTGTAATAGTAATCCCCGAATATCTGGAGACTGAGCTGCGGCTGGAGCTAGCGAAGAAGTGGGCACTGGAGATGGTACTGGAGCTGGTGCTGGAGCTGGTACTGGAGCTGGTGTTGGAGCTGGTACTGGAGCTGGTGGTACCTAGGCTGCCCCCTGATCCAAATGCTGCTCGGGCTCTATCTCAACTTTAGCAGCTCTAGCAGGTGCCACTGCTCGAGGGCGTCCTCGACCCTTAGCTGGAGTGGGAGGCTCGTCTCCGCGTGATGCCGATGATCTCGTACGAACCATCTGCGGGAGAATGAAGTAGAACAAATGAGATTTCCAGAAACTTCAAGGGTTCTACGCACGACACAGAAGCAATGAAAGAGTCAAATTTCCTAAAATGTCACTGTAGCCTCCCAAAGATTGAGCACGGATGTCTTCGCCCCGATCCGCAGGACTCTACTAGACATTGGCTCCTATACCGATGACACCGGTGAACCTAGAGCTCTGATACCAAGTTGTCACGACCCAATTTCTCGGTCATGATGGCACCTACAACCCCCCAGTAGGCGAACCAATTCTCGTAGCCCAGGACAGTTAGTAATGGGCTACTATCTAACAAATAAGCGGGAGAGTAGTTTAATAAGCAAAAGTGAGGGAACAAGATGAGGAGAATAGATAACAGGAGTATATATATACATATGCGAAAACTAAACCAAACCCCAAGACCTGGTATCATAGTATAGAGCCAAAACTACATACATGGAGTGCAAACGATCCAAAATAATATATATACAGATGTCTCTGAATGGTAATAGAGTACATAAAGCAAAAGATAAACTAAAGCTAAGCTCCGATCGCCAAGAGCTCACCCTCAGTCTGAAGTAATCCCCAACAGATCTCCAAGCACGAATCAAAGCGATCTAATGGCGATGGCCCACGCTAGGATCTGCACCCAAAGATGCAGGGGGGTAGGGTGAGCACCAAATGCGAAGCATAAGGTACCCAGTAGGTATCATATGCCGACTGGGCATATATAAGATAAAAGCATAATAACAGATAGAAAAGAAGCAAGTAGTCACAGAAATCAACGAAAGGGTACACAGGAACTATCCCAGAGGGAAGTCAATAGAACCACATGTGAGGCCAGCAAGACAAAATATATTCACCATAGGCACATGTGAAAGTAAGAAACAACGCACCTGGGGTCCTTGCAATAACAGAGTATACATAATAAGTTTACGAAATAGACGGTATACCGGTAACCTCAAGTGTAAGAAGAGGGAAAGAGTAATGATAGGCATACTCAGAGACATGAATCAAACTCAACTAATCATATCAATCTCAATCCAGAAACTAACAGTTTAGCAGTAACCAACTTCATTATTAACCGAAACAGGGAACAATTCTACAAGTGAATAGCAAGAGTCTACCTATGGTCCCCCGGCCTCCTATACAATCGAGGAACACAAACAAGTGAAAACAAACCCTCCGGCATCCCATACTACCGGAGCGTACAATCAACAAACTACAAACAAGGGTGGAGCCTCAAACAATGAATGATATGATGCATGAAGATCTCAAGTGAAATGGTATCCCTGTATGTACCTCATCCGGTGCCGATCCAGCCCAGCAGGTAGGTTCCATGGAAGGACACTGCCCGTATACCTCTACTCCACCGTATACCCTTCCTCCGGCACACGCAGCCCGCAGCCCCAGGCCCAGATGGCAAGGTCCATGGAGGTCCCAGACCCTATATTAAAACTCAGTATCAAAACATGTCGTCCGGAAGCAAGTCCGGGTTCAAGATAGAGACCCAGTCTCTAATATGCATGCCCAGACCCTGTCCAGGACTAAAGTAGTAAGAAAATATCTCAAAAACCCCTCCAAGGGTGCCCGGGCATAACCGGGTCTAAAAAGTAGAAAGTTATCTCAGGTGCTCGGTCCGACCGAGGCTAAAAATCATCTCAAGTAGCAAAAAAACTCAACTAGCACCCCGGCCCTGCCGAGTCTAGCGTTAATCGTAAAACTGATGATTTAAATCATAATTTTACTTTCTTTTACCCGAGAATATTCACAAGTTAAATCAAACCATTTCCAATTTATTCCCATAAAAAATGGGCCCCCCGGGCCATGCAAGGTTTAGAAAATAGTGTCAGTAGGCCCAAAGCCCAAACCGTAGTAAAACATGGATAAAACCTCTTTATATACATGAAAATGGTATGATCAAACACAATAGCTGCCCAACAGCTCACAATCAACCTATCGACCCTGCACAGGCCCACAGCTACTCAACAAGCATAACCAGCCTAGAAGGATAATTCTATGCCCGGGACTCGCGGACATTCCCAAAATCCCACCTTCTATGTTCCAGAGTCAACAAGGTCTCACAGGACCACAAGGGTAAATAAAATATATCGGCAAGTACTACAAGCAACAGAGGAATAAAAGTAGGCGGACATGAATAAAGCGGTCAAGGTCTGTGGTACCAACCTAATAAACCAACCCAAGGATGCCAGCTAGTATAATTTTATCCGATATATGCTAAGTCTAGGGAGTTTAAACCATAACCTACCTGTTGTCCGATGACAAGCTGCTTAAGAACAATGATTTCTGAGCTCGGACCGCTCTGAAAAGCTCCGAAACGAAATCAAACTTGAACTCGGGCTGGAATAACTTGACGTAGATAATAAATTTTTCTGTCAGGGATCAAAGAAACCGCCCAACATATTTTCTTCCCAAAAATTCTCTTGAACGTGAATAAGCAGCAAGGTACTTTAACTAATCTTAAGTAACCCTTTTGTTAAAGTTAGTAAAATATACATATGTATATGTATAGCAAACTAATAGTGCATTAATTTATAACCTTTTAAGAATTAATCATTATAAACATGGTAATATGATGCCACCTCTCACCCTTAGCTTTGCTGGCCACTTCCTCCACCTCCAGGTGGAATAGAGGTGGCAATACAATTATTAAAAACAAAATGGTTTTGTCCCGTTATGTAAGTACTCGGGTATTGCATAAGTTCGTGGTAATATATATATATATGACTTTTTAAATATACCATAACTAATAGAAAATCATATCCAATAAAACCTACTATATTATAATAATAATTTTCAACATAACTAAATTTACTATCTCCGTTAAAATAATACAATGTATAAAAACCTTATAAAATAAATACATACGCGAATATATCATAATAAAAGTATTTTTCATCGACCTTTAAAATACTTTAAAAAGGTAATAAAAAAAATATAACTTTAAAATAAAATATTTTCAAATATACGCGCGATGCTAATAAAATTCTTAAATTTAGGTTCGCGATTCACCATCGCACGATTTTGATACTCAAGAAATCTCTTGGAATCCTCCCTTATATTTTTTCACTGTTTCAGAACTGAAATGGCATTTTAAAACGTGAAGTTGAGGCTTTAAATCGATCTTGACCCGACCCGGTTCGCGACCCGGTTTCTGCCAGACAGTCCGCGGTAAAACAGTCATAACTTTTTACTCCAAGATCAGTTGGACGTGAGGTTTTGTGCGTTGGAAACTAGACTCGTAGACCTTCGATTTGGTATTTTGGAGGACTTCTAAATCTTTATATATTGAGAGAAAAGCTCTGAGACATTTTACCCAAAGTCCAGAAAATTTATTAAAGAAACTTACGATAACTTTTGCCGACTTGCTTGACTTCAAAACTTTTCTTACGACCAAACAAATGGACCCGGCACCAAAATACTGGTCCCGACAAGCCTTAAATGGCTTGGGGCTGCTACAAACAAGCTCTAACGGTACAAGGAAAACGTATACGCGGAAATAACGAAAGGGTCATTACATCAAAGCCAAACAATTTCAAGATGTACATTTGAACAAGCTTCAATACAAGGTGGTTTCTAGGGAGGCCTGGGATGCCACACTGGACACTAGCAGGGTGTTATGCTTTAGAGGGCAGGTTTATGTTCCTCGAGTTGATGACTTGATACAGAATGTATTGATAGAAGCTCTTGGTTCATGGTACTCAATTCATCCGGGCATAACCAAAATGTACCTGTACTTGAGGTGACTTTATTGGTGTCCTGGGATGAAGAGGGACATAGCTGAATATATGTACAAGTGTCAAAATTGTCAGCAGGTGAAGTATGAGCATCAAAGGCCTGCATAATTGCTTCAAAGGATGCCCATTCTTGAGTGGAAGTGGGAAAAGATAGCCATGGACTTTATGATGGGTCTTCCTAAGACCTTAGGAAAGTATGACTCCATTTGGGTCACTGTGGAAAGACTGACCAAGTCAGCTTATTTCATTTCGTTCAGGGTGGATTATAATTCCCAGCAGTTGGCCAAGATTTGTCAAGGAAATAGTGAAATTTCATGGGGTGCGACTCTCCATTATTTCAGACAGAGTTACATAGTTTATTTCTAAGTTCTGGGGCAAATTGCACGAAGAGTTAGGCACCCAACTCATTTTTAGCACAACTTTTCATCCTCAGACAGATGGTCAGTCTGAGAGGATGATTCAGGTGTTGGAGGACATGCGGAGTGCATATGTGATAGATTTTGGGGGCCATTGGGATCCGTTTTTACCATTGTGTGAATTCTTATACAATAACATCTATCACTCCAGTATTGACATGGCACTATTCGAGGCACTTTATGGGAGGGGATATAGATCACACATAGGGTGGTTTGAGGCAGGCGATGTGAAATCGTTGGGGGTTGACTTGGTGAAGGAAGCTCTGGAAAAGGTGAGAGGTATTCAAACCAAGTTGCTAGCATCCCAAAGTAGGCAGAAAGAGTATGTAGATCGCAAGGTAAGTGACATGGCATTTCAGGACGGTGAACAAGTTTTGTTGAAGGCGTCACCAATAAAAGGGGTAATGCAGTTTGGTAAGAGGGGCAAGCTTAGCCCTCGGTATATCGGTCCATTTGAAGTTCTTGAGGTTGTAGGGTCAGTATCTTACAAGTTAGCACTGCCGCCCAGTTTGTCCAGAGTCCATCCAGTCTTCTATGTATCCATGCTAAAGCAATACCATTGGGACGGGGAGTACATCATCAAATGGGATTCGGTCTTGTTAGACAAGGACCTTCAGTACGAGGAGAAGCTGGTGGAAATTCTAGATTGGGATGTCCAGAAATTGAGGACAAAGGAAATTGGATCGGTAAGAGTTCAATGGATGCATCATCTGGTTGAGGAAGCCACTTTAGAAATGGAAAAGGACATGCGGAATAAGTACCCTCACTTGTTTAAGGATTCAGGTACTACCTTTTCCTGTCTTTTAGCTCATCTTTTTTGGGCTTGATCATTCGGGGATGAACAATGGGTAAATTAGTAGCTGTTAAAATGACATATTCCGTAGTTATGGGTAAACTATTCGTGTGAAGAAATGGGTTAGAAAACTTTCGAGTTTTGGAGTTAGAAATTTTAGGCTAGGCTAGTCTCAGACGATTTCTGAGTGAGGTATGGTCTAAGGCAATCCGAGAAAGGATTGTGTAAAATATCTAAGGTTGAGTTAGTTTTTTCATTAGCTAAGACGTTAAGGAGTCCATGAGACTTTTTGGAAGTGAATTCGGGTGAGTAGAACTCCTGATATAAAAGTTGACGTAAATGGGTTAGTTTAGAACATCAAGATTTGAAGTGTGTTGTAAAATGGGAAAATTTGAGAGATTTCTCGAGGTTCTGTTCCGTGTCAACCACTATAGCAGTTCACATACCGCTATGATGATGATTGTTATAGAAGAGAAATTCTCACTATAGCGAAAGTCAAGGTGGTCAACCCTGTTATAATGAGCGGCTTCCGCTACGGTATCGCTGCTATAGCAGAGTAGAGACTGCTATAGGGGAATAAGTCACAGTAAATGCAGAAACTTCCCCAAAATATTCAGAATTGTTCAAGAATATTTAGGGGAAGGGCAGAGGCAATTTGGATGACTCCAACTCGGTTTTCCATAAAAATTCATCATAAAGGTAAAGATTTTGCTCCCCTATCTTAGTACTATGATTGTTACGCTTTAGAATCAATAGTTGCGAGCTTGGGGGAAGGTTTGGCTTGACTTAAGAAGAAAGAATCCGGTGTAACAGGGATTCTAGGGTGTAGAATTCTTGGGTCTTGGTTATATTTGCTTATTCATGATTAATTCACCATAATTTGCTAAGTGTAACCATAAAAATGGTAGTTCTAGGTGAATTAGTGGTGGGAAAGCCTTGGGATGAGTGGAATGATCATGGGTTTGGCCTAGGAATTAGGATTTGGATATAATACGGGGATTATTAGGCTACATTGACTGATTGTAGTATTATGTGTAATTATTTTTGGACCAAGGGCAAGCGAAAGCTTCAGGAAACGGGAAGGCTGCAGTCCAGTAGAGCTTTCAGACTAATTCAAGGTAGGTGATGGTTGTTTGTTCTCATTCACGATGTGTTCATTGTAACTATTGCTTAGTATTGTCTGCACATTACATGGCTTAGGAAATTAAATGATGAATGGTTATGATGTCCGATTGTCAATCATGTGGAATGAACTTGTTTTTATTATTTGTTGGTCTTACAAGTGTGGTTGTGTTCATTATTGTTGATTGTTGGATTGTTTGTGACATTTGGTTGGCTTAGGTATCGCACCTGGTGCAGGATACATATATCAGTTGGCTCGGGTACCATGCCTAGTACGAGATTTATATATCAGTTGGCTCGGGTAGTATGCCTGGTACAGGTTCTGCTATGGTTAGCTCGTGTACCATGCCTGGTACATGTTTGATTGTGTTCTGTTTGAAGGTTCTATTAGTGGACTGGGTTTGCTTCTTGTCATATATTATTGCATATTAGACCATGAGTAGCCGGGTGGTCGTGTTTACAGGCTGGGTTAGTTTTTGTGTAGATCGGGATTGCATACTTGACCCTGTAGATATTGTCCTAGGGACCATTGGATGGTCCGAGTTACTCAAAAAGGGGTGGTTTGCATAAGTTGTTATTGTTTTGGTTGTTTACTGGACATGTTTCATATAGCTGATAAGTCAGGTTGATGACTGAGAGTTTGGGTTGTATTTGCTGGCTTGGTTACACATGTTTTGTCCTGCTTTACTCAGCTCTAGTTTATTGTTCATATTTTATTTATTGGGGTTGGCTGATGATACTACCAGTACACTGTTGTTTTGTGTATACTGATACTGCACTTGCTTTCCTTTTGCGTGTACAGGTCATATTTTGGCGTCTGCTACACGGCCTCAGTTTTAGTTTCAATGATTCCAGAATCCAAGGGTGAGCTGCTTCTTCCGGACTATCATGGTTTCATCTAGTTTACTTTGAGTCCATCATTTCAGACTCAGACTTCTTTATTTTTAGGATTGCATTCACGTACTCTAGACTTAATAGATATTTTGGTACACAACTTTCAGATTCTAGGGATATTTTTCGCAAGAACTTTATTGTTAACTATTTTAGTTGTGAGTTTTAGTTATATTTAATGCAACTGATTTTGAGCTGCTAGTTTTGTTAAGAGTTGGTTGGCTTTTGGGTTCGCTCATCCAGGGGTTTGGATGTATGCCACTCATGGGGGTTTAGGTCGTGACAGTTGGATGTGGAGAAGAGGAAAGGGCCTGCATGGGACAAGATGTTTATGCAAATGTGGAAGGAGATTAAGTCCTTAGTCAAGAACCTCACTCCGAATAAAGAGATCCCCAAGGTGGGCCAACCAAATGCCCATGAGTTCTCCTTCCTCAGTGAGTAGGATGAGGAGGAGAAGGAGTCTAGTGACTCGAGCACCAACAACTGATAAAGTTTCTAGAGCATTGCTTCGCCCCTCATTTCCATCTTATTACATTGGTTCCATTGCCCTTGTAGGGCTCTTGTTAGATAATTTCCTTTACTTTCTCACACATTTTGATAATATTTATTTCTTATTTTTGGATGTTTGTGGGTTCTATTAGTAGCATTTGAAGGATGGTGGCCTTTTTGTAGGCTGGTACATTTTATGAATGGGGAAGTCCCAAAACAGGGGACTGAGAATGGGGCTACCATTTTACGCCTGTTTGTTGCAGCGAATGATATCCCGCTGCGGAGATATCATTGTGGCGGGCATTATCTCACTATTGCGGAACAGGATCGCTATAGTGGTCCCTTCTTTGCTGAGGCGGACTCGCTGTGGCGAGAAAAGCTTCATCATAGCAAAGTCTTGGGAAGAATACCTTCTAAGACTAAAAATTCTTACAACTTTGCAAGAAGCATAATTTCCTTTACGCTAACCCATTAATACACAAAAAGCACTTGCATTAGCTTAACACATTATGAATTCCTGAAATCTTAACATATGACGATCTATTGTTGTCTTCAGAATCAATCATTCAACGTGCTTGATCATTTAACATATGCTAATAATTTTGCATCTGCTGAAAAGAAGTCCTTGAAACTAGGAATGGATACTTTGAAGGAGTATGAGGAGATGTCCGGTCAGAAGATTAATAAGGAGAAGAACTTTTTCTATATGTACCATAAAGTGGCAGGCAACATTGTCAATAAAGTTTCATAGCTTATTGGTTTTACTAGGGGGCAGTTTCCTTTTCTATACCTTGGGTGTCCTATTATTCATGCTAGGAAAAAGAGATCATATTGTAATGACATCATTAAGAAAGTAAAGAATAAGCTTCAAGCATGGAAAGGCAAAATTCTTTCATTTGGAAGAAAGACTATTTTAATATCAAGTGTTCTGCAGAGTATGCCAATCCATCTCTTATCAGTTGTGAATCCACCCAAGTGTGTCATTAATGACCTTCACAAGTTATTTGCTAGATTCTTCTGGAATAACAAGGATGAAGGTAGAAGTAAACATTGGGTATCTTAGACTAATATGTGCTTACCTAAGCAAAAAGGAGGTCTAGGGTTTAGATCTTTATTTGATATCTCAAAAGTTTTATTTGCTAAGGTTTGGTGGAGATTCAGAACTGCCAAGTCTCTTTGAGCTAATTACATCTTAAATAAGTACTACAAAAAACAAATCCCTCAGATAGTAAATTGGTAGGGGGGATCACAACTTTAGAAGTTGATGCTAGAAGCCAAAGATAATATCGACCAAGAATTATGTTGGGAACCTAAGTGTGGGCACTCTAATGTTTGGTTTGACAACTAGATAAAATTAGGTTCTTTATATTAGGTGATACCCCCTACTGTCCATATTGATAGATAACTGGAGGAAATTAGTGAACTCATGCTTCATGGTAGCTGGAATGAAGATAAGTTGCAGGCTATCCTCCCTACAGAAATTATTGAACATATTAAGCAGGATCTAAATATATTAGAGAAATCAGGAGACTGGGACAAACCCTGGTGGATACTGACTAGTTTTGGAAGATTCACTGTCAGCAATGCCTAGAACATGTTGAGACAGAAGGCAGAAGAGCAACCTATTTCTTATAACTTGTGGAAAAAAGGTATACCATTCAAAATATCCTTCTTCACTCGGAGGTTATGGAAGGAGAGACTACCTATTGATGAACTATTGGCTAAGATGGATTTTTCTATTATATCTAAATGTTGTTTATGTATTGGGCACAACTTTGAAACTGTAAATCATTTGTTCATAACTTGCCCTTTTCTTTCAAGATTAGAACACTTTTGTTGTCCCAATAGGGATACATGGCCCTTTTCTACACCTAAATCAGACTGCCAACAAATAGTGGAGTGCTGAATGTACTAATATATTGAAGCCTATTTTTAAAGTTGTTTCAATCTTTATTATGCGGCAGATATGAAAGATAAGGAATATGATCATGCATGGGGACACAATGTCATTCAATACGGTGTTATATAAAATAAATAGGATCATCTACTTACTGGCCAGACATAGATATCCATGGCTGAAGGATAATCCTCAACACTAGCCTAGAATAGTAGAATTCTTGTAAGAATATGTTCCTTAGTGGAATTGTAAGGTGGTTCAATGGAGGAACCCTGACAATGATTGCTTTAAATGTAATATTGACGGCACCTCTAAAGCCAACCTGAGTCCTAGTTTTATAGGATTCTATATCAGATATATAAATAGGGATTTGAAGTATGCTGCAGCAAGGAGGATACAAGAGGGGACCAATTATCACACCAGAGGCAATGGCTATCAAAGAAGGATTAGAATGCTACCTAACTAATCAGTATCTACAACTAATTATTGAAATTGATTCCTTAACTTTGAAAAAGATATTGGATGGCATATGGTAGGTGCCATAGGACATATCTTTAATAGTTCAGGACATGAGGAGGATGATTGGAAGAGGCGGTGTGGCAGTGGAGCATGTGTTCAGGGAAGGAAATATGTTGGCGGATTATTTAACTAACTTAGTTGTTCATTTTGCAGTTACCCTAGAATTTCTTCTTTCCAGGAGTTGCCAACAGAAGGAAAAAACATTTTAAACATGGAAAAAACACAAATACTAAATCTGAGAATCAGAAGATACCAGAACGTATCACACACAAGCAACTCAAGTCAAGAGCATAGATAAAACAAGTAATAACAACAAAGTTACATACAACAACAGAGGTATAAAGTGGGTCTCACACACATAGAGTACATTTCAACTGGATGAACAAGAAAGTTACCATTTTAACGAGTTTAGTTTCTAAAGCAAAGCACAATGGTGCTAACCTTTTTATTTGACAAAGCATCTTTCGATTTCCCGTCCAATGGGTGGTCACAGCCTCCTCGGAGACTCATTCTTACGGGAAGGGATCCAAGATATTTTTTGGTCAAACATGCACTTATAAAGCTTCTAGATTTCTTAGAGAGAGATGATTTCTTTTAGAGAGATGAATACCTGAGAGGAGAGAAATCTGCAGAAGGTCCAAAACTGAGATTGAAGAATTCTTCCTTGGTAGTGTTTTTCATAGCATCTGGTGAGAGCTACGAGGTGTATACTTGACAATGCTCCAAATCTCATATGGGTGAGCCTCTGTAACTATCAATTCAAACGGTACGCAGCTCAGCTTTTCAAGCTACATCAAAAATCAATGACGTTAGGTGAAGAACTTATCAACGTAAGTTAATCGGAGGACTATCCTCACCTCCGTTGGGACGATCGAAATCCTCAGATCATCCGAAGAAGAAGACTGAATCATCTAGAAGCTCTACTTTACTCTTTCACTATTGTTTGTCTGAATATTGTCCTTTGGTTTCCTTTTTTTCTACTTGGACCGGGGCTAATGTTGGGCTTGGTCTCTTCTTTATCTTGTTTCTAATTCTTGATTAATAAAGTTGGCGTAGTTGGATCTTTGATTTTAAAAAAATAATAATGATCGAATTGGTTGTTTTGATTTCAGGGTAAGAGACAGATTCCAGGGTTATCACACTTTTACATAATCATGTTATATCTACACTTGGTTATCATGCTAATTACTACCGAATTATTGATTCACGGGGTTGATAATAAGATTATGGTCTTCCCAACCTCTGATCTTCTATTCATGTTAGTCTCATACCTATATTGTTAAGTGATCTTATGTTAGCTACCAAAAATGCATTGTTATCTCCCGTATAAGAACCAAGCAGGAAAAACTAGGTATATTTCTGTCATAGCTGCAAATCGCTTCCGAAGGAACTCATCCTACTCCATTTAATCCTTTTTTTTATCTTGACTAACTCTCTCTTTTAAGTTTCGTTATATATATATCCTATCGATCTCGAAGCAATATAATAGTAAGCACAAGGATTAAAGAACAACGCATATGATAGTGTTGATAACTAGATTACGACATAAACATTCATACTTCAGCCCATAACCCTAGAACTAGCGCATTTAATCACTCATAATTTGATTACACTTGCAAGAATTCATCTCAAAGCAAGAAATAATGCTAAATTAAATCGAAGAAAAGTAAATATAATAGAAGAAAGCTATTCTACCCCTGTTCTGTGCTCCATGATATCGATCTCTTCTAAAAAACATCTAAGAGTTGCTTATATAGTAGGTGGAAATAACTAAAGAGGACTCACCCAAAAACGGGTGGGACTTCATAGATTTTGGCCATTTTTGGCAGGCCTCACGCCGCGAGGGGTCATGTCTTGCTCAAGACTTTTTCCTCCCTAAGATTTGCAGAAGTTAGAGTGATGAAATTTAGTCAGAGACTTTTGCTGGACCTCGCATCGCGAGAGCTGGAGGCTCGCGCGACGAGGTCCTTTTGTTTTTCCATACTTAAGTCGTTTTTCTAGCTCTTCATCAGCAAATCAACATAGCACCTCAATTAGTCCCGAAATGTAAGAATGCATAATAGTTAAGGGTATTTAGCGTATTTACTCTCGGAACAAGGTAAATGGGGGTGAAACATGGCTAAAATACGTATAAATATGCCTAACAACAATCCTCTTATTTGTACGCCACATAAAATAACTTTTTAATCTGACTAATCAGTAAATTGAAGGTTCAAGTCATAACTTCGTTTACGGATGAAATCAGCTCTCTTTTGCAAAAGTGTTTTTATTATGATCACATGAAAAGGTAATTGGCATTACTCTTAATCATACATTGCCAAAAGGAGGATAATCAACATGTAAATAAAATAGAACAGAAAAGAGTTACTAAAACATACATTAAGATATATAGAGAGAGCTGATTTCTTCGCATGAGTGCACCATTTCCCTTCAAAGGAAGATTAAAGTTACAACCAAAGAAAATTATCAGAAGCAATAAAGCTACTAGTGCAACAAACAAAGACCGAAAGAAAATTATGTAGTTCTCAAAATTAAACCACTCCCCCCCCCCCCCCCCCCCCCCCCCCCCCCCCCCCCGCCATTCCTCGATTTTTTTTCTATTATGTGCCTCACACAATTAACACTAGTTGTGTGAGGCTTGTTTTTGTCTCACAAAAGAGTGGATCCAAATTTTACATTTTACAATTCATAAATTTTCGGTCCACTTTTTTTTTGTAAGATAAAAACAAGCCTTACACAATTAATGTCAGTTGTGTGAGTCAACAAAATAAAAAATTTCCCATATATTGTCAACTTGAAGGATCGTGATCATTGTCTTGTTCAATTTCTGAAGCAGGTTCATCCTCTTCCTCTAAGCAGTCAATACCATAAGCTTCATGTCCATTTCCAAATGCCTTAATATGATCTTTAAGTGACCTTTTGTGCTTAAAATCTGATCCACAAGTGCAATACCAAAGCTTGCCACAATTCTTCTCATGAGTTCTCCAATCACCCCTCACAGCAAATGCTTTTCCACATTTCCTACACATGAATGGCTTGATTCCATGCTTTCTTTTGTAATGAGTCTGAAGGGTTCTGAAATCCTTCAGTGGCTTAGCCCTTGGATGATCAATATTGTTCCTGCAGCCAGGTGCACAACAGAAGCAAGGAAGCCTAAGCATTGCAGTTGGTTGTGTTCCCCTTAAAGATTCTGGTCCTTTTCTGTATTGAGATCCATGCCCCCACATGTGCATCTGTTCAAAAATATACAACAAAGGTTATATGTAGGAAATATACAACAAACCACAAAATGAAAAAAAGCCTAGTGTAGGATTTACATCATGTACTATAATGAATTTTCACATTTAATCTCTTGCAGTATAATATGTAACTGTTAATGCTTATTAGATAGCATTACATGAAATTACTACCTTTTAAGTGTCTGATTGTGTAAATATTTATTCATATATTGTCAGTATAAAACTTAATTGAATTTATATAATATAGGGCTATATACTACCCCACAAGTTCACAACTTTCCTTTTCAAGTTAACTATATATAGACATCAAGAATTCTCCCACTGATACAATGGGATTAAGAAGGTGTTAGGTCATAGAATTAAGGGAAGAAGTGCATGAAGCTGCAGAGAGTTGAGATGACTTCAAATTTAATTTTTCCATTAGTTATAATTAGGTCATTTCATTTGATACACATTACTCATTATAATAACTTGTAGCCTTTAGTTAGAACCATTTTACTACCCAAGTAGAAATTAAGTTTTGAGTTTGATATGCAATCATGTCAAAGTCACTATTTTCATTTAATATGGTGGATTTATTTTTGGAGCTGGATGATAAGATCTTGTGATGATAATAAGACTAAAGCATCTTTCTTTAAAGATTGCATATTAGAGATCCTTTTGACAATATGTTTCACTTGGATAAAGAAAAAGTTAACTTTTGTTGGAAACCACCCACAATTATTGGTGATCTATTTGATAATTTGCATGTAGTCATTTTAAATATGAGGGAAAAAAGAAAAGAAAAGTTGATGATTTGCTACGGGGAAAATACAAGAACAGTTCATGGAATATGCACCTGCGTCTTGATTCACAAAGGAAGCAATATACTATGTGTGGGTTTACATGCATGCTTCTTTGTACGCTTTTGGAAATAGTTAATTTAATTTGAAAAAAGAAAAAAAAATACTAGCATCTAATATTAAAGTTGAAAACAAGTATTTAAACATGGACATTATATATGAATATGAATTTTACGGAAGGATAGTGACTCCGAATTTTTATGAGAGTTTTAGAAAAAGAGTTAAAAATAACAATTGTTTACCGTAACACATTTGTTTTTGGAGTCTAGTCATATGTGAGGAATAGGATGTTTCTCTTAAGATTGAGAATCCTTTTTATCTTTTTCTCTGTCCACTGATTAGGCAAAACTAGGAATTGTTCAGTACACAGCTGCCTATGAGTAATACAAACTTCAAGGACAAAAGGCATTTTAGATGTGTTGTTCAATCAATTAAAGAGAGTCACTGACCAAAGTTCTGATCAGTTGGACCAGGTTGATTTATCAGATCCCCATAAATAATTCAGAAAAAGAAACAAAGGAGGGAAAGGAAAAATAATTATAAATCAAATATGAAATACATATTTTAGAAAGAAAAGAAAAGCAAATCCTTACAAGGACCCATATAGTGCTGTCTTTCATCCCATCAAATATCCCAGCTAAGATTTAAAAGTAAAAGGTTAAAAATCATGCTAGAAAAGAAGTGTGGTAATTATAACAAAGGGAGATGGGATTTTATTTTCTCTTTTTCTGCAAAACCAAAAAAGAAAACAAAAAAGAAGAAATGATGGAAACACAAAAGGCAAGTTTTAGCCTTTAGCCTGTAGGCTTTTAGGATAAACCATTAATTTGTTTATTGGTTTAAATAAAATAAAAGGGAGAATTAGCTAGCATACCTGCATGTTATTGTATCTATTGAAAGTCTTGAAGCAAAGAGGACATGAAAATTGTGTAGGACCAATTAAAATCTGAGCTGGTGTTGGGATCCAATATTGACCCTTGTGAAGTGTGCTTGTGGTGGAAGAGTATCCAATATTGGCCACAGTAACAACTTCTTCTTCTTCTTCTTTGTTGTTGATGGAAGAAATCCTTGAGATAACATCAGGGCTTGGATTAGGAAGCCCTAATTGTAAGGCTACACTAACACTTTCATCATCTTGATATTCTTCATCACCAAAGTTAGAAATGAAGCTTTCCTCTTTGTTTTCCTTATTACTATTATCAACTTCCATAGTAGATGAATAATCTTGATCTTGTTGAATTTGCCTTGTTGGGCTCAAACTAAGGAGAGGAAGAGGTTCTTTCAAAGGAGGAGAAGGTGGTGAATATTGGAAATTTGTTGATGAAGGCAAGATATAGTTATAGGAAGTGAAAGGAGTAGTAGTAGAAGACGATGAAGAATGGTAAAGAGGGTTGAAATTATTGAACCATCCATGGAAGTAATTGGTGTAAGGATCACTCATGATGCAAAATATAAGAACACTAGACAAACATAAAAGATGATAGAGCCAAAAAGTTTATAAAGGCAAACAAAAGAAGACTGAACAAGAACACCAAAATTGAAAAAGTAGTGAAAAGGAAAACTAATTAAGAAACATAGATCATCAAAGGGAAAGAGAGATGTTTTAGGGCAAGAGAGTGGTGCGGAATGAGGCAGTTAAATAAAGTAAACCCTAGTGGAGAGACATCACATCTGAGAGGTGACTAAACAAGAGAGAAAAATATACCCCTAAAAAAAAATGAACAAAGGAGAAGAGAGAGCGAGATAAATCTAGGGACTTGAAACAAGGATAGGAAAAAAGAAAAAGAAAAGCTTATCTTTTGTACAATTACGTATATAATAATAAAAAAATTATACTCCCTTTGTTTTAATTTGTTTTTCTTGTTTTGACTTGACACGAAACTTGAAAAAGTAAAAATAAAATAAAATAAAATTTTATGATTTTAAATTAAAGATATGTCAAACGTATCAAATGTCTTTTAATCTTGTTATCTTAAACATGTGACGTCAAAAATTGAATTAAAGAGTTGTCAAAAAAGAAAGTGACATCTTTTTTATACTGACTAAAATAGGACAAACAAATTAAAATGGAGGGAATAATAATCGCACATAAAAATGAGATTGATAACCTAAATTAAAAAATAAGACAGATTACGTGATACTCCCTCTAACTCAATTTATGTGCATTTTTCACTTCATAAGATTCAAACTATATAAATATTGACTAATATATACATATTAATATGAGGAAAAAAATACAACTTATAATATTTTTTGTATGATTTTAAGTATTCAAATTTTGATTTTAGAATATTTAGTTATTTTAATCCAATTTTATTGCAAAAATTAGTTAAATTGATCCCCAGAGACGAAAAGTGACACATAAATTGAAACGAAAAGAATATAATAACATATTAAAATTGTACTAATAATAGCGTTTATATAAATTAAATAAATAAATTAAAAAAACCTTTAAAATATGACGAGCTTTGAAACATGAGTATATAAGTATTAGTAA
The DNA here is from genome assembly GCA_003996215.1 of Jaltomata sinuosa. Classification (NCBI taxonomy): domain Eukaryota; kingdom Viridiplantae; phylum Streptophyta; class Magnoliopsida; order Solanales; family Solanaceae; genus Jaltomata; species Jaltomata sinuosa. Next base: position 1,057,368 of record QJPP01000031.1, on the reverse strand, counting down.
TAAAATATAAAGAAAGTTAATGAATGGAAGTTAAGACAAGACCATGAAATTAGGGTTGGCTGCTGTCTGCTGTCAACATGAGAAAGAGAGATAGATATGTGACATAGGAATAGCATGCATAAAAAAAAAGGCCATTGTAATTAGGAAGGTAAATTACTGGTGTTGGGAATGAGAGAGTTTGAATACATACCGGCAAATGCTTTGATTGAAGAGCTCTGGTCGGCTACAAAGAGAGAGTGAATGGGCCGAATGGTGGAGGGAGAGGGGTGTCGACCCTACAAACCTCTAACACTATTACTTCTCTCTGTTTCACACCACACTTAGCCATTGCACTACTACTGTTCACACTTTCTTTTCTTTTCTTTTTTAGCTTATTGTTTTACCTCTGTTCATTTTACTTATTCACTATACTTGAAATTTAATGTATATTTTTGCTTGTTAACTTTAAGAAATCAAGAAATAGTTTATTGTTTTATACTCTCTCCATTATTTTTTAGTTGTCATGATAAGACTTTGCACAATAATTAAGAAAAATTAATTAGGAGTGTAATTTGACTCATATACCCCTTATTAATCTTTCTCTATTTATATATCTCTTAGTTCTTGAATAATTAATGCTAATGAAAAAGTTGGAAAAAAGTAATTAATTCTCTCTTGATTCTTTAAATTGACAAGTATTTTGGAACAACTATTTTTAGTATACATGACAACTAAAAAGGAACGGAGAAAATATCTATTTTAGTACCCTTATTATTAAGTATTCATTTTTCAATATTTAGATAACTTATAACTATTATAAATACAATAATAAAATTATTATTTTATTTATTATTTTGTATAGATTGTGTCAAATTAAATATAAACAAGTAAAACATGAATCGAGGGAGTACTAAAATTGTTAAATAATTTCCATTCACACTAAAAGGTTTTTATATTTCCTCGTGCCTAAATACTTGTCCTCCTTTACTAAAAATAGATGCATTGTTCATAATAATTATTATTTGAAAAATTAAATATAATTAATTGTTTGTTTTCTCCTTTACCCTCAGTCGTACCAAAAAGAGAAGTAGGAGTAATAAATGAGGTAATGTTATTATTTTTCTTAAGGGGTGTGTGAAATAAATATTTTTCTTAAGGGGTGTGTGAAATAATTAATTTTTTCTTAATATTATATATATATATATATATATATATGCATTAGTGGTGTACTCAGAATGTTGCACAAGTAAAATCGGGGGACGTTTGGTGCACGAGATGAGATAAGTAAGGATATTTTATGGGTTGAAATATCTCACGGGATTATTTTATCCCATCTTTCATATGGCATAATAATCTCACTATTTTAGTACAAATTATGAGATAAAATAATTCTAAAATTAGCTAATACTTTACATCAAAATATGGGATAAAGTTAATATAAAATCTTATCCCAAAATCATTATACGTATCCCATGTAACAAACGATCCCTTATATATTATCATACGAAACTTTGAAGGTTGATTTTACTGATATGGTAGTTAACAATTACGTAAATGTTACGATAAATTTAAAATCATAACTTTTAAAAGTTTTATATCTTTATATATCTCAGATATACTTTATAATATTAAAAATTAGGAGTTCCATAAAAAAATTATATTTTCACTCAAATTATGTCACATAAATAAGAATATTAAGAAAGAGTGGAATAAAAAATTTCTCCGATATTAGGGACTCATTGAACATGTGATATGAAATCATAATTTGAAATATGATATGAAATATAGATCATTATGGAATTGAAGTTTTGTTTGGACATGCAATTTGAATTTCTTAAGTTGTATTTTTTTCATAAACATGAAAACCCCAAAAGTTGTGAAAACTATCAAAAAAAAATTCTATTCTTATACAATCTTACCAGATGAGCAAATCATAGTACATAAACAAGATATCGAAATATCATAAGCATTAATAAATTGCATATTTTCATGTTACATTTATGAATAAATATTTACGATTACAAACTTCCATATACACATAATTTTATAAAGATTCACTACTCAAGAATAGTAGTAACTAGTTATTCTTTAATATAATCCTTTCACGACGGTATGAACAATCTATTCACGCCGACCATGAATTTTTTTCTTGCAAAATTTAAAATGATAGATTTTATTTTGACAAAATATAAACTTATGAGTTAAGTTGTATATTTAAAATATTCATTTGAAATCCCAAATTATATATTTTTTTGAGAAATTGAGATATGAAATTATAATTTAAAATCACATATTCAAATATTAATGTAAAATTATAATTTCAAATCATGACATAAAATTGCATGTCCTGATGCAAATTAAAGTTTTAATGCGTACAAGAAGTTGATGCTATATGTATGTAGCATACGATGGGTATTGTTAAAGCATATTCGATCGTTACTTGATTTGCTTAGGTAATATTATAAAGAAACATCATTAACACTAAAACTAAGAATTGATGAAGAGAATTGTTGCATTTTAGCTTCAGTAAAAGATTAATTCGACGTTTATACAGTAGCTAGTTAATAACGAGGATTAAGATATAGTAGCTAGTTAATAACTTATAAACTGTTTGGCCAAATTTATTTTCCATAAAAAATGCTTATTTTTAAAAAGTAAGATGTTTGAAGATGTTTGATCAAATTTTTAGAGAGTAGCAGAAATTAGGTTTTTCAGAAGCTAAAAAAATAGTATTTCTCTAAAGTACTTCATTTAAAAGCATTTTTGAGAAAAGAATACACTCAAAATATTTTTTAATTTTATGAATTAAACACAAACTGTTTCTCACATACTTTTTTACTTTTGGAAAAAATATTTTTCAAAATAAAGTGATTTTAAAAATTTGACCAAATAAGCTATTACAATCTAAATACAAGAGAATAATCTTTTCATTCTCTTAAAGGTAAAAAAACAAAGATTTCTTATAAAATAACAGAAAATTAAAAATAAAATTATAAAAACTAAAAAATCATTTCTGAGAGAGTAACTGTTTGCAATTCTGATCACTAACATAGCTTTCTCCTCTCTTTTTTTCTTTTTTCTTTTCTTTGTTTATGTATATCATATACTAGTAATAAGATGCATCAAACTTACTGTTCACTAGTCATTTCACTTTCTGCCTTTTTTTCGTTCTCTCTCTCTTTTTCTGCTATCTCTCTGTTTTGATGCACGTGTTAAACCATACGAGTGTTTAACGTCTGGCTCGTCTGTGCTACTGTTTGCCAACTCAACGGAGCAATCATTACTTAAAAGTTGTACTCAATACTAATTAAGATGGTGTTAGTTTAAAGTTGAAAAACTTAAAAACTAATTAAAACGTTTGACATAAATTTATTTGAAACTTGAAAAAAGAAACACTTCTTGATTCATAGTATTATTGTTGAACATATATATGGTGCCGGACACACTGTTTAGGTATATATTTATATTAAAAAAAATTAGTAATATGGTGCTATATATATATATATTCGGTCTCTGAACCCCTAACGGAAGTTGTCATAGATCCATAATTAAAAAAAATTCATTGATAGAGATATCTTCATAATAAGTTGAGAAATATATAGTTCTAGGACCACAAGATGATGTTGTGGACTGAAGTAAAAATCCACAATGAAAGGAAGGAAGAAAGGGAAGAGGTACACACGTGCATTGTTCTTTGGGAATCTTTCATAAAACTCGGAAACAACAGGGCATGGAGTTTGGCAAGCCAGAGTACATGGAACAATAAATACTCGGAAACCTCTGCCTCCTCTCACTGACCACCGTGGCTTTTTGCTACATCAACTTTCTACTTTCTTGTGTCTCCATCCTTTCAAAAACCCTACATATAAGATTATAAGTCTCTAGGCTCCACATTTGTTAGACATTAGGGTTGTGGTGGGATGGTTTGGGTTCCTCTACTTTTAACCAGAGGTCTTGGGTTCAAGTCTTGGGTATAAATAAATCTTATTGGAAGCATGCGCAACCCCCAAAATGGGCCTTCTGATGGGCGATCCGAATATATTCGGGCTCCAAAGCGGGTAACAAAAATGGAACAAAATTATTTTAAGGCTCGGCCAGATTAATCCAAAACATATGATTAAAAATGAAAGACTAAGATTACTCCAACCACACCATCACATTCTGAGATGCTGTGAATTTATACTAATAAATATTCCCTCTTTCCATATTAGTTGATCACTATACTAAAAATAGTTGTCACATATTAGTTGACCACTTTACTAAATCAAGAAAACATTAATTAAAATTTTCTCATATTACCCTTGCAATTAATATTTTTTGAAAGTGTTCACACTTGTTTGTAAAGTTACAAAGAAATTTTTAAGGGGTGAATTAGTAAAACTATCTTCTTATTTATGAATTCTTAATATGCGTATAAAAAGAAAAATGATCAACTAATATGAGACGGAGGGAGTATTGTTATAATTTTCAATATGTATTAAATTTTGAACTCATAATCCTGAACTTTAATGATGAAAATTTTAAGAGGTTGAACTCATAAATTTTGACTCATTGGTGGTTGTGGGCTCCATTTTTATGATGCATTTATGGCCAGCTATTTGATGTAGTTATAGAATTGTGGAGTAGGAGAATGGGTTTTGAAAGAGGAAAAGGATGTGGACAAGATGGATGTTTCAGAACAAGCTTCATTATGAATACCAGAAGCCAAAAAAATACAAAACAGGGTAGCTACGAATTAGGCTTTTTATAAGAAAAGGTTATATGTATAAATATGATGATCTGCAATACTTGATACAAGTAGGGTTCAAAGAATTTCCATCATTTTTGGTTGTACAAAGGACAATAAATCTCAATATGAGACAGCTTTCAAACAGTAGCTAAAACAGTTTTCAACTGTTCATTCTTTTGAAGAATTTTATCGCCCCACAAATTATATGTTATTCACTAAGCCATATTGTATTTTGAGTTCTTAATTAATTATACATTAACAACGTTTATACCATTAGGTCATCTAAAATATACCTACAAATAGTAACGCATAAATAATGATCAGATTTGTGATCTTAAAAATAAGCACTACTAAAAAAAATCAGTATTTTTCCTCTGAAATTTCTTATTAAAAAATATTTAGTAGCTATTTTCACAGATATTTTGATTGAATCGGTGGGAAAAAAAATAAGTGATGTAATTTTCATATGATAAAATTAGGAAGTTCCCTACTATTTCATTGAAAATCTACTTTTCACCATGTGTTTTTTCAGTGAGCTGGTTCCGTGGTTAAAAAGTGAAAAAATCATGCTGTATAACACAAACTTTCCATTAATTCGCAGTAAGGAAAATCTTTGTTTTTAGTAGTGAAGACAATATCTGTTACAACAGTTAAAACTACTTATTTATCTCATCAGTATATATAAGGTAAAACCAATATTGCATCTTTACCGCCTTATAGCTAAAATGAGCATGCACAAGTTGGAATGTATATTGAATTTTGCATTGAACTTTCTCACATTTATCTTCACCTGCTCATTATTTGTACTATAGTTTCAAAGGCAAAAAATGAGTACTAATATTAAGCATTTATTCCAGATGGCACAAAGAAATGTGTCAAATGTGTATGTCCCTTGGTTGCATGGAGAGCAGGCATTAATTGAGATGTCGTAAAAGAAAGAATTAGTAAGTGTGACGTGACGGCGACCTTCGCCTGCCTACGTTTCTAGAGCTACTATTATATAAGCTTGCATTTGGACATGAATATGAAGTCATATATTAAACTAACACTTGGATATTTGATTTGAGATTATAATTTGTAATCATGATTTCATATCTCAAATTCTTAGAAAAAAATGATTTGGGATTTCAAATCACGATTTCAATTATTTTAATATAAAACTTGATTCATAAGTTTATATTTATTAAAAAAAAAGTCATCAATTTAAATTTTACAGAAAAAGACTCATGCTCGATATGAAGAGATTGTTTATCACATTTGAAAGAATTATATCAAAGATAATTAGTTACTAGAGACAGTTTGGCAAAAGAGCCACTTTCAAAACTTATTTTACAAAAGAGACTTAATTTCTCTTCCATTTATTTTTTAGGCTTTGAATTCGGAAAAGTGAAAAAAGGTGGGGTCAGGGGCTTTTTTAATATTTTATAAAGTTATATAACTTTTTTAAAATATATTTAGACCCCTCACAATTGCCCTAAAATATACACAAGCTCATTTCACTCTCTTCTACACTCTTTACTTTCCCGCTTCTCTCAAGAACTATTCTTGAAAACTTCATTTGCGATTTATCTTCTCCCCAAACCTCAAATCTCCTTTGCCTTCGTCCTCAGGTAAATAATCTCGGTCTTTCGACCATTTTAAGGTCCACATTTGATTTTTCTTTTTTATTTCTTCTTTGTTTTGTGGACATAGTCGATTTTGATGAAAAATTTGAATTTTTTTAAAATTTGCATATTGATTTATTGAAAATCTGCATGATTTACTTATAATTTGCTTGATTGTTTAGCCTTTTTATTATCCTTGTACTTCAAAATTTGTGAATTTTTTTGGTTTTATTGATCCCTGTGAATGGAATTTTGGATTTTTTGAAATTGTTGTTCATTGTAATGGTGGTTACTTCCTATTTGATTGTTCATGTAACACCCCAAAATTTAAATCAACATTTAGACTTAAAAATTCAGCTAATTTTTACAAGTTTCAGGTCCCACGACATTGCCATGGGTCATTGTCCCGGTCGTGCAAACTGTCCCAGACTCATCAGTCCCGAAGGCTGGCCCACGTGCCATAGGGGCCACCACGCGCAGTGGGAGCCTATTGTGGAAACCATTGAGTGGCTCAACTAGCCTCACCAGCCCGACGACTAAGGTCATAGGCCGTGGAAGGGACCACGAGCCGTGGGTCTCCGCCGTGGGACTGACCCAGAGGGCCAACCAAGTCAACTCCAACTCGACGGTCCATGCCATAGACCGTAGTGGGTCTGAAGGGCCGTCGGATAACTCATTCGGTGGAATTTTTTCACCTTTTTAATTCCTAAGCAATGTCATTTTAGGCCTAGTTTGAGAGATATTATCCTAACTTAGTCAAGTTCCTTTTCATTCTCATGATTCTCAACTCAGAAATAAGAAAAGAATCATTCTCTTAAGCTCCAAGACCTAGGGCTTCTTCCCCAATTTTCAACCTTCAAGTTCTAAGCTAAGAAATCTTCAAGTTCAGTATGTGGATATTCAATAAGAGTTTTCTTTCACCCTTATGCCCAAAATATCAAGTTTTACATTGAATTTATGAAATTATAAAACTAGGGTTCTTACCTAATTATGAGTTTTCTTATAAATTTCATTTACTTCCATTTTAATATGATTTGTAATCCTTAATACATGATTTTACATGAGTTTTTACAAGTATTTCTCAAACCCATGATTTGAAAATAAACTTAGCATGATTTAACCTTATGATGTGTTTTCAAGCAGAATTGGCATGTCAGATAACATAACCTCAAGTATTTATGAAAATAGCATGCCTAGTCCCTCAAGTTATGAAATTTAGAAATAACATATTTTTGAACTAGTTCTATGATATACCTTCAAGAATTATGTTTTCATGATATGTATTAGCAATATGATATGCTTTGGGAGTAGTATTTAGCACCAAGATGACGAGGGTTTCAGATAATCCAAGTCCAGAACTACATTGCCAGCATAGATTTTATTTCACCGAATAGGCTCGTGATAGTGGTTACACTCTAATATGATTTTTTATCCCGGCAAGGTATAAGGCAACTCTGCCAACTAGAGTACAAAAGTTGGATTCCATGTAGCTCACATGGTCTATGTCGATTACGAGAAAATCCCATAAAAAGTAGTTTTAAGTATTTGAATGTATATGAATCTTAGCTTTCAAGTACATATTTACTACTTATGACTTATGATTATAAACATGCTTTCAGCTTATGATTTTATTTGAGTCAATACATTATAGTTTTACTACTGTTGCAATTTTTCAGCCTTAAGTATGTGTTCAAGTATATTTTACCATGATTCATGCATATCTCACATACCCAGTACATTCCATAGTACTGATCACATACCTCTTTGTGCTGTATTTTATCATGATGTAGATTCAGGTGCTCGCCCAGACTCGTGGCTAGACCTAGAAGGATTTTTATCAAAATTGGTGAGTCCTTATCATTCGAGGGCCGTGTATGAGTTTTGTCTAACGTTATGTCTTTCTTTCAGTACTTGAAGTTAGCTGGGGATCTTGTCCTAACAACTCATCTTATCAGTTTAGAGGCTTTTCAGATATAGACAGATAGTAGTATTCAGTATTTGAGATTGTTATTCTCAGACTCATTTATTATATAGATTTGGTACTCTCTATTTGAGTTATGCTTTCACTATATTTACTTGTTCATATTGTTTATGTTTATGTTATGATAAAGCCAAGGGTTAGCTTGGGATTACTTGTGGTCACATATCCCGTGTTACATCCAGGAGTAATTTTGAGACATGACAAACTTGGTATCAGATCCAAGTTCGAGAGTCCTAGGATGTCTGAAAGCTGCGTTAAATAGAGTCCTTTTAATTGGTGTGAAGCACGCCGCACTCATGAGGGGGATGCTACGAGACATTTTAGGAAAAGCTCTACTTCTTTCATGTTCAATATCATGCGATAGAGTTTAACTCTATTTCTTCCTTCTAATCCGTTCTTTATGCATTTCAGATCATGACTCCAAGTATAACTAATGCTCCAAATGAAAATCCTCAAGTTTTGGACTACGAGGTCACAAATGCCGAGTTTAGAAATGCCATCTAGATATTAACACAAGATATTGTTAGCGTGTGAATTTTAATGAATGATATTTGGGTATACAGAAAAATAAGGAAAGCATTTATGAAAATCAATCAAGGATCTCTTACTTATGGCAATGAGCGACTAACTGTGTGAAGCAAGTAACATTAGAAATAACTTAAATTTTAGATCAAATATAAAAGCATATCCCTCTATGAAAAGAAGATATTCAGCCACAAGTCTCAAGAGAAGTCTTCAACGCTGAAGCCATCCCATAAAGGAAGAAGATATGCACAATTAATGGAGTCAATTCTAGCACTACCTTATTCTTGAAAAACAAATATTTTACATTTATTTTTCAAAGATCAAATCTCTTGGGTTGCTCTCTCCAAATCCTCCTCAAATGGCTACTTGATCCTCCCTATATAAAGACGTTTGAAGAAATGGAGAACTTATACACTTATTCTAAACCTTCTCAAATTATTTGCTCTACTTTTAACAAGAATTGTATTTCTTAGTGATTTACTGTGTAATAAAAAAAAAGAGGAGAGAAAAATATTATTGGTGAGGCTACTATATCAGAAAGAAAAAAAGAGAAAAAGAATTGCGTGTAGTAGTAGGAATTACATTCAACTCTTGTAATCCAAAAACACCAAAAGAACTAGTAGAGAATCCCTTACAATCCAAGGGGACTGGAGTAAGATCCATTTTAGATCTCAACCAATATAAAAATATTCGGTGTCATTTTTTATTTTCAATTCTGTTTACTTTTGTCTTTACTTCTTTTAAGAGCCAACTAAGTAAACCAGACAGTCAACTAAGAAAATTGAAAAAAGGCAAATCACCCCCCTCTTGGACTTTCAATTGGTATCATATTAATGTCTCACACATATTTGCTTAACTGCTGAGAAAAGATCATGGTACATTAACTTGTTGCTGGAGCCCTATTTCAAGAAGGAACCTCTCAGACAAGGCCACCATATTTTAATGATAAACATTTCTCTCATTGAAAAATCAGAATGGAGACATTCATCAAATCTTATGACGTCAAAGTATGGAGAGCATCAATCTTGGAGACATTCCTATTACCAAACCCAAGAAAGATGGTAAGGATGTGGAAACTGGTACAACATCAACTGAGGAAATCCCAACTCTTGAAAGATACACTATGAACAGAAGGAGATCATCCAGATAAACTCCAGAAAAAATGTCCTCTATAATTCTATCAGTGATGAAGAGTATAAGAAGATATCCTGCTGTGAAACTACTAAGAAAATGTGGGATAAGCTGGAAGTTACTTATGAAGGAACAAACAAGGTTAAACAAACCATTGTCAACCTACTGATCTATGAATACGAACTCTTTCAGACGAAGGAAGGTGAATCTGTGGAAAACATGTTTGCTAAGTTTAGCAAAATCATAGGAGAACTCAAGGCCTCTGGAAAAATTTATCCTGTGAGTGATCAGATAACCAAGATCCTCATAAGTCTCCCCTCCCAATGGCATGTCAAGATAGTTGCTATTGAAAGCATGAATCTCAAAAATCTCACCTATGATGAATTAAGAGGAGATATCATTGCTTTTGAAAAGACTCATCTGACTAGACGAGGACAAGAAGACAACAAGAAAAATATTGTGGCATTCAAGGTAATAGAGGATACTAAAGAAGATGCGAAGGAAGAAGAAATTGCTCTTATTACCAGGTCAGTGATTGAAAATTACAGAAGATCCAGAAACAACAGAAGACATAGATAAAGCTTCTGAAAAGGTAAGTATATTGCTGATCAAAATAGAATTGAAGGTAAATGCTATAACTGTGGGAAATATGGACATATGACAAATGAATGTCCTAAAATAAGAAAAAAAAATCTCAGAGGATAGTCAAATCACAAAGCCTTCAGCACTTGGGGTAATGAGGATATCTCTGAAAATGAGCAAGAAGAATCAAACAACATTTGTTTCATGGCCACCAGAGAAACAAGTGAGGTAAGAAATGAATCGTGCTCTAACTGTTCAAATTTTAAAAACCTATTGGATCGGGATATTGCAGATCTCAATAGAGTATTTAATAATTTCAAAAATATTCAACAAAAGAAAAAGGACTGAGAAATTAAACTTGAAGTTTGTGAGATTGAGAAAAAATTTCTTAATGAGAAAATTCAAAAAATCAAGATGCAAATAAATACTTTAAAGAAATCCTTCAGTCATAGCTCTGTAAGATCTAGCCAGTCAACTTGCTCAAACAAGTCAACTGATAAAAGATCAACAAGATCAAATCAGTCAACTCGTTCAAACAAGTCAACTGGCAAAAGGTCATTCAGTAACAAATCTGGATCCAATATAATATATCTTGACTGCATCATAAATCAGCTGACTCTTATCGATAAGTCAACTGAACAAAGTGATAAAGAGATCTCAGAAAATGTTACTGAAGAGCACAATCACCATGCTTATCATTACTGTAGTGAAAGTGGTCACAAATTCTTCAATTGCAGATTTTGATTTTCTAAATCTCAAAACTGGGTATGGAGACCTAAGAATACCTCAAATGACTCTAACTCAAAAGGACCCAAGACATCTTGGGTACCTAAAAGAAAGTAATCATCTTGTTTTGTAGGAACGCCATAAAAAAAAGTCAAAAGCAAAATGATATCTTGACAGTATGTGTTCAAATTATATGACAGAAAATAAATACCTATTTAAATCAGTAGCCGACTATGATGAAGGACCTATTCATTTTTGGGATAACTTAGAAGGAATAGTAATTGGTGTTGAAACTATTTTTTTGTAGTGAATCTTGTGATATTACAAATATTTATCTTATGAAGGGATTGAAGTACAACCTTCAGAGTATCAGTCAACTATGCGACTCAGACCTTGTGAACGGGTTCAAGTACAACCTTCTGAGTATTAGTCAACTATGCGACTCAGACCTCGAGATACGCTTTAGAAAAACATGATGCATCATTGAAGATATGACAGGCAAGACTCTTTTACCTGGAAGTAGCGATAAAAATGTGTACGTTTTGAATTCAGTAAAAAATTCAGAAGAACACATCTGTTTAGCCTCTATATATGAAGATCCATGGGTATGGCACAAAAAGCTTGGTCATGCTAGCATGAGGCTCATTGAGAAACTTGCTAGAGATGAACTAGTTCTTGGACTGTCAAAGCTGAATTATACAAAAGATCATATCTATGATGCATGTCAAATGGGTAAGCAAACTAGATATTCCTTGAATTCAAAGAATTTGTCACCACCTCTAAGCCTCTGTAGCTTCTACACATGGATTTGTTTGGTCCAACTAGAACTACAAGTATTGGTGAAAAAATGTATGCATTTGTTATTATTGATGATTATTGTCGATTTATATGGGTCATGTTTTTAACTCACAAAGATGATACTTTAAAGAGTTTTGAGTTCTTTTGTAAAAAAGTTCAAAGAGACAGAGGTTACTACATTACTGCAATCAAAAGCGATCATGGAGGAGAATTTAAAAATAATACTTTAGAAAAGTTTTGTGATGAAAAAGGTTACTCCCATAACTTCTCAGACCCACGATCTCCTCAACAAAATGTTGTGGTGGAAATGAAAAACATGAATCTTTAAGATATGGCAAGAACAATGATTATTGAATATTTACTGCCACACCACTTATGGGTTGAAGCTGTAAGTACAGCCTGCCATGTGCTTAACAGGTGTCTCATAAGGCCTATGTTGAAGAAAACTCCATATGAACTATGGAATGGAAGAAGGCCAAATATTAAATACTTTCATCCATTTGGATGCAAGTATTTTGTACACAATAATGAAAAAGACAACATCGGTAAGTTTAATCCTAGAAGCGACGAAGGTATCTTTCTTGGCTATTCTAATACTAACAAATTTTATAGAGTCTTCAATAAACGTTCATTAAATATTAAAGAATCTATTCATGTTATTTTTGATAATACTAATCACTTGATCGAGAAAAGTAGAATTTCAGATGATGAGGATCTTCAGGAAAATCAACAGAGCATAAAATCATCAGTAGATCAAATCAAGATAATCAAGTCAACTACTGTCCCAAAAAAGTAGACTGATCAAACAATTGATGTAATCTCAAATGAATGAAGAAGTGAGCTAGACTATCCAAAAAAATTTATCATTGGTGATCCAAAGGAAGGAATGAAAACAAAGAACTCTAACAAGAACAAAGGAAATATTGTTCTTATCTCTCAACTTGAGCCTAAAAAGATAGATAAAGCACTAGTAGATGATCATTGGGTCAAAGCAATGCAAGAAGAGCTTGATCAATTTGAGAAAAATAAAGTTTGAACTCTTGTTCCTAGACTTGAAAAAGTGTCTGTCATTGGCACTAAATGGGTCTTTAGGAATAAACTAAATGAAGCTGGTGAAGTAGTAAGAAACAAGGCTCAACTGGTGGCTCAAATATACCCTCAACAAGAAGGAGTCAACTATGATGACATTTTTGCACCTGTAGCCCACTTGGAATCAATTAAAATATTACCTGCTTACTCTTCTTTTAAAGATTTTAAATTATTTTAAATAGATGTCAAAAGTACTTTTTAAATAGTCTTATAGAAGAAGATGTTTTTGTAAAACAACCTCCTGGTTTTGAACATTCAAAGTTTCCCTATCATGTTTTAAAACTGTCAAAAGCTCTATATGATCTTAAACAAGCTCCACGAGTATGGTACGATCGATTGAACAGTTTTCTACTAGAACATGGTTTTTCAAGAGGAAAAATATATACCACTCTTTTTGTCAAAAGAACTGCTTCTGAAAACTTAATTATTCAAATATATGTGGATAATATTATTATTGGTTGTACTAATGCCTTTTTGTGCAAGAAATTCTCTAAACTCATGCAAGGAGAATTTGAAATGAGTATGATAGGAGAATTAACATTCTTTCTTGGTTTACAAATAACCCAATTCGATGAAGGTATTTTTATCTGCCAAAGTAAGTATACAAAGGAACTTATTCAAAAGTTTGGCATGAGTGATGTTAAAGAAATGAGAACTCCCATGAATCCCATGTTCTCTCTTGACAAAGATGATGAAGGTAAACCAGTAGATGCAACTAAATACAGAGGTATGATAGGCTCTCTACTATATTTAACTACCAGTCGACCAGACATTATATTTAGTGTCTGCAAATGAGCTCGATTTCAGTCTGTTCCTAAAGAATCTCATTTGACTGTTGTTAAACGTATTATTAGATATCTTACTGGGATTATTCATCACATACTATGGTATGCTAAAAGTAAAGAATTTACACTTGAAGGATTTTCTGACGCTGATTATGCAAGTGACAAAGATGATCGAAAAGGCACTAGTGACACTTGCCAACTTCTCAGAAAATCTCTAATTTTATGGAACAAAAAAAATCAAGGACCTGTCTCTCTCTCTACCACTGAGGAAGAATACATTGCTATTGGATAATATTGTGCTCAGGTATTATGGATGGTTCATCAAATAAGTGACTATGATTTATCCTTTAAACCTGTTAATTTTTTTGTGATAAGTCCAATGCTATATGTCTTTTAAATTTTTTTGTACATCATTCTAGAGCTAAACATATTGATATTAAGCATCATGTCATTCGTGATCATGTCTTAAATGGTAACATTGAACTTGCATTTGCTGGAACTGATTTTCAATTAGAAGATTCTTTTACAAAACCCTTGTTGGAAGAAAGATTTTATTTTCTAAAAAATTCCCTTGGTATTTTTTAAAATCCTTTTTTACCTTAAATTCCTTAATTATTTTTCCTTATTATATGTATTTGTTCATAAATTGTCTAGTGTGTACTAAAATTCTTGTTTTTGCAGCCTTCTCTCCCTTATAATTACACTGCCTTGTTATTCCTCCTTCTCATCTCTTCGTTGTCAGTCACATCTCCTCTTTTTTGCCGCGTCTTTTCACTCTTATTTCTCCTGTTCTATTTCTCCCTTAGTTCATCTCTCCTCTCACTCTCCTTTCCACTTCACTATGTCCAAATCTTCCAAAGATTTCACTACTCTCATTCGAAAAAGCTCCAGAAATAAAAGCAAAGGAAAAATCTACTCTCATGTTCTAGTCGATTCTGATGAATCTGATGTTTTCTCTATCCCCTCACTCATTCTTTTCAAAACTCTTTTTCAAGCATATTAGAGAAGATATTGATGGGGTAGAATCAAAGAAGAAGTGGAGACTCGTGTTTGAAAGTTGTTTGGATGGTAAAATCAATTTCTGGGGTCCCTCTAATGAATCTCTCTTCGATTCTCTTAAAGATAAACCGTTTGCTCATGGTCGAATTGTAAATCTCGATTATCTCTCCTCTATTCAATGCAATGTGAAAGAAGCTTTTGAACATCAGGGTTGGACAAATTTCTTCACCATGACCTCATGCTCTGTCTCTAAACCTCTTATTCGTCTGTTAATGCTAATCTTCGCTCCTCAAAAGCTCGTGAAATTGAAACCCTTGTTTGAGGAAAAATTGTGCTTTGTTCGACCATATATTTCATATAAAATGCTCTAATTTTTCTATTCTTGTAAAAAGTGCGGCCTCCTGAATTTGATATATCTCTAGAACAGGCCAAACAAATTATCTCTCTTGAATCTTCAAATCCTCTTCTCTCTCACTTGGGCCCAAAAGATTTATCCTTGCAAATAAAGATCATTGCTCACATTGTTGCCACTACACTGGTCCCTTGTTCTGGATATCTGTCTCTTCGAGACACACTGCTCACCTACTGTCTTGTCTCCAAAACCAAATTCAAGCTTTCCTCTCTGATTATCAATAGTATGATTAAAATGTCTACAGATCCCCTCAGTCTCCCGTATGGAATGGTTATCTCCCACATCTTGGAAGCTAAAAAATCAATATTCTTGATGTTCCTATCTACTCTGTAAAACAAAGCTATACCTATAATACTTTTGGATGCATGGGGTATACTCGTAAAGGTGACTCATGGGTCCTAAAAAATGAATCTGATGTTCATATTCCTGTCTCCCTTCCTCCTGATATTCCAGCCTCTTCAAATGCTGCTCCTGAACTTTCCATCGACTTTTCTGAGGTTCTGGCCAAATTATAGGCCCTGGATGACAAACTTAAGTCCTTCAAGGCCATTCTTTTATCAACTCAATTTCAGATGGAAAAGGTACAAGCCTGCACTAAAGAGACCAGTAGCAATGTGGACAAAATTCACATCAAATTCGACAAAGTGATTCAGGAAGCTATCAAGGTTGCCAATAGGATACAAGAAAGTGGGGACAAAGTCGCTGCTAACTTAACATCAAGCTTTGGAAAGTTGAAGGAAGCCACTATCAACACTATCTGCTATATTTTGAGGAAATAGTTTCTCATGGCTGTGTTTTTTTGTGACTTTTGAACAGTCATTTTACTTATTTTTTTGTTTGTAATAGACTATTATCCCTTAGTAGTTTTTATCATGCTCTTTTTTGCTCGTATGATCCCTTTCTATTGTGTTACTTTTTGATTGATGTCAAAGAGGGAGAAGCAGAGTTAACTTTTCAGGGGGAGCAGTCGACTTAATATCAAGTCAACTACTAAGGAGGAGCATAGCACAGAAAAGGAAGTTAACTACAATTTCCTTATTTTTATTGTCATCCATAAAAAAAGGGGACATTGTTAGTGTGTGAATTTTAATGAATGACGATTTGTGTATGTAGGAAAATAAGGAAAGCATTTCTGAAAATCAATCAAGGATCTCTTACTTATGGCAAGAAGCGGCTGACTGTGTGGAGCAAGTAACATTAGCAACGACTCTAATTTTTGATCAAATATCAAAGAATATTTCTCTATGAAAAGAAGATATTCAGCCACAAGTCTCAAGATAATTCTTCAATACTGAAGCCATCCCATAAAGGAAAAAGATCTGCACAATTAATGGAGTTAGTTCTGGCTCAACCTTATTCTTGGAAAATAGATATTTTACATCTCTTTTTCAAGGATAAAATCTCTTGGGTTGCTATCTCCAAATCCTTCTCAAATGGCTACTTTATCCTCCTTATATAAAGTCGTTTGAAGAAATGCATAACTTATTCACTTAGTCTAAACCTTCTCAAATTCTTTGCTTTGCTTTTAAGAAGCATTATATTTCTTAGTGATTTACAGTGTAATCAAAAAAGAGAGAAGAGAAAAATATTGTTGGTGAGGCTACTATATCAAAAAGAAAAAGAGAGAAAAAGAATCGAGTGTTGTCTTAGGAATTACATTCAACTCTTGTAATCTAAAAACACCAAAAGAACTAGTAGAGAGTCCCTTGCAACCCAAGGGAACTAGAGTAAGACCCATTCTGGATCCCAACTAATATAAAAATATTTTGTGTCATCTTTTATTTTTAGTTCTGTTTACTTTTATCTTTACTTCTTTCAAGTGTCGACTAAGTAAACCATACAGTCAACTAAGAAAATTGAAAAAGGCAAATCACCCCCCTCTTACCCTTTCAGATATGACTTCTCAGGTTCTCAGGTGAATCAACAGTCATATGTTCCAACTAACCTAAATAGTGGGATAGTTGCTGCAAGAGTTAGGGACTTCGTCCGTATGAATCTGCCAGAGTTCTAGGGTTTAAAGGTTGGTGAAGATCCACAGAACTTTATTGATGAGGTAAAGAAAATTCTTGAGGTGATACAAGTGACCGATATTGATAGTGTTGATCTAGCTTCGTACCAGCTCAAGGATGTGGCTCACATCTGGTACACTTGGTGAAAAGATGGTAGGGATAAAGACGCAGCTCATGTGACTTGGCAGTGTTTTGTTAGGGATTTTCTGGATAGGCTCTTCCCAATGGAGGTGAGAGAGGCTAAGGCTGAAGAGTTTATGAATTTGAGGCAAGGATTGACGTCAGTCTAAGAGTATAGGTTAAAGTTCACTCAGCTCTCCAGGTGTGCTCCAGCTATGGTGTCCGAGCTGAGGGCCTAGATGAATAAGTTTGTTTCTGATGTATTTGACTTGGTGAAAAAAGAATGCAGGACATCAATGTTGGGGAGGATAAACTGAAAGAGAAGGCAAGGGAGAACAAAAGGTCCAGAACATATGATATGAGTTTTAGCCAGCACAGGTCCAGAGGTAAGTAATGGTCCTCCTTTCAGAAGAGGTCATCAGTACCAGCACCATCAACATCTAGTGCTCCTTCCCCAGTACCCAAACCCAGGCATGATCTAGCGAGTAGGGAAATGGGCTCTCGTTCTCAGGAAAGTGTTATAAAAGGGATTTCTTACCTTGTTTGCAACAAGTGTGGTAAGAATCACCCTGGAGAGTGCCTTGATGGCACAAGTGAATGCTTTAGATGCAGACACATTGGTCATAAGATTTAGGATTACCCCTCAGCCAAATAAAACAATGGAGGTGGAAGGACCCCATGCTACTACTTCAGCAGCTCTAGCATATCACCTAGTTCACTAGGGTTCTATTTTTCACGCAGGTGGAGGTCAGTACCAAGATCGTGTCCATGCTATGTCATCTTGCCAGGACCAGGAGGACTCACCTAATATAGTCACTAGTATGTTACAAGTCTTATCTCTTGGTGTTTATGATTTACTGTACCCAGGGTCTTCATTGTTATTTGTTACCCTATATGTTGTATGTAAGTTTGGATTCAGTCCTAAACAACTTTTAGAACCCTTTTTTATTTCCACTCCCGTTGGTGAGTCAGTCCTTGCTAAGAGGGTATATAGAAATTTTCCATTTTCAATCCTCCATAGAGTCACTTTGGCAGACTTAGTAGAATTAGACATGACAATTTTTGATATCATCCTTGGCATAGATTAGCTACATGCCTGCTATGCCTAAGTCGACTGCAAAATTAGAGTTGTAAGATTTCAGTTTTCAAATGAACCCGTCTTAGAATGGCGGGGTAGTTCTCTAACATCAAAAGTTCATTTCATATCTTACCTCCAGGCCAGGAAAATGATCTCTAAATTGCACATCTATCATATTGTTTGGGTTATGGATTCTGAGTCTGAAACTCTATCTCTCCAGTTAGTTTCAGTAGTAAATGAATTCCCTAAATTTTTTCCTGAGGATCTTCCCAGAGTCCCTCACAAGTTGGAGATTGACTTTGGGATAAACCTTCTCCTAGATACGTAGCCCATATCTGTTCCTCCTTAAAGAAAGGCTCCAGCTGTGCTTAAGGAGTTGAAAGATCCATTTAAGGACATCTTAGACAAAGGATTTATTAGACCAAACATCTCTTCATGGGGTGCCTCTCTTATCTTCACACGTAAGAAAGATGGTTCACTCAGAATGTGTATAGATTATTGTCCATTGAACAAGGTCATAATGAAGAACAAGTATCCGATTCCTAGGATTGATGAATTGTTTGACCAGCTTCAGGGTTCCAGTTAGTTTTCTAAGATTGACTTTAGATCCAGTTATCATCCACTCAGAGTTAGAGAATTTGACATTCCAAAGAGAACTTTCAGAACTCACTAGTTATTATGAATTTGTGGTTATGTCATTTGGACTAACAAATTCTCCTTCAACTTTTATAGATTTGATGAACTGAGTGTTCAAGCAATACCTGGACATATTTGTCATTGTCTTATAGATGACATCCTTGTCTATTCTCGGAGTGAAGAGGAGCATGCAAACCATTTGAGGGTTGTGCTATAAAATATCAAAGGTCATCAGTTATTTGGCAAGTCCAGTATGTGTGAGTTTTGGTTGCAGTCAGTTGCTTTCTTTGGGTATGTGGTGTCCCTTACAGGCCTTAAAGTGGATTTGCAGAAAATAGAGGCAGTGAAGAACTGTCCTAGGCCCACTTCTCCAAAAGACATCAGGAGCTTTTTGGGATTAACTGGTCACTATAGGAGATTTGTTGAAGGGTTCTCATCTATAGCTGCCCTATTGACCAGATTGACTTAGAAAAAGGTTAAGTTTTAGTGGTTCTATGAGTGTGAAAAGAACTTCCAGGAATTAAAGACTAGGTTGACCACAACTCCAGTTTTGGCTCTACCAGAGGGTTTCAATAGATTTGTAGAGTATTGTGATGCATCTAGAGTTGTCTTAGGTTATGTTCTGATGTAGCGTGGTAAGGTCATCCCCTATGCTTCTAAACAGCTTAAGATTCATGAGAAGAACTACTCAACTTATGATCTTGAGCTAGCAAAAGTGGTTTTTGCTTTGAAGATTTAGAGATACTACTTGTATGGTGTCAGGATATGTTTTTCGTCCACAGGCGCCTCCAATATGTGTTTACTTAGAAGCAATTGAATTTTCATCAGAGAAGGTGGCTTGAGCTTCTTAAGAATTATGACATGAGTATGCTTTACCATCCGAGTAAGGCCAATGTAGTAACTGACACACTTAGTAGATTGTTTATGTATAGTGTGGCACTGGTTGAGGAAGGAAAGAAGGAATTTGCAAAGGATGTTCATAGGCTTTCTCTTTTAGGGGTGCACCTTCCCTATTTAGAGTATGGTGGTGTTATACTTTCAAATGCATCAGATTTATCCTTGTTAGTTGAGGTGAAGGAGAAATAAGATGGTGACCCTATCTTGCATCAGTTGAAGGGTGCAATCCATCAACAGAGAGTAGAGGTTTTCTCCCAAGAGGGAGATAATGTGCTTTGCTATCAGGGTCTGTTATGTATTCCAGATGTGGATGAGTTGAGACATTGAATTTTGACAGAGGCTCATAGCTCCAGGAATTCTATCCATCCAGGTGCCACCAAGATGTATTGTGACCTACGGGAAGTCTATTGGTGGAATGACATAAAGAAGGACATAGCAGATTTCATGGCTAAGTGTCCAAACTGCCAACAGGTAAAGGTAAAACATCAGAGGTTGGGAGGTATGACTCAGGCTATTGACATTCCTACTTGGAAGTGGGATGTTATCAATATGGACTTTATTACAGGTCTACGATATACTCATTGAGAACATGATTCCATTTGGGTGATAGTAGAGAGGATGACTAAATCAACCCTATTTTTGCCTATCAAGACTATTGATTCAGCAGAGAATTATTCTAGACTCTACAGCCATGAGTTAGTTAGACTACATAGATTTCCTTTGTCTATCATATCAGATAGGGGTACTCAGTTAACATCCCAGTTTTGGAAGTCATTTCAGAATGGTCTTGGTACTCTAGTGAATCATAGTACAACTTTTCATCCGCAGACTGATGGTCTGGCAGCACGTACCATCCAGACCTTAAAGGATATGTAGAGGGATTGTGTGATCGACTTTAAAGGTAATTGAGATGATCACTTTCCTCTTATAGAGTTTGTCTATAATAATAATTTTCGTTCTAGCATTCAGATGGCTTTGTATGAGGCACTTTATGGGCAGAGGTGCAGGTCACCTATAGGTTGGTTTGAGGTAGGTGAAGAAACCTTGATAGGGCTAGATTCAGTTCATGAGACTATGGAAAAGGTTCATCTCATTAGGGAGAGGTTGAAGACTGCTCAGAGTTGACAGGAATCCTATGCAAATATTAGGAGAAGAGACTTAGAGTTTGAAGTTGATGATTGGGTATTTTTGAAGGTTTTACCTATGAAGGGTGTAATAAGATTTGGTAAGACAGGGAAGATTATTACTTGATATATAGAACTTAGTAGGATTCTGAGGAGATTTGTTAATATGGCTTGTGAATTAGAGTTATCAGCGGAGTTAGAAGCGGTACACCCACTCATTAATGTGTCCTTCTTGAAAAGGTGTGTTGGCGATCCAGCCTTAGTTGTGCCATTAGAGAGCGTGGGCGTGAGGGATAGTCTCACTTATAAAGAGGTCCCAGTCAATATTCATGATCATCAGGTTTGCAAGTTGAGGCATAAGGAAGTCAATTTGGTAAAAGTTCTTTGGAGAAACCAGCTAGTTGAGGGAGCTACTTGGGAAGCAGTAGCAGCTATGATGACCAAGTACCATCAACTATTCCCTCCCATTCCAGTTTCATCTTGAGGCAATAGTTTTCTCCGTAGTGTATTCCTTCAGTTATTCTCATGCTCCTTGTATGCATTCATGTTAATGACTCCAACTTTTAGAATTTAATTAGTAGGGATTGAAGCTCTTTCCCTACAAACTCGGCTATTTAGTCTTCATTCGAGGATGAATGATCCCAAGGAGGAGATATTGTAACACCTCAAAATTTGAACCAATGCTTAGACTTAGAAATTCAGTTGATTTCTACAAGTTCCAGGTACCACAGGCAGTGCCACAGGCCGTGGGAGGCTTGATGGGCCGTTGTCCAAGCCATGGGAACTTTCCTAGACTCATTAGTCATGATGGGTTGGCCCACATATCATGGGGGTCACCACGCACCATAGGAGCCACCCGTAGGAACCATCCAGTGGCTCAGCTAGCCTCACCAGCCCGACGGCTAAGGCCTCGCACCATGGAAGGGACCATAGGCCATGGGCCTCCGGTGTGGTATTAGCCCGGAGGGATAACCAAGTCAGCTCTAACCCGATGGGTCATGCTACAGGCCGTGGTAGGTCCAATGGGCCATCAGATAACCTGTCTGGCCAGATTTTCTTGCAACTTCTTATTCTTAAGTCAGGGGTATTCTAGTCTTTCCCACCTTTTCAATTCCTAAGCTATGTCGTTTTAGGCCTAGTTGTAGGGATTTTATCCTAACTTGGTCAAGTTTCTCTTTATTTTCATGATTCTCAACTCAGAAACAAAAATAGAACCATTCTCTCAAGATCCAAGATCTAGGGCTTCTACTCAATTCTCAACTTTCAAGTTCTAAGCTAAGAAATCTCCAAGTTCAAGTATGTGGATATTCACTAAGAGTTTTCTTTCACCCTTATGCCCAAAACCTCAAGTTTTACTTTGGATTATAAAATTATGAAACAAGGCTTCTTACCCTATTATGAGTTTTCCTATAAATTCCATTTACTTCCACTGTAATATGATTTCTAATCCTTAATACATGATTTTATATGAGTTTTTACAAGTATTTCTCAAACCCATGATATAAAAATAAAATTAGCATGATTTGACCTTATGATCTGTTTTCAAGCAGAATTGGCATGTCAGATAACATGACCTCAAGTATATATGAAAATAGCATGCCTAATTCCTGAAGTTGTGAAATTTAGCAAGGACATATTTTTGAACTAGTTCCATGCTACACCTTCAAGAATTATATTTTCATGATATGTACGAGCTATATGATAGGTTTTGGGAGTAGTGTTTAACAGCGAGATAACGAGGGTTACAGATAATCCAAGTCCAGAGCTACGTTGCCAGCATAGGTTTTATTTTACCCAATGGGCTCATGATAGTGGTTACACTCTAAACATGGTTTTGTATCCCGACAAGGTACAGGGCAGCTCTGCCAACTAGAGTACAAAATTTGAATTCATGTAGCTCACTTGGTCTATATGTCAATTATGATAAACTCCCATAAAAATGGTTTCAAGTATTTGAATGTATATGACTCTTAGATTTAAAGTTCAGATTTACTACTTATGACTTATGATTATAAACATGCTTTCAGTTTTTGATTTTACTTGAGTCATTATATTATAGTTTTGCTACTATTGCATGATTTCAACCTTAAGTATGTCTTCAAGTATGTTTTACCATGATTAATGAATATATCACGTTGTAAGATCGTAGAAAATTCTAAGCATAGAACCAGC
This sequence comes from Jaltomata sinuosa, assembly GCA_003996215.1. Lineage (NCBI taxonomy): Eukaryota > Viridiplantae > Streptophyta > Magnoliopsida > Solanales > Solanaceae > Jaltomata > Jaltomata sinuosa. The sequence continues at coordinate 1,033,992 of QJPP01000031.1, read as the reverse complement.
CCAAAATCCTAAGTGTTCAGCCGTTAGAGCCCAATAGGATTCACCGACCAAGTGCATGAGCCATGGACTGGACCACTAGCCGTGGAATGGTGTCATGGAAAAACTCCTGCAGTTCATGCCTCAGGTCTTGATCCATGAGAAGGATCCACGGACCGTGGACTAAACCACGGGCCGTGAGTCCCCTTCATGGAAATCAAACCTGCAGGGTCTCCATCCTGCGCAGAACCATAACCAGCTTCCACGGACTGTGGAAGGGTCTCAAGCCATGGATAGTTGTCATAAAAATCAGACCAGTAGATGGTCAAAAAGGCTCAGGAACTATGATAGGGTTCCATGGCTCGTTAACCAATCCACGTACTGTGGTTTCCCTTCGTGGAACCCAGCTTGCGAATATTTAAACAGTTTTTATTAAGTGTTTCCATTGGTATGTCTGGCCTTTCCTACCTCTTTTGAAGAGCTAAACCATGTTGTTTTAACTAGCCTAAGAAAAATTATTAAGCCTAAAACTACCCAAATAGCATCTCTTTCTTCTCCAAAACAAGCAGAAGGGTTCTACAACTTCAGGCCCCAAACCTAAGAATTTAACCAAGGGTTTTGATCTCAGGTATATGGGAATTCATCAATGGTTATCCTTTTCCTCATTGAGTCCCTAAGTTAATTCAGTTCTTCAGTTTTAGTTTAGTCTACAAAGCCTAGGGTTCCTAAATTTGGTGAATCCCTTGTATTTTAGTTTCCTTATTATATTTGAATCTTTATTGCATGTTTCTTTGAAGTCTAGCATTATTGTGTATTCAGAATTCTCAAACCCTGAGCATGTTGTACAATTTATGACTTTGAAATATGATTATGAACTGCATATTTTATTCAGATTCTAGAACTGGTACATGTAATTCAATTCCTTAGGATGGTGGCTTATGAATACCTGATCAGTTTAGGATTTCATGCATTTTCAGCCAGATACTCAGTCTTTCATAATTACATAATTTGAATGCTTCCGCTTTTAGCATTAGTTTTCATTCTCCAAAAGTCAGTATTTTGAGCTATCTAGTATGTCAGTTTATATATATTTATTCAGCTGGGAGTAGTACTTAGAACCAAGTAGATGCAGGGACTAAGGCTCACCCGTCAGTTAGGCTGAGACCTTTAGTAGCAATTCATAAGTCCTAGACATACGACACCACCGTAGGTTCTAAAGGGTTACCCGTCAGATCAGGCTTGACAGCTTAGTCCTTTTAAACATCAAATTATATAGTGGATCCATGCCAGCCTGTGTTCGTACCCTTGGCAAGGTATGAGAACCTTTTCCAGCCAGGGTTACAGGTTATCCCCATAGTTTGTTCAGCTTGGGGTATGTCGGTTAACAGTAGATCCCCAGTTTAGACTCAGTTAGTGCATGATCTTGTAGTTAGTTATTCAGTTCAGTATTGTCCAGTTACATGTTTATCTACTTGGTCATTGCATCAGTTTACTTGTTTCTGTTCATGTTCAGTTTATCCCTTTGTGCTTAGTTATCTTCTCATGTCCGGAATAGTAGAATAGTGAATATCCCATATGCTTAATACATTCAAAGTACAAATGCATAATTTTGTGTTGCATCCTATTATGATGTAGGTGCAGACACTCAACATCCAGATCGTGGTTAGTATGATTTTTCAGTCTTCTTAGCAGCAGAGCTGGTGAGTCCTCATATTTTGGGGACATGATTTATATTCATTTTAGTCAGTATTTTATTCAGTTTTCAGATTATTAGAGTTAGTTGGGGGCATGTCCCAACAACTTATCTTATTAGAGGATTTCAGACATAGAGTCAGTTTTCAGCCCTTACAGTCAGTTTATGTTTCAGACTTATTATACTTATAATCCGAGATACTATTTTATATTCCCAGACTTATATAATTATATTAGTTTAGTTTCCGCTTAGGTATTTTTTTAATGAGAATGCTTAGTATATGCCAAACCATGGGTTATCTTGGTGTCACTTGTGGCTCTAAGCACCATTTCGCATCTAGGGAGTAGCCTCGTGGCGTGACAACTTGGTATCAGGGTATCAGGTTCAAGAGTCTTAGGTTGTCTAAAATCTGTATCAAGTAGAGTCCTTTACATAGGTGTGAAGTGCACCACACTTGTGAGAGAGGTTACGAGGCATTTTTAGGAAAACTTCACTTCTTTCTTTTCCATATCATGCAACAGAGTATGAATTCTATGTAAGATCTTTCTAACTCATGTGCTATTCATTACAAAAAATGCCTCATAGGAGAGCAAATGGAAGTAGGAACATTAATAGACATGGAAACCAACAAGCACCACCCATCCCCATAGACCTTTTGAATACGCAAGTCACTCATGCTGAGTTCAGGGCTAACTTTCAGGTGCTAGATCAAGCCAGAATTACTCAGGTGAACTAGAAGGCTGTTGCACAAGTCAACCCACAGAATAATACAACAACAGCTAGAGTCTGTGACTTTACTCAGATGAATCCTCTCGAGTTCCATGGTTCTAAAGATGAGGAGGATCTGCAGTAGTTCCTTGATGACATTCAGAAAGTTACTGGGATCATGGGTGTCACTCCAGTTGAGAGTACTGACTTGGATACTTATTAATTGAAAGGAGTGGCTCACACTTGGTACAAACAGTGGAAGGAAGCTAGGGGTGAAGATGCAGGCCCAGTGGATTGGGATCAGTTCATGAATGCATTTTTGGATAGGTTTTTCCCACTTGAATTAAGGGGAGCCAAGGTTCAGGAGTTCATTCACTTGAGGCAGGGTGGCGTGAGTGTGAAGGAGTATTCTGATATGTTTACTCAACTCTCAAAATATGCTCCAACAATAGAACTTGACTCCAAAGCCCGCATAAGTAAGTTTGTATTAAATGTTTCTAAAGATATAGTCAAAAAATGTAGAATTGCAATGCTGGTTAAGGAGATGGATATCCAGGTTGATGACTCATGCCCAACAGATTGAGGAGAAGAAGATAAAGGAGAGGGAAAGAGACAATAAGAAGGCTAGAATAGGTAGCTTTAGTTATTCTCAGCAAAGGTCAGATAGTGGTAACCGTTCTCAGTTTCATCAAAAATATACAGCTCCAACCCCATCTTTTACTAGTGCTCGAATGCCTAAGTTCAGATAGGATCAGCGGGATAGGGCACCATGCTCTATGTTCTATGGAAAGTCACTAGTGGATGTACTCGCCCGGTTTGAAAGAGGTGTGGTAGGAACCACCAAAGTGAGTGTATGACTTGCAGTGGAAATAGTTTTGGGTGTGGCAAGCAGGTCATAGGTTGAAGGAGTATCCAATAGCTTCACTGAGATGTAAGGATTCTCTCCAGCAGAATCAGACTAACTCCTCAGCAGCTTCGGTACATCGCCTGACTCAACAAGGTGCCACGTCAGGGCAGGTGGTGCCACGTCAGGGCAGGTGGTAGTCAGTTGTCACAACCTAGACCACCGTGAGTGGCACTGACCCAACCCTCCGGGTGAGCGAACCATCACTTCCCTGAACTTAACCGTTCTAACAGCTCAAAACCAAAGTGCGGAAATTAAACTAGCAAAACAATAATAACAAAACCACTTCATTAATATAAACCTGCAAAAATTACCCCCTAGAATCTGAAAGTCGAAGTACCAAATAATCTACCAATGTCTAGAATACGGGGATGCAACCCCAAAAGAAGGAAATAGTTTAGGCCCGAAACAAGTGGGCTACAACTCTAATGATAGATTCAAGGTAGCTCGATCGAAGCAGCTCACCCTTGAAGTCTGGAAATGCCGGTACTACAGATGAGGTCGCGTCTCAACCGTTGGCTGATTGCATGTACTCATAAAATGAAAAGAAAGTGCAGTATCAGTACACCACCACTGTGTACTGGTAAGATCATCAGCCAGTTCCAAATAAAAACATTGTATAATCAGTACAATAAATCAAGTATAAGCACGGAAGACATGCAACAAGTCAACATGAACCCCTAGACTAAAAGTCTCTACCTAGCTTATTCCCGCATGAAATCCACCCTTTCTAACTGTAAGCAATAATCATATAACCAATAAACCATCCCTTTTCGTCTAATTTGGACCCACCCTGGGATCTCCTCTAAAATTCACCTAAGTGTTAAACAAACAACCCGACCTAGTCCAAGACCAATTCAATAGATATCACAGGATTACCGGTCACTCAAGGACCACCAACAAATATCACATTTTAATAAAATAAACCGATCCACTCACGGACCAATAACAGTCAATGCAATACAACAATATCAATGCAATGATTCAGTAAAATAAACCCGTACCAGGCATGGTACCCGAGCCAACCATTAACATCCCGTACCAGGCGTGGTACCCGAGCCAACCGTTAGTATCCCATACCAGGCGTGGTACCCGAGCCAACCATTAGTATCCCGTACCAGGCGTGGTACCCAAGCCAACCATTTGATATATCCGTACCAGGCATGGTACCCGAGCCAACCAAATGTCAATTAATCCACAGTCAAATAATAAACAAACAACTTGTAAAACCAACAAAAAACACATCGTTCAATCCACAGACTGTAAAACAGGACCCTTAGACATTCTAAACAATTCCTCTTAGCAATATAATTCATACAAACACTTAGATAAGAGTATTAAAATATACAACATTCACATGAATCGTAAGCCATCACCTACCTCAAAATAATCCAAGCTCTACTAAACCCGAACCCGAGCTTTCCCGTGTTCTAGATTCCTTTCTCGTTCTTGGTCTAAAACAACATACAAGTACTTGAATTAACAAACAAGGCCTGCGTATTACCCGGATTACACCAAATCCTAAATCCCAGACCAACCATTATCATTTTACCCTTTTTCCCAGGTTTCCTACCATTAATTCCCCTAATTCTATTATTTTCACGGATAAAAATAGAGAATTTAACAACATGGAATCAATAAACCTTGTTTTTAACAATACCCAGGAACTTTCATGCCTAGAATCCCCCTTCTTCCCCGGATTCTACCATACCTAGGTTATTCAAACCTTTCCCCAAATTCCCTCCTAGCAATTCTACCGCGTAGGAAAAGTAGTACGAAGTTTGGAGAGTAGAAACCTTACCTTAGGGAAGAAAAATAATGGAAAATGGAGGAAAATTGCCTGGAATTGCCTTGTCCTTCTCCCAAAATGAAATTGTGAAAAGTGAACGTTTTGGGGAATGTTTCTGCATTAATTCCTGTCGAGCCCGCTATAGCAGTCCCCGCTCCCCTATAGCGATCCCACTATAGCGGAAGCATTCTGCTATAGCGCTTCTGGCCGGCGTTGACCGCCTTGACTTCCCTTATAGTGGTCTTTTCCCCCGCTATAGCGGAGGTCACTACGGTGGAGCTGTTGCGCTCGTCATAGATAGAATGTCTAGAAATCTCCAAAGCTTTCTCATTTTTCAACACACTTGCTTCCCCCGACAATCCGAAACAACCCCTTCATGTCAAGCACGATTCTGGGAGTTCTATTTACCTTAATTCGATTCCAAAAAGTCCCCTGGACTCCTTTATGTCTTGGCTACATAGAAAAGTAGCTCAAAACAAGACACCTAACCCAATCCTTACACGGATTGCCCTAGAATCCACCTCGCTCCAAAACTGGCCGAGGCTAGCCTAGCCTAGAATTTTAAACTCCTAAACCCAGAGTTTTCTAACTCTAAAACTTAGCACGATTAGACTACCCATAACGACGGACCTAGTCATTACAACAGATACCAATTTACCCATCGTTCATCCCTGACTGATCAAACCCAAATTTACAAAAATAAAGTAAAGAAAGTGTAGTACCTGAATCCTCAAACAAATGAGGGTACTTATCCCCTATGTCCTTCTCGGTTTCCCAAGTGGCTTCCTCAATCAGACGATGCTTCCACTGAACCTTTACCATATCAATCACCTTTTTCCTCAACCTCCAAACATCTCGAGCAAGAATCACGACTGGTTCCTCTTCATAATGAAGATCCTTATTGAAAAGCACCTCACCCCACTTGATGATATAGTCCCCTTCCCCATGGTATCTTTTAAGCATGGATACATGGATTACCGGATGGACTCCCGACAAACTGGGCGACAGTGCTAACTTGTAAGCCACTGGCCCCACAATCTCAAGAACCTCAAATGGACCTATGAACCGAGGGCTAAGTTCTCCCTTCTTACCAAACCGCATAACTCCCTTCATTGGTGACACTTTCAACAATACCTGTTCACCAACCTGAAATTCCATGTCCCAGACCTTGCGATCTGCATACTCCTTCTGCCTGCTTTGGGCAGCCAACAATTTGGCCTGAATGCTCCTTACCTTTTCTTGCGCTTCCTTTACCAATCGCACTCCCAAAGGCTTTACATCGCCTTCCTCAAACCACCCAACCGGTGATCTGCAGCTCCTCCCATACAATGCCTCGAATGGTTCCATATCAATACTGGAGTGGTAGCTATTGTTGTACGAGAATTCGCACAATGGCAGGAACTGATCCCAATGGCCCCCGAAGTCCATCACACATGCTCTCATCATGTCCTCCAATACCTGGATCATCCTCTCTGACTGACCATCAGTCTGAGGATGGAAGGCTATGCTAAAAGTAATTTGTGTACCCAACTCTTCATGTAGCTTGCCCCAAAATTTAGAGGTGAACTGCGTACCCTTGTCTGAATTCATGGACCGTGGAACCCCATGCAATCTCACAATCTCCTTCACGTAGATCTTAGCCAATTGCTGCGAATTGTAATTTACCCTGATCGGAATAAAGTGAGCGGACTTGGTCAGCCTGTCAACAATGACCCAAATTGAGTCATACTTCCCCAGTGTCCTGGGAAGACCGACCACAAAGTCCATGGCTATCCTTTCCCACTTCCACTATGGAATTGGCATTCTCTGAAGTAGTCCTGCAGGTCTCTGATGTTCATACTTTACCTGCTGGCAGTTCTGACATATGGACACAAAGTGGACTATGTCCCTTTTCATCCCGCGCCACCAGTAACGCTGCCTCAAGTTTCAGCATATTTTAGTCACACCGGATGAATTGAGTACTGCAAACCATGAGCTTCTGCCAAGATTTTCTGAATTATATCATCAACCCGAGAAACACAAATACTTTCTCTAAAATGTAGCACTCCATCGTAGTCTAATGTGACATCCCTGGATTCCCCGGATATTACCTTACCTCAAAGCTTACTCAATTTCAGATCCTAAAACTGTTTTGGCCTTTATTTCCTCTATGAAGGTGGCTTTGACCTCAATGATGGACAACAACCCACCCTGTTCTGAAACAACCAAGTGCTTGAACTTGGCCTCCAAAGCCCGAATTTCCCATGCTAGTGGTCGTTTGGACACCCCAAACAAGCCAAACTACCCATGCTAACTATCTTCCGGCTCAATACATCTGCCACCACATTAGCCTTACCAGGATGATATTGAATAGTCACATCATAGTCCTTCAATAACTCCATCCACCTTCTCTGCCTCAAACTCAAATCCTTCTGAGTGAACACATGCTGCAGGCTGCGATGATCGGTGAACACCTCACACTTGACACTATAGAGATAGTGTCTCCAAATCTTGAGTGCAAAGACCACTGCTGCCAACTCTAAGTCGTGAGTCGGGTAGTTCCTCTCATGCACCTTCAACTGCCTAGATGCATAGGCTATCACATTCCTATCCTACATCAACACATCACCCAAACCAGAATGTGAAGAATCACAGTAAATAATAAAGTCTTTACCTTCAACCGACAAGGACAATATAACAGCCGTGGTCAGAAGTGTCTTGAGCTTTTGAAAGCTCTCCTCACACTTGTCGGACCATTTGAATGGTACATCTTTCTGTGTCAGCCTAGTCAGGTGAGTAGCAATAGATGCAAAATCCTTAACAAACCTTCGGTAGCACCCTATGAGCCCAACAAAACTCCTCACCTCTGTCACAAAGCTATGCCGGGCCCAACTCTTGACTGCCTTAATCTTCTGGGGATCCACCATCACCCCCTATTCTGACACTACATGCCCCAAGAACGCAACTGAAGTCAACCAAAACTCACACTTAGTGAACTTCGCATAAAGCTTCTAGCGTCTCAAGATGTCCAACACAATACGAAGATGATTAGCATGCTCCTCCCTACTCTTGGAGTAGATCAAAATATCATCGATAAACACAATCACGAAGGAATCCAAATACGAATTAAATACCCCATTCATCAAACTCATGAATACTGTCGGCGCATTGTTCAAACCAAATGACCTTACTAGGAACTAGTAATGCCCATACCGAGTATGAAAAACAGTCTTAGTAATGTCCTCAGTCTTAATCCTCAACTGATGGTACCCCAACCTCAAGTCAATTTTCGAAAACACTGATGCACCCTGAAGCCGGTCAAGCAAATCATTAATACAAGGTAGAGGGTACTTATTCTGGATGGTCACCTTGTTCAACTGCCTATAATCTATGCATAAACGCATACTACCATCTTTTTTCTTTACAAACAAAATAGGAGCACCCCAAGGCGATGCACTGGTACGGATAAATCCCTTATCTAGGAGTTCCTGCAGCTGAGTCTTAAGTTCCCTTAACTCTGTCGGAGCCATACGATACGGAGGAATGGAAATGGGACTAGTGACTGGCTCCATATCAATACAGTAGTCTATATCCCTGTCCGGAGGCATACCAAGCAAATCCACTGGAAACACCTCTAGAAACTCAGAAACCACTGGAACTGACTCAATAGATGGGGAATCCACACTATCATTCTGGAGATGAGCTAAGAAGGCTAGACACCCTCTCCCCACTAGCTTCCTAGCCCACATGAATGATATGACCTTAACTAGCTTAGGCCTCTACACACCTTCCCACTCTAGTCTATCCTTACCCAGAATCTCTAGAGCCACAGTCTTAGTGTTACAGTTTAACACAACATGATAAAGGGACAGCCAGGTCATGACAAAGATAATATCAAAATCAGCCATATCCAGGATTACCAAGTCTACCCAAGTATGCAACCCCACAAATACAACAGAACATTCACGATAAACATGAGTCACAATGGCAGACTCTCCAACCAGGGTAGAAACATGGATAGGGAAATCAAGGATATCACAAATCAATTCCAGACCTAACGCAAAACTCACAAATACATAAGAATATGTAGAACCTGGGTCAAATAATACCGAAGCCATTTTATCGCAGACAAGAATGGTACCTGTGATCACCGCATATGATGCTTCCACCTCATTTCTCCCTAGAAAAGCATAGCAATGAGCTCGATTATTAATCCGGGAAACTTCTCAGGCCGGCTGTGCTGCACCCCTGCCCACGCCGCCATTCCCTCTGTCACCCCGGCCTCCCTGAAAGTTACCTTGCCCACCTTGTGGACGACCTCTAGCATTACCGCCTCTACCTGCTGGGACCACCGCTCTAGACTGCTGCTGACCCTGATTACTTATCTGCCTGAGTGGGCACTCCCTCTTAAAGTGGCCCAGATCACCATAATGGAAGCAACCACAGTCAAGTGTAGGCCTGCTAGCTGATGTATAAGACGCTCCCTGGCCTCTAGGAGCTGAAGACTGATTATGAGCTCCCTGACGACCACTTGTAGTAGCTGGCAGAGCTGAGTGAATAGGACGGGCTGGGTATACCTGCTGATTCTGGCCCCTGGAGTATGAACTACCAAAATTTCCCTCATGCCGGGGCTTCTTGGCTAAAGCCTTTCCTGCCCCGCTTGCTTGACCCTTTCTAACTTCTTCACATAATCTACCACTTCATTGAAGCCCCTCCCTGATGAAGTCATATGCACTGACAGTACCTATAGCTCAGTATTCAAACCATTCATAAACAACCGGACCCATTCCTCCTCGGAACCCAACATCTGTGCGGCAAAATGAGATAAGGCGTGGAACTTAGCCTCATAAGAAGAGAATGACATGCTACCCTGCTCTAAGTTCAAGAACTCATCCTTCTTCCGGTCCCTCAAAGTATAGGGCACGTACTTCTCTTAAAACAAAGCGTGGAACTGTTCCCAAGTCAGTGTGGGCAGAATAGAAGACCAACACTTCACATGAGACCTCCACCACTGCTTAGCATCACCCTGCAGCTAAAATGTGACAAACTCAACCCCATGCTGATGTACAATACCCAACTTGTGCAACCTCTCATAGCAATTAAGATGAGCTCATAGGAATCCTCCTTGTCGGTACCCTGAAATGTCAGAGGTTTCAGCTTGAGAAACTTGGTCAGCATCTTATGCTCATTCCCTGTCATCTTTGGGCCTAGCATTGACCTGAAGAAGTCATTCATGCCTAAAGTGGCATCCATCCTAGGTACTGTAGTAATCGCTGGCTGAGTATTCAAAGCATAATTTGCAAATATCGCGGGTATGGCTCCAGCACTTACCAACCCACTCAAAATATTCCAAGCATGTTAAAAAGCTTTTGGTGTCATATCAGGAAGGCCTGCACCCCCAACTGGTTCTGCCTCCGCCTGTGCCTCGCTATATTTAGCCACAACTTCTACATCTTTAGCAACATGTTCCTGAGGTTAGGGAGGGGTTGCTTCATGCTCTCCAGTAGACACTTGAGCTCCACCCCTGGCGGGTACGACTCTACCTCGTCCTCTTTCCTTTCCCCTACCTCTACCATGGACAGCCGGGCCTGCTGCTGGAACCGCTACTCTAGCTCCGTTGTTCCTTAAATTAACCATCTGCGGACAAAAGAGTGGATGAGGTTAGATACCAATTTGTATCACCAGATACCAATTGGAATTGAGTTATAGCACGAAGTAAAGACGGAAGAGATAGTTTTTCCTAAAGCCCCATAGCCTCTCGAAGAAAAGTACGGACGTCTCCGCATTGTTCCGCAAGATTCTACTAGACCTGTTTGGTATGATGAGATCAACGAACCTAGGGCTCTGATACCATCTTTGTCACGACCCAGACTGCTATGAGTGGCACTCACCCAACCCGTCGGGTGAGCGAACCATCACTTCCCTGAGCTTAACCATTCTAACAGCTCAAAACTAAAGTACAAAAATTAAACTAGCAAAACAATAATAACAAAACCACTTCATTAATATAAACCTGTTGAAATTACCCCCTAGAATCTAAAAGTCACAGTACCAAACAATCTACCAATGTCTAGAATACGGGGATACAACCCCAAAATAAGGAAATAGTTTCAGCCTGGAACAAGTGGGCTACAACTCTAATGATAGATTCAAGGCAGCTCGATCGAAACAGCTCACCCTTGAAGTCTGGAAATGCTGGTACTACACATGAGGTCGCGTCTTAACCGTTGGCTGATTGCATGTACTCACAAAAAGAGAAGCAAGTGCAGTATCAGTACACCACCACTGTGTACTACTAGGATCATCAGCCAGTTCTAAATAAAAATAGTGTATAATCAGTACAACAAATCAAATATAAGTACGGAAGACATGCAACAAGTCAACATGCACCTCTAGACTACAAGTCTCTACCTAGCTTGTTCCCGCATGAAATCCACCCTTTCTAACTATAAGCAACAATCATATAACCAATAAACCATCCCTTTTAGTCTAACTCGGACCCACCCTAGGATCCCCTCTAAATAACACCTAAGTGTTAAACAGATAACCCGGCCTAGTCCAAGACTAACTCAATAGATATCACAGGATTCTCGGTCACTCAAGGACCACCAACAAATATCATATTTCAATAAAACAACTTAGTCCACTCACAGAACCAATAACAATTAATGCAATACAACAATATCAATGCAATGATACAGTAAAATAAGCCCGTACCAGGCATGGTACCCGAGCCAATCATTAGTATCCTGTACCAAGCGTGGTACCCGAGCCAACCATTTGTTATACCCATACCAGGCGTGGTTCCTGAGCCAACCGTTAGTATCCTGTACTAGGCGTGGTACCCGAGCTAACCATTTGTTATACCCGTACCAGGCGTGTACCCGAGCCAACTGAATGTCAATTAATCCACAGTCAAATAATGAACAAACAACTTGTAAAACCAACAAGAAACACACCGTTCAATCCACAGACTGTAAAACAGGACCTTAGACATTCTAAAAATTCCTCTAAGCAATGTAATTCATACAAACACTTAGATTACAAAAATATACAACATTCACAGGAATCGTAAGCCATCACCTACCTCGAAATGATCCAAGCTCTACTCAACTCGAGCTTTCCCGTGTTCCGAATTCCTTTCTCGTTCTTGGTCTAAAATAACATACAAGTACTTGAATTGACAAACAAGGCCTGCGTATTACCCGGATTACACCAAACCCAAATTCCAGACCAACCATGATCATTCTACCCTTTTTCCCGGGTTTTCCGCCATTAATTCCCCAAGTTCTATCATTTTCACAGATAAAAATAGAGAATTTAATAACATGTGATCAATAAACCTTGTTTTGAACAATACCCAAGAACTTTCATGCCTAGAATCCCCCTTCTTCCCCAGATTCTACCATCCCTAGGTTATTCCCACCATTCCCCAAGTTCCCTCCTAGCAATTCTACCACGTAGGAAAAGTAGTACGAAGTTTGGGCAGTAGAAACCTTACCTTAGGGAAGAAAAGCAATGGAAAACAGAGGAAAATCGTCTGGAATCGCCTTGCCTTTCTCCCAAAACGAAATTGTGAAAACTGAACATTTTAGGGAATATTTTTGCATTAATTCCCATCGAGCCTGCTATAGTGGTCCCCACTTTGCTATAGCAGTTCCGCTATAGCGGAAGCATTCCGCTATAGTGGTTTCGATCGGCGTTGACCTCCTTGACTTTTGGTATAGCGGTGTTTTCCACCGCTTTAGTGGAGGTCGCTACGGTGGAGCCGTTGCGCTCGTCATGGACAGAATGTCTGGAAATCTCCAAAATTTGCCCATTTTATAATACACGTGCTTCCCTCGAAGATCTGAAACAACCCCTTCACGTCAATCACAATTCTGGGAGTTCTACTTACCCAAATTCGACTCCAAAAAGTCCCCTGAACTCCTTTATGTCTTGGCTATATGGAAAACTAGATCAAAACAAGACACCTAACCTAATATTTACCCGTATTTTCCTAGACTCCACCTCACACTAAAATCGGTCGAGGCTAGCCTAGCCCAGAATTTCAAACTCCCAAACTCAGAGTTTTCTAACTCTAAAACTTGACACGATTAGACTACTCGTAATGAAGGACTCAGTCATTACATTAGTGCCAAAATTGATTTTATGCTCTCCACACTTGAAAAGACCAGGAGGATTCCCTCAATATTGTTACAAGTACATTATGAGTGTTTCATATTAATATTTATGCATTATTAGATCCTGGAGCCACACTTTCTTTTATAACCTCTTATATAGCAGTAGACTTTGGTTTCATTCCAAAAATCCTCCCAGAACCTGTAACAATCGGGTTTATTATTACGGGTAAACTTTTTGTGCCAATTTTTGAGTCAGAAAACTTCCAGGTTTGGTAGTTGAAAATTTTAGGCTAGGCTAGTCTCTACCAGTTTTGGAGTGAGACATGGTCTAGGATAATCTCGGTAAGGATTGGGAAACGTATCATGATTTGAGCTAATTTTCCTTATATCTAACATATAAAGGAGTTCAGAGGACTTTTCAAAAGTGACTTCGGTAAGCAGAGCTCCCGGTATCGAGGTTGACATGAAATAATTATTCTAGAACATCGGGAAATTAATTGTGTTGTAAAATGGACATTTTTGGGGGATTTTTTGACTTTCTATCCTATGTCAACTGTTATGGCAGTTGACATACCGCTGTAGCGACCTTTGCTATAGAGGAGAAATTAGCGCTATAGAGAAAGTTAAAGCTGGTCAGCACCGCTATAGCAGTAGGTTCCGCTACGGTGGTACCTCTATAGCAGAATAACGAGATCAGAAAACTCAAAAATAGGTTTTATAATTTCATTCTCTCCCATTCAGCCCCAAAAATAGACGAGGGTTACTTCAAGAATCCTCCTAAGCTACTCCAAGGCTTGGGAGCCATGTGGAGTAGGAATTCTGACAAAAAAGATGCAAAACCACATATTCGGGCCTGCAGAATCATCAGAAAATGCCTTCATGGAGCCAGAATGGGCATGGAACAGCTGCTCGACATCCAGGTAGGCTCAGTTTTCTTCACATAGTAGATTTGACCTCTTTCATTTCCTATTTATTGTGTAGAATGAAAGGGAGAATTCATGTTTAGGCCTCTGGGCACGTAGTATGGAGGAAGAATTGTTGGGTTGTTGGTTGAATTGGAAATAGTAGATTTAGACTTATTGCGTACGTTTGATAAGATAAGAGAGAGACTTATGTTCTGGTTATAACATTGGCTGTTGTCACTTGCTGAGTAGGGCCCTGGGGGATCATGGGAATAGTTTTGTACTAGTAAGTGGTGGTACAATGGGTGCAGTCTATGTCACTAAATAGTGGGGTTTACTATGGGTTGTTGAGTCATAATGATTGACTTGGGAAGTCTAGGTGTCAAGGTGACTTGGAAAGTCTAGGTGTCAAGGTGACTTGGAAAGTCTAGTTGTCAAGGTGACTTGAGAAGTCTAGGTGACAAGGTGACTTGAAAGTCTAAGGAATAGGAAGGTTGTTCCGAAGCGGGTTTTGGTAAAGGTGGATGTGAAAGGGGTTGGAGTATTTAACTCATGTATTTACCTTATTTTTTTATATTATGGTAGGACTGGATTCAGGTCGACTGATGATGCCTGCTAGTACTTGTGTTTGTACTAATTCTACTCTTGCTATACCTTTTTTTGGGTATAGTCTGGTTGCAAGATTTGTGATGTTTCACAGGTTCAGGATAACAGTGATTCTCCAGTAACTCCTACCTTCGATTCTATGGCGGGGGTTGAGTCTTCTTCATTTTGTATCATCTTGTAGTAGGTCTTGTACCGGCTTAGACTAGGTTCTAGGAAAGGTTGTATCCAATTGTAAAAGGCTTTCCGCATATTATTGTAAAAAGGTTTTCATGTATTAAAGAGGTTTATTTCATGGTTTATTTCTTTTCTGTATTACCTGTTGGTTCGGGTGGTAAGGGTTACCCTATCTAGGTAAATTAGAGTAGGTGCCCGCACGACCCGGTAGTTAGGTCGTGGCAAATGGTATCAGAGCCTAGGTTACTAGTCTCCCAGTTTAAGAGAAAAATGTTGAATAGAGTCCTGCGGATTGGTGTGTTAACGCCCACATCTAATCCTAGGGAACCTATGAAGCATTCTAGGAAACATCTCTCTTCTTTTATTCCTTTTTGTATGGTTCATTCACTTGCTTGTATGGGTGGAGTCCAATTGGTATCTCTCGATTCCAATTGGTATCTTAACAAAGTAAAGGATGTCATTGGACTCCAGTTGCGATAATACGAGCAAGGGAAATTGGAACCGGGAAGGTTCCAATTGGTATCTGGCCTGGGAGGCTATGTAAAGGATGGATGAATCGGCTAACGGTCATCCATGAAGTGAATAAAAGGTAATGAAACTGATTTGATTAAGTGTTGAAGCTTGAAAACTTGAAACTATGTGTATTGTACTATTTGTATGACTGCAATCATGTGGGGTGAAATTGCTTGCCTTGTGGTGAATATTTTGGTCTGGGAGGAGTCATAACTTGAATTTGTGTGCTTTGGTTGGTAATTAATTTCTGTGTGTACTTGAATGGATCCGTAAAGTAGTGTTGCAATTAAGAAATGGACTTGCCATTGGTAAAAATGGTAAGGGAACAAGGCTTATGATTATAGAGAAACTCTGGTTTCAGGACAGTCGAGATTGGTTGGGAACCATGGGAAAAAAGGCTATTATTTCTTGATAGCAGGAATTGCGGTAAGAAAATTTTTGTGGTAACTCATGATTGTGACTTATGGAAATTTATTCCGGCTTTAAAATGCGTGATTTACTTTAGTCATCAATTGCGATGTGCCTTAATTAGAATGGTTTGTATTGCTTTTGGGTATAGACTTACCGTTGGTATAGATGGTAAGAGAACAAAAAAGGATTGATGACTATGGAGAAGCTTTGGTTTTGGGACAATCAGGGTTGGTTGAGAACCATAGAAAGGAAAAAGAGGGACTGGTAGTGTACAATAGCGAGAATGTGTTATTGTACGCGATTCTTATGCATTTTATAACTTATTTTATGAAAATATGTTGCTAATTTTTCAACTATGCATAGTTAAGGTTGGTCTTGAGGTTATGTTTTAAGACCATAACGTGATTTCATGTATTAATGTGAAAACCAGGGAAGGGGAAAAAGGGAATTTTTGCAGAAAATGGTAAAATTTTCTAGGTTATTACCATCGAGACTGCCATAGCAGAACGGTATCGCTACAACAATCTTGCTATAGCAGGAATTTCCTGCTACGGCGGTATCGCTATAGCAGAGTGATGATCGCTAGAAGGAAGGGGCGGGACATAATGCCTGTCCTATTTTTCCCTGTCTTGCTCTCATTCCTGGGTCATTTTAGATCACTAATGGAGTGGTGAGCTATTGCATGATTTATTTAGCATCTATACGGGATAAAAGGAAGGGGGTGAATATGACATCCCAGGGTATTGGCAGAATTATGATTAACCTATGGTGGGATTAATCACCCATGTAGAATTTGGCAAATGACCAGTAATTCACTGAGTAGTGTTGGACACTGCTCATAGGCTTATGATATGAGGGTGATTAGTGGCTGATTTGTTATTGATGATCCTTAGTGGTAGGGTCGGTTGAGGGAGTGAGGATATTAAATAGATTATTTAACATTGTTATCCCTTTAGTCGGTCATGATAATACCTGATGTCACTGATCATTGGGTGATGGGGTGTGTTCGCCATAGTATTGGTTAGGGTGTAAGTGCTCGGGTAGAATTCCTCCTAAGACGAGAGTTGACAAAAATCTCAAACTAGGATGGGTCCCAATGGAATTTTCATTGTTATATGGTTTAGAGATACGTGGTGTCTCGGGGCATAGTGTTAATAGGAGTAAGGTGATACTATGATATGTGAGGGGTATAATACCTCATAGGAAGCTCCCACAATGGAGTTCGGGCTAGTAGAACTCCAGGTATAGCAAGAAAGGGGTCGCCATGGTAGAATCTAGTCCCTTTGGCATGGAAAAAGGTGTTTTTGTTCATTGGTTGAGTTTCTTTTGCTCCTGTGTTTTGAT
The DNA here is from genome assembly GCA_003996215.1 of Jaltomata sinuosa. Classification (NCBI taxonomy): domain Eukaryota; kingdom Viridiplantae; phylum Streptophyta; class Magnoliopsida; order Solanales; family Solanaceae; genus Jaltomata; species Jaltomata sinuosa. The sequence continues at coordinate 1,016,870 of QJPP01000031.1, read as the reverse complement.
GAGGCCCCATATTTCTTGGGAACTCAGGGAGGGGTAATCTAGTTAGCTTTGTGCAGCTTGAAGGAAGGAATTCCTTGATAGAGAGGGAGTGTGTTAAAATTTGATTGAGATGGGTACACCAAGGGATTGGGAAGTTTCGATGGTTTCTGTAAGGTTATATTTACGCTGTCATGGTGGGGCGTTAAGGTTCAGGGGGCGGGCTCCTTCTTCTCCTTTCACCTTATAGATCATTCAGGGATGAACGATGGATAAATTAGTATCTATTGTAATGACCCAGTTTGTTGTTATGGGTAAAATTTTCGTGCCAATTTTTGAGTCAGAAAACTTCTGGGCTTGGGAGTTGAAAATTCTGGGCTAGGCCAGTCTCGGACAGTTTTGGAACGAGGCGTGGTCTAGGGTAATCCGAGTAAGGATAGGGAAATATATCATGATTTGAGCTATTTTTCCTTGTAGCTAAGACATAAAGGAGTCGGAAGGACTTTTCGAAAGTGAATTTGGGTAAGCAGAACTCCCGGTATCGAGGTTGGCGTGAAAGGATTATTCCAAAATGTCAGGAAATTAAGTGTGTTGTAAAATGGACATTTTTGAAGGATTTTACGACTTTCTGTCCCGTGTCAACCGCTATAGCAGTTGACACACCACTGTAAATACCTCCACTATAGCAGAGAAATTACCGCTATAATAGAAGTCAACTCTGGTCAGCACTACTATAGCGATAGGTTTTGCTACGGTGGTACCACTATACCAGAGATGGGACCGGTATAGAGGATCGACGGGATTAGAAAACTCAAAAATGGGTTTTATAATTTCATTCTCTCCCATTCAGCCACAAAAATAGACGAGGGTTACTCCAAGAACCCTTCTAGGCTGCTTGAAGGCTTGGGAGCTATGGGGAGGAGGAATTCCGATAAAAAGGATGCGAAACCACAAATTTAGGCCTACAGAATCATCAAGAATGTCTTCATGGAGCCAGAATGGGCATGGAACAGCTTCTCGGCATCCAGGTAGGCTAGGTTTTCTTCACAGAGTAGACCTCTTTATTTCCTATTTATTGTGTAGAATGAAAGGTAGAATTCATGTTTAGGCCTCCAGGCACGTTGTATGGAGGAAGAATTGTTGGGTTGTTGGTTGAACTGGATATAGTAGATTTGTGATAATGCGTTGTGATATTCTGGGTGTATACTTATTTTGGTGTGGTTTTGCTAATGAAATACAGAGATTAGAATATCGGGAAGGTTCGTGGAACCGGAAGGGATTAATAATTAACTAATGTACAAGGAATGGACGTTTCGGAAAATGAATTGGTATAATTAGAATATCATAAGCAGTTGAATTACCAAGATTAGAGGAGGTTTCCGCTTGTTGTACTTCAGTCCTAGGAGGAGGGTCAAGAATGCGTGTATCTACTAGTAGGTGTTAAGGGGTGAATTGGGGTAATTCTTCGGACGAGATTTCAAGGTTAAGTTTATGTACCCGAAATGGGGGTAGGTGATGGTTATTGATTCCTATATGCATTGTATGTTTGTGTGCTTTTGTCTAAGTATTTGTATGGTTTGCATTGCTTAGGAATGATTTAGGAATGTCCAAAAGTCCTATTTTTAGTCTTGTGAAATGAGCTAGGTGTTATTGTTTGTTAGTTTACAACTGTTGATTTTTCATTGTTTGTGACTGTAGATTTTGTGTGACATTCGGTTGGCTCGGGTATCACACCTGATATAGGTTACTTATTAGTTAGCTCGGGTACCACGCCTTGTATAAGATACTATTTGGTTGTCTTGGGTACCACACCTGGTACGAGAATTACAAATGGTTGTCTTGGGTACCACGCCTGGTACTGGTTTGGTTTACTTGTTTGGTTGTATTCTTTACATGTTGGTTCCATGAGTGAACCGGGTTATCTGTTATTGATGTCTTTACATGTGGCTCCTTGAGTGAACCGGGTTATCTGTGATTGATTACATTGGTCATTGAGAGGCCAGGTTGTTACACTTAAATGTAGAGATGGTTCGGGGGTGGATCGGGCATCGCATGTTAACATTTAGGTGTTGGTATAGGGATCCTTGATTGGTGCGGTAATGAAAAAGGGTAAATGTCATATTTATTATTGTTGTTGAATGATTGTTAAACCTGTTCTCGGTGGTTGATAAGTCAAAAGGTAGAATGAGAGTCTGAAGTTATACTACTGGCTATTATTATATGATATACTGCTTTACTCAGTGATGGTGTACCATTTGTTCTTTATATATTGGGTTCCTAAAAGGGCCAGGATTTATTATTATTTTGCGTATAGTTGGTCCTTGAAGGGCTGGGTTAGTGCGCTTTAGTGACAAGGTGATTATTCGGTGAACTAGGGTCGTATGTTATTGTCTTAGGGGTCTTTATTGGGTCTGTTTTTCAAAAAAAAGATATATGTTTGTTGTCACTGGGAATTGTCAATGTCGGTTAGACTTATTGCGTACGTTTGATAAGCTAAGGGAGAAACTTATGGTCTGGTTATAGCATTGACTTTTGTCACTTGCCGAGTAGGGCCCTGGGGTTCATGGGAATAATTTTGTACTAGTAAGTGTTGTACAATGGGTGCGGTCTACGTCACTAAGTAGTAGGGTTTACTCTGAATTTTTGAGTCATAGTGATTGACTTGGGAAGTCTAGGTGACAAGGTGACTTGAGAAGTCTAGGTGACAAGGTGACTTGGGAAGTCTAGGTGTCAAGGTGACTTGGGAAGTCTAGGTGTCAAGGTGAGTTGGGAAGTCTAGGTGTCAAGGTGACTTGGGAAGTCTAGGTGACAAGGTGACTTGGGAAGTCTAAGGGATAGGAAGGTTATTTCCAAAGCGGGTTTTAATAAAGGTGGATGTGAAAGGGGTTGGAGTATTTAACTCATGTATTTACCTTGATTTCTTATATGACGGTAGGAGTGGATTCGGGTCGACCAATGATTCCTACCAGTATGTGTGTTTGTACTGATTCTACTCTTGATATACCTTTTTTAGGTATAGTCTGGTTGCAGGGTTGGTGATGTTTCACAGGTTCAAGATGATGGTGATTCTCCAGCAACTCCTACCTTTGCTTCTATGGTGGGAGTTGAGTCTTCTTGATTATGTATCATCTTGTAGTAGCTCTAGTACCGGCTTAGACTAGGTTCTAGGGAGGCTGTTTCCAATTATAAAAAGCTTTCCGCATATTATTGTAAAAAGGTTTTCATGTATTAAAGAAGTTTATTTCATGGTTTATTTTTTTTCCGCATTACCTGTTGGTTAGGGTGGTAAGGGTTCTCCTATCTAGGTGGATTAGAGTAGGTTTCCGTATGGCCCGATAGTTTAAAATTACCCAGTCAGAGTTTCCTAGAGAGTCAGCTCAACTGATCTTGTAGAGTTTGATATGAATGACTTTGATGTTATTCTGTGCATGGATTGGTTACACTCTTATTATGCCTCAGTCATTTGTAGAACCAGGGTAGTTTGGTTCCAGTTTCCAAATGAACTAGTCTTAGAGTGGAAGGGTAGTATTTCAGTGCCTGTAGTTCGATTTGTATCTTACCTTAAAGTCAGGAAAATGATTTCCAAAGGGTGTATCTACCATATTGTTTGGGTTAAGGATTAAGATTCTGAGACCCTAACTCTTCATTCAATCCATGTGGTTAGTGAATTCTCAGAAGTGTTTCCAGAAAATTTTCCTAGAGTTCCCCCCGATGGAGAAATTGACTTTAGAATAGATCTCCTTCCAGATACCCAACCTATTTCTGTTCCACCTTATAGAATGGCTCCAACCGAGCTTAAGAAGTTAAAGGAATAGCTGAAAGACCTTTTAGATAAGGGTTTTATCAGGCCCAACATCTCTCTATGGGGTGCTCCAGTTCTCTTCGTGGGTAAGAAAAATGATTCTCTTAGGATGTGCATCGACTATAGTCAGTTGAACAAAGCCATAATCAAGAATAAGTATCCTATTCCCAAGATTGATGACCTGTTTGACCAGATTCAGGGTGCTAGTTTCTTTTTTATGATAGACTTCAGGTCCGGTTATCATCAGCTCAAAGTCAAGGAGTGTGACATTCTGAAGACAACTTTTAGAACTCAGTATGGTCACTATGAATTTGTAGTTATGTCTTTTGTACTAACAAATTCTCCTGCGATTTTTATGGATTTGATGAACAGGGTGTTTAAGTAGTACTTGGACATGTTCGTCATTGTCTTCATTAATGACATCCTTGTGTATTCTCAGAGTGAAGAAGAGCATGCGAATCACTTGAGGGTTATGCTGCAAATTGTCAAGGATCGCCAATTCTTTTCCAAGTTCAGTAAGTGTGAATTCTGGTTGAAGTCAGTTGCTTTCCTTGGTCATTTGGTGTCTAGTGAGAGCATCCAAGTAGATTCACAGAAGATAGAGGTAGTAAAGAACTAATCTAGACCCTTTTCTCCGACATATGTCAGGAGCTTTTTAGGTTTGGCTTGTTAGTACAAAAGATTTATTGAGGGATTTTTCATCCATAGCTTCCCCATTGACCAGATTGACTCAGAAAAAGGTTAAGTTCCAGTTGTCAGATGAGTGTGAGAAGAACTTCCAAGATTTGAAAACCAGGTTGACCACAACTCCAGTTTTAACTCTACCAGAGGGTTTAGATGGCTTTGTTTTGTATTTTGATGCATCAAGAGTCAGCTTGGGTTGTGTTTTGATGTAGCATGGTAAGGTCATTTCCTATGCTTCTCGACAACTTAAGATTCATGAGAAGAACTACACGACTCATGACCTTGAGCTTGCAGCGGTTGTTTTTGCCTTGAAAATTTAAAGACACTACTTGTATGGTGTCCATGTGGATGTGTTTACAGACCATAAGAGCCTCCAGTACGTGTTCACCCAGAAGGAGTTGAATCTTTTCCAGAAAAGGTGGCTCGAGTTCCTCAAAGACTATGATATGAATGTGGTCTACCATCTGGGTAAGGCAAATGTAGTGGCTGATGCACTTAGAAGACTGTCCATGGGTAGTGTGTCACATATTGAGGAAGAGAAGAAGGAATTAGCTAAGGATGTTCATATGCTCGCTCGCTTAGGGGTTTGCCTTACATACACAAAAAATGGTAATATTATAGTTTAAAATGGGTCAGAATCTTTTATGGTAGTCGAGGTGAAGGAGAAGAAAGACGGTTGAAAGGTGCAGTCCATCAGCAACGAGTAGAGGTTTTCTCCCAAAGAGGGAGATGGTGTACGTTGTTATCAAGGTTGATTATGTGTTCCTAATATAAATGAGCAGAGGCAGCGTATCTTGATAAAAGCTTATAGCTCCAAATATCTTTTTGTTTAGTTCTTCTAGATCCTTACCCCGCAGCCCCTGATGGGCAATGCTCTTGGTGAGTCACTTCGTCTGCCCTCTCCTTGCAGTCAAGTTTCAGCTCCTTTCCTTCGCTACTAGGAAAGTAAGCAACTTCTATTAGCGCCAGACCTTGAGTCGAATTGATCATGTCATGTGCAACATCCATCAATAATGGTTCATTAATGTCCATTGATTTAGACTCCTCCCTCCTTCTCAACTACGAAAAAGATCGAGAGGGGATTTTCCTATCTGTCCCATCGCCACCAAGATGTACTATGACTTACAGAAAGTCTGTTGGTGGAATGGCATGAAGAGGGACATCACATATTTTTTGACCAGTGTTTCAACTGTCAGCAAGTGAAAGTAGAATATCATAGACCGAGAGGTGTGACTCAGGTAAACCTCAACACAATATCTCATCCGCACAAATGGTTAGGCAGAGCGTACTATACAGACCTTAGAGGATATGTTGAGGACTTGTGTGATTGATTTCAAAGGTAATTGAGATGATCACTTACCTCTTATAGAGTTGCCTAAAATATCAGCTTCCATTCTAGATGCACTTTATGGGTGGAGGTGTAGATCACCTGTTGGCTATTCTGAGGTAGGTGAAGCAGCCTTGTTAGGGCCATATTAAATTTATGAGGCTATGGAGAAGGTTTAGCTCATTAGGGAGAGGTTGAAGTCCTCTCAAAGTCGTCAGAAATCCTATGCAGATGTGAGGAGAAGAGACTTAGAGTTTGAGGTTAATGACTGGGTTTTCCTAAAAGTGTCACCCATGAAGGGTGTGATGAGATTTGGTAAGAAGGGGAAGCTTAGTCTTTGCTATGTAGGTCCCTACAAAATTTCTAGGAGAGTTGGCTAGGTGGCCTATGAGTTAGAATTTTCTACAGACTTAGCATCGATGCATCCAGTCTTTCATATTTCATTGTTGAAAAAGTGTGTCGGTGATCCGACATCAGTTCTGCCATTAGAGAATATAGGGATAAAGGATAGCCTCATCTATGAAGAGGTTCCAGTTGATATTCCTAATCATCAAGTTCGAAGGTTGAGGAATAAGGAAGTCGCTTCAGTGAAAGTTCTTTGGAGGAACCAGTCATTTGAGGGAGCTACGTAGGAAGCAGAAGAAGCTATGATGACCAAGTAGCCTCACCTCTTTCCTTTTGATTCAACTACAACATGAGGTATTAGTTTCCTCATTTAAATTTCTCCTCAGTTTCATGTTCCCTCAGCTGTTCTTGCAATTTTCAGCATGCTTTCATGTTCTTAGAAATCAGATCAGTTAGAAGTCAGTTTTTAGAATTCAGTTGGTAGAGATTGCAGCTCTTTCCCTCAAAACTCAGCTTGGTTAGTCTTTATTCGAGGAAGAATGTTCCCAAGGGGGAGATATTTTAATACCCCAGAAATTCTAAGCCTAAAACCAGCCCAAAATCCTTAGTATTCAGTTGTCAAAGCCTAGAACAAGATTCACGGACCAAACCCACGAGGCGTGAAATGGTCTCATGGAAAAAGTCCTGAAGATCAAACCTCAGGTATTGATCTATGAGAAAGATCCATAGATTGTGGACCAGACCACGGTCCGTGAGTCCCCTTCATGGAAATCAGACCTGTAGGGTCCCCATCTTACCCAGAACCACGACCAACTTCCATAGATTGTGGAAGGGTCCATGAGCCATGGATGGTGGTCGTAGAAATCAAAACCGCAGCTGGTCAAAAAAGCTCAGAAACCACAATAGGGTTCCACGGCTCGTGGAATCATCCACGGACCGTGGTTCCCCTTCGTGGAACACAATTCACAAATTTTTCAATAGTCTTAATTAAGTCTTTTCAGGGGTATTCCAAACCTTTTCTACTTCTTTTTAAAAGCTAAACTATATCATTTTAACTAGCCTAAGATAAATTATTAAGCTTAAAACTACCCAAATTCCTCTTTCCCTAATAAAACACTCGACACTTAGAAAAAAAAAGCATCTCTTTCTTCTCCAAAGCAAGCAGAAGGGTTCTTCAACTTCAATCCCCAAACCCATGGATTTGATCAAGGGTTTCGCTCTCAGGTATATGGTAATTCATTAATGGGTATCCTTTCCCCCATTGAGTCTCTAAGTTAATTCAGTTCTTCAATTTTAGTTTAGTCTTCAAAGCCCAGGGTTCCTAAATTTAATGAATCCCTTGTATATTAGTTTCCTTGATATGTATGAATCTTTATTGCATGTTTCTTCGAAGTCTAGCATTACTGTGTATACAAAATTCTCAAACTCTCAGTATGTTGTATAATTCATGACTTTGAATTATTATTATGAACTACATATTTTATTTGGACTCTAGAACTAGTACAAGTAATTCAATTCCTCAGGCTGGTGGGTTATGAACACCTGACCAGTTTAGGATTTCATGCATTTTCAGCCAGATGCTCAGTCTTTGATAATTACATGATTTGAAAGCTTTCGGTCTTAGCATTAGCTTGCATTTTCCAAAAGTCAGTATTTTGAGCTATCTAGTATGTCAGTTTATATATGTTTATTTAGTTGAGAGTAGTACTTAGCACTGACTGGATGCGGGGATGAAAGCTCACACGTCAATTAGACTGAGGCCTTTAGTAGTAGTCCCTAAGTCCCAGAACTACCGCGCTACCATAGCTTCTAAAGGGTCACCCGTCTGATTAGACTTGACACTTTAGTCCTTTTGGACCTCAGATTAGTAGATCCACACTAGCCAGTATTTGTACCCTTGATAAGTTATGAACATTTTTCCCAACCAGGGATACAGTTTGTTCACATAGTTAGCTCAGCTTGGAGTATGTCAGTTAATAGTAGCTCTCACAGTTCAGACTCAGTTAGTGCATGACCTTGTAGTCGGTTATTTAGTTCAGTTTTTTTCAATTACATATTTATCTACTTGGTCATGCATCAGTTCACTTGTTTCAGTTCATGTTTAGTTTATCCCTTTATGCTCAGTTATCTTCTCATGTCCAGCATAATAGAATAGTGCATATCCTGCATGCTTATTACATTAGAAGTATTGACGTATACTTTTGTGCTACATTCTATCATGATGTAGGTTCAGTCACTTAACATTTAAATTGTGGTTAGTACAATTTTCTAGTCTTCTCAGCAGCAGAGTTGGTGAATCCTCATATTTTGAGGGCAGGATTTATTTTCATTTTAGTCAGTCTTTTATTTTGTTTTCAGACATTAGAGTTAGAGTTACCAGCAACTCATCTTATTAGAGGCTTTTAGACATAGAGTCAGTTTTCAGCTCTTACAGTCAATTTATGTTTCGGACTTTTTATACTTATAATATGAGATACTTTTTTATATTCCCAGACTTATATCATTATATTAGTTTAGCTTCTGCTCAGATATTGTTTTAGTCAAAATATTTAGTATATGCCAGACCATGGGTTAGCTTGGGGTCACTTGTGGCTTTAAGCATCGTGTCGCATCTAGGGCATAGCCTCGGGGAATGACACACATACTCAGTATATTTCATAGTACTAATCACATACCTTTTTTTTGCTGCATCTTATTATGATATAGATTTAGGCGCTCGGTTCCATACTTGTAGAGGCCCAGTATGATTTCCAGTCAGAGTTGGTGAGTTCTCATCATTCAAGGGTTATGTATGAGTTTTGCTTAGCTTTATGTATTTCTTTCAGTACTTGGAGTTAGGTAGGGATCTTTTTCTAATAATTCATCTTATTAGTTTAGAGGCTTTTCAGACATAGGCAGATAATAGTATTCAATGTTTCAGATTGTTATTCTCTGAGTCATTTATTATATAAATTTTGTGTTCCCTATTTCATGTATGCTTTTGATATATTTAATTATTCATGTTGTTTATGTCTAAACCATGATAACACTAAGGTTTATCTTGAGATCACTTATGATCTCAGGCCCCATGTTACATTTAGGGGGTAGACTCAAGGCGTGACAGTTCATCATACCTATTTTGGTGGTTTTGATTATGTATTTTTCTGTTTGCACTATTGCAAATGCGTGTTCTATTAAAGACTTGTGGTCAATTAAAATTAATTTTAAATCATAATTAGCCAACAACAGAATAGATCATAAAAATGGCTAAAAATAGAGAAGGGAAGGCAAATTCTAATTCTAGTGGTAGTAAAAGGAAAGGTCAAGAAGTTTCAAGCGATTCAAAATGAAAAAAAATTATAGTCAATAACTCAGAATCAATGGATTATATTGATGAATATGTTGACAAAGGTAGCGATAATGTTGCTCAAGATAATAGGAGAGATGTTTGTGAGGGTAGTGAAACAAATGTTTCTGAGGGAGTTGGATAGGATGGTGATGAAGATGATAATGATTTTTCCTTGTCACATTGTGCAAGGCATATTTTTGATGAGAGGTATGACCTTGTCACTTGGTTGGATGACGTTGGATCTTTTCCAACTAAAATATCTGTTAGGTCTAGATTGGTAATGTATAAGGAGTTTAGACAAGTTCTTACAGATTAAAAGATTAAGAGATGATTCAAGCAGTCATGCTTTGATAATTTAAGAAAATAACTAAATTTCTCAAGTTCAATGGACATATGGTCCATTATATGCTTTGTGTAGTGTGAAGTAAGATAAGATGTTGCATGAGATATGATATTGTGTCAATGACAAGTCTGCATATTTTGTCTTAAAGGAATTTGCTCTGATTATAAAATTAAACTATTTAACTTAATCATGTAAATTAAAATTGACCAAGGTCTATGAGAATGGTGTATTCTTTTATAAAAGGGTTACAAAAAAATATATTATTAGAACAAAATTGCTGCAGCTGATTAGAGAAGATAGGATGAACAAAAATGACAAGTTTAAATATTGTTTATCATTATTCTGGAACCCGATTTTGCTTGCAAGAGATATGTCCAAGAATGTGAACCCAAATTTGCTTAGGGTGGTGGATTCTTTAAAGTTCTTTGAGAAGTACCCTTGGAAAAACGAGTCCTTTAGTTGATCATGGACTATCTCAAGAACAAAATAGACTTCAAAACATATTTTGACAATAAGAATACATTGTACACTCTTTGCGGCTTCTTCAAAGCATTCATGATATCAATTATCAACCATTAAATCATTTATTCATGCATTATATTACAGATTGACTGTAATTTATTTATTTACTCTTGGACATATCAACCATTAAATCATTTATTCATGCCTTATATTAAATCATTGATTATACATTTGAGTGTGCGAAATTTTTCACTATCTTACAGAGGTGATAAAAAATCACAGGATGTCCCTCTTCTTATTTTCAGAATTCTTAGATGGCAGACATCAAAAAATGATAAACTTATTGAAGGTGATACATTTAAGATTTAAGAAAAAAGTACAAAGGTATGAAAATTATTTTTTATTACCTAATAAGAATATTAAAAGTGAAATAGTTAATAATTATATTTGGTTATTTATAGATTGTTCACTCATACCTCATCCCACTGTCCGTGAATTGAAATACAATTACATGCTAAAATTTCATCCATAAATAAACTAGGAGAAGAATTAGTACATTGATAGCTTAAATATTGATTTATGCGGCGTGGCTGTCATTATTTTATTGGTAGAGAAACAGGATATGTCTGATGATCAGAATTTGGGTGGTAATCATGTCTCAACATGTCACTCATCATGAAAATTGAGTAGGAGAAAAATACTGATGGATAAATGATTTGAGGGAAAACTTTTTGAGCGTGTCTCATTGCTTGAAAATTTTATGAAGGATATTGTTGCTTTCATGAATGAGAAGAGATAAGGAGGACTAAGAAGAATAATTAGAAGCAATAAGAGCAAGGTAAAGTACTTGAATTTTTATTTTTTTTAATTATTTATTCTATATAATTTTATTAATTCTGTCAAAAAATACAGAATATATGGACAACTCCTTTAGTCCTTTAGGCTAGGTAAACCTCAAAGATAATGCATGTACCATTGATATTTCAAATTCAATCATGAAAGTTTTTGGTGAAGTAATTGCTCAATCTAAGAAGGTGGACCAAGATAAAAAAAATACATTGATAAAGCGCTTGTTGAAACAACAACTCAAAAATAAAAGGCAAATCTTGATGAGAAGAAGGCAGATAAGAAATGTCCCAATGAACCAATTTTTGAAAAAAATGAGGCAAAAGATGAGGAAGAAGAGAAGAAATATGAGGTAAAAGAGGAGGATAAGGAAGAAGAAAAAAAATGAGGAAGAAGAGAACGAAGAAAAGAAGGCAGCAGAGGAAGAAGAGAAGGAATAGGAGAAAAAAGATAAGGAAGAAGAGAAGAAAAAAGAGAAGGAATATGATGAAGTTGTGATGGACATTGTTGATGAGATCAATACTAATTAAATCAACAATGACCAAATGAATGACTAGATCATTGATGAAATAAAAGATAATTGATAATATTTATTTGGAAAGTGTTAAGACAATGATGTTTTTATTTGAATGATGTTTGATAACTTTGGATGAGTTGATAAATAATTTTCTTTTGAAGAAAGTTTTTACAGATTTTTAAAAAATCTGCTTTATAAAAATTGTGTTTCGGTAGAATTGTGTTGTTGCATTGTAAAACTGTTTTGTCTACTTATTATAGAAGTCATTGTAATTATACACTTCATGTCATAGTTTATATAATCAATGGTTATTAATGTAAAAGTCTATGTCAATTATTATAGACGACTATCATAGTTGATTATCGACTCTGAGTCGATATTTAATATTATCGACCTTGAATAAAAGGTAAAAGCAGATAAAATAAAAGTGTAGAGTAGTTGATATTATTCACACGTTCAAGAGAAAATAGATTCAATTCCGCTACATCTCTGTTACACTTTTTCAAACAACCAATACTAATAATAAATCATACAACATAATTTTTAGGCCGTTCTTTATTTCTTCAGCCACAATCAAGCTTTATTTTAGTTGATCCATCACTATTTTGGTGTCTTTCAGCAATTTTTTTAAGTGATCTCTCCTGTCCTCAGATTCTTTAAACAATGTCATTAGTAAATTTCTATTTTCTTCAAATTCTCTGTGTCTTTTCAGTAATTCAAACTTGACGATGCTTTGAAATATTGATGATCTGTGACTGACTTAATTCATTTAAAATAAGAGCATCAACCATTATACTAAATAAATAATGAACAATTAGAAGATTTAATTACTTAAATCACCTAAAAAAAATATACATTATTTTATAAAAAATTACTTTTGTAATTGCACAATTGTAGATACTATGTCCTGGATTCTTATTAGTTTGTGATGTCCTTAAAGTAGCGGAATCACAATAACAAATGTAAGTATTTTTGGAGTGAGTCTTTGAGATGGCTGAGACATTATAGGTATTGAAAAATAAAGAAAAATGGAGAATTTGATAAAGAAAAAAAAAGAGGGAGCTTAAAAAATATCTCATTTTTTTATATACGTCTGGCTGTATTATTATCGTTGGAGCTTTGAATTTTTTGATCATTGTAATTTGATGATTGACTATAATATATCATACCAATAATTTATCATCTATCAACGCCATAACTTATCATAGCTTATGATAATCTACAATCAACCAACGCGATTTATTATAGACCTTCACCTTGTACGACTTAAAAGGGCAGCGATTAAAAAAATTAAATAGTCAAGTCCAAACTCTGAAGTTAATTAATATATATATATATATATATATTAAATTGGTTCATATATTATAGATAAGGTCCTCAAATATCATCCAGTTTGTGAGAAGTCTATAATTTACCAATAAAATATTTATAGACAAGTACTTGTATATGTCTAAAAAAGGCAATAGTTAATTAAATTAAGAGAATTAAGGGAATTAACACAACTCAACTATTGTAAAATTATAATTAAATATTTTATGGGAGTTCATATAAATTTTGAACATGATCAAATGAGTCTTAGGATATTTAATGATCTTAAAATACTAAAATATGACTAAAAAGGCAAAATTAAATAAATTAAATTATGTGAATTAACATCATGCAAGCATTGTAAAATAACTTAGATGGTCCTATGGGAGTCCACAATAATTGAACACATAATCAAATAGGTCTTAGAACAAGTAATGTTTGTGAGTACTCTTAGGACAAGTAATGTTTCTCAAATATCAAGTTTATTCTGAGGGAGAGGTTCTTATAACCATTGCTCCTCTTACACCCTTTTGATCATGCATTCAATTGGTGTGGACTCACATATGATGTAATTAAGTTATTTTATAATATTTAAATTCTCCTAATTTAATTTAATTTTATCTTTTTTAGTCATACTAATGCTTGAATATATATTCATATGTCAATGCTAGACTAATCATATGTGAAAGTATATATAAAGCCTCTAGTCTATCGTAGACACAATGTGTATTATATACCTATATAGACTGATGTGCCGTGATTTTATGATACTTTTGACGATTAAAACTTAAGATTGGTGTAAGTTCTTTAGTGCTTTTTAGTAGATTTAATGTGTTTTTGGGCATTGTGCTGAAAAATAGGGCTCAAAAGCTAAGTAAGGAAAAAATTGCAAAATGGGCAAAGCTGACTTTCACGATTAAACTCCACTAGCAATAGAATCATCCATGAACCGTTGTACAGGCTCGTGGAGTTGATGCTTCAAGAGTACAAGTTTCCTGAGTTCTATGAAAGGCATCCATGACCGGGAAACCATTCACAAGTCGTGGATCCTATCCGTGGAACTGGATCAAAGGAGACGCAAAGTATCCTGACTTCCACGGAGGTATTTCACAACTCGTGGGTCATTCCATGAGTCATTGAATCAACTCGTGGACTTGAACCTAAAAGAAGACAAAATACCTGATATTGACGAGCCACTTCTATAAATGATGGAACCATCCATGGCCCATTATTTGTGTCTGTGGAAGCTGCCGAGTTTCGTTCTCCTAGTTTAATTAGGATAAAATTTGTAATATTTAGAAATACTCTTCTTAGTTTTTTTTTTTAATATTTTGTGCTCTATTATTTAATAGTAAAGTGTAAGAAACATCAACTCTTATTTGTTCTTAGTTCTTGAGAGAAACACATCTTGATCTTTGATTATTGAAGTGTTCTTGATTAATTCAAAATTTAGGATACTTTTATTCATCTTGTAAGTCTATAGTTATGAATTCCTCATATAATTTTGGTTGTTTTCTTACGATCATAAGTAGCTAAATTTACAACTAGGATTGTGAAAACCATGGTGGATTAACAAAGTAGGCAAAATACTTGGTAAATCTTCAATGGTATTCATGCATGTATTATTTTTTCCTTTTCTTTGATTACATTTTAATGGTTGTAAACATTAGAACTCGGCTTATTCTTACTTGCTGGATCAAAGGGGTAACGAATGAAAAATGGATTATACAACGGAGATTCGAGGCTATCAACCCTCATCTAATAGCTTGATCTTGTCTTAGAATAACTAATCTGGGATCAAAGGTAAGGATTAGTAAAGCATATACTCATAAACGGACCAAGTTTTGGTGATATACATCTATCTAGGGGACCAACCATCTAGTTGAACTTCACTTACCAATCTTGCAAGCCGAGCACCAGAATAGATTGCTAGTACAATGCCTTACTGCATTATGAACTCATGTACAATCCTAGTCACTTCTTTCACTGATTAACAATTATTTGAACTGATACTCTATTACTTATTTGATTTCTATTTTCAAAGATTACTTATTATACAACTCTTACCTTTTTGGAAATAATACGGCTAAGAGTGCAAATGATCATAATTGACCTAGGTCCAACCATATTTCTCATGGAATCTACCCTAACCTTGGTTAGTTTCTATATTTGAACAACAATCATTTTATACTTCTTTTTAAAGGTGTAATTTGAGCGTATCAAATTTTGGTACCGAACTGGAGAATACAGTTTGGATTAAAGCAATTGTATTTATTTAATTGTTAGTTCTTATTTCCTGATTGTTAGCCCCTACCATCTTTAGTTCTCATTTCTTAGACACTTCCAGGATTCCTGAGTTCCTCAAGATGAACCCACTAGTTTTCACAGGGTCCAAGGCTGAAGAGGACCCCTAGAACTTTATTGATAAGATTTTGAATATCCTAAGGGTGATGCATATAAGTGAGATAGAAGGGGTTGAGGTTTACCTCTATCCATTGAAGGATGTTGCTACTATCTGGTATGAACAGTAGAAGTTGACCCGTGGTGAGGATGGAGCTCCTGCAAAATAAGGAGATTTCATAGATGTCTTTGTTGATCACTTCTTGTCCTTAGAGTTGAGGGAATCTACGGCTGATGAATTCATGAATCTTAAGTAAGGTACCATGAGTATAAAGGAGTATAATCCGAAGTTTACTCAGTTGTGTCAGTATGTTCCTTAAATGGTGTTCACTATAAGGGCACAAATGATAAAGTTTATGTCTGTGTTAGGATGCACTAAGCTACAAATGTGATGCAGCCTTGATATATCTATACATGGACATATCCAAGTTGATGGTTTATGCTTAAGAAACTATGGAAACTAGGTAGAAAGATAGGGAAGAGCACCAAAACAAGAGGTCCAAGTCACCTGGCAATGAGGTAAGTCATTAGAACAATAGTAACAGGTCCATCTTTCTCAAGAGGTCGTTAGGACCTTCTCTATCTTCATCTAGTGCACTTACTCAGAGGCTCAAGAATGACTAGAGGTTTTAGATCAGCCCGAGTATCAAAGTACTAGGCTCATAGTATTTGATGGTGCTAAGTGTTTCTCTAAGATAGACATCAAATCCGTTTATCATCAATTGAAAGTTAGGGAGAGCGACATTCTAAAGGAAACCTTCAGAACTCAATATGGTCACTTTGAATTTCTTATCATGTGTTTTGATTTTACTAATACACCAGAATCTTTAATAGACCTCATGACAAGATTTTTCAAGCACTATCTTGACATGTTTGTGATTATCTTCATTAAGGACATTCTGAACTATTCTCATACTGAGGAAGATCATGCTAGTCACCTCTATATTATGTTGCAAACACTTAGTGATTGTGAAATGTATGCTAAATTTTCTATTAAATTATATGGCATTTCTTGGTCGCATTGTTTTTAGTAAGGGGGTTCAAGGTTGATTTATAATAGATATTAACGACCGGGTTTGTCATTACAGGTAAACTTTTCATGCCATGTTTTGAGTCAGAAAACTTCTAGATTTGGGAGTTGAAAATTCTAGGCTAGGCTAGGCTCGACCGATTTTGGAGTGAGGTATGGTCTAGGCCAATCTAGGTAAGGATTGGGTAACGTGTCCTATTTTGAGCTAGTTTTCCATTTAGGTAAGATATAAAGGAGTCTGGGGGACTTTTCAAAATCGAATTCGGGTAAGTAGAACTCCCGGTATCGAGGTTGACGTGAAGGGGTTATTCTGAAATGTCAGAAAAATGAGTGTGTTGTAAATTAGACCAATTTGCGAGATTTTATGACTTTTTATCATGTTTCAACCACCGTAGTGGTTGACACACCGCCATAGCGACCTCCGCTATAGCGGAGAAATTACCACTATAGCGAAAGTCAAAGCTGGTTAGCACTGATATAGCGGTAGGTTCCTCTATGGCAGTAGCGCTATAGTGGAGCGTAGACCGCTATAGCAGAGCGACGGGATAAAAAACACTTAAAAATGGGTTTTTATAATTTCATTCTTCCCTATTCAGCCCTAAAACAGACGAGGGTTACTCTAAGAAACCTCCTAGGATGCTCCAAGGCTTGGGAGCCATGGGGAGGAGGGATTTTGGCTGAAAGGATGCAAAACCATAGATTTGGGCTTGTCAATCACCAGGGAATGCCTTAACGGACCCAGAAAATGCATCGTGCAAATGCTTGACGTCCAGATAGGCTAGGTTCTTTCTTTGAGTAGATTTAGAACTGTTTCTATTTCATATTATTGATATAAAAAGAAAGAAGGAACCATGTTTAGGCCTTTGGGCATGGATTATGGAGGAACATTATATGGTTTGGTTGGTTTACTGATTAGGGATTGATAATGTTGGGGTGATGTGCTTCATCTCGGGTTGTTTATACATGTCAAAATTAGGTTCAAAAAACTAGATTGTTGGTAAGGTTTGGGAAATCAAAAGGCTATGGTTAATTAAGTGACTAGTTTAAAGGGAGTTTCAGGGATGATTCTAGTATAAAGGAAGTAGAGTAAACTAGAATTGTTAAAGTACCAATATTGAGGGATGTCTTTCCCATGTTGCATCTGTTTTAATCATACGTGACTATTGTAGTTGATGATGGTTCCAAGAGTGGAACAGGTTTAATTGTTGAAACTATGGTCATTGCATATTGGCCTATGATAGGCCAGGTAGTTGAACTTAAGTGTGGGATAGGTCTTAGTGTGAACCAGGATGATATGTTGAACACTTAGATGATGGTTATTGATTCCTGTATGCATTGTATTGTTGTGTACTTTTGACTAAGTATTTGTATGGTTTGCATTGCTTAGGGAATGATTTAGGAATTTCCAAAAGTCCTATTTTCAATCTTGTGAAATGAACTAGGTGTTATTGCTTGTTGGTTTACAAGTGTTGATTGTTCATTATTTGTGATTGTGGATTTTGTGTGACATTCGGTTAGCTCGGGTACCATGCCTGGTACAAGTTACTTATTGGTTATCTCAGGTACGACGCTTGTTACAGGTTACTTATTGGTTGGCTCGGGTTCCACACCTAGTAGAGGTTACTTATTGGTTGGCTCGGGTACCACACCTGCTACAAGTTACTTATTGGTTGGCTCGGGTACCATGCTTAGTACATGTTACTTATTGGTTGGCTTGGGTACCACGCCTGGTACAAGTTACTTATTGGTTGGCTCGGGTACCATGCCTGTTACAGGTTATTTAATGGTTGTCTTGGGTACCACGCCTAGTACGGGTTTGCTTTCTCTTGTTTGGTTGTATTCTTTACATGTTGGTTCCATGAGTGAACCGGGTTACCCGTTATTGATGTCTTTACATGTGGCTCCTTGAGTGAACTGGGTTATCTGTGGTTGATTACATTGGTCCTTGAGAGGCTATGTTGTTACAATTAAATGTGGGGATGGTCCTGGGGTGGACCGGGCATCGCATGTTAACACTTAGGTGTTGGTCTAGGGATCCTTGCTTGGTGCGGTAATGAAAAAGGAAAAATGTCATATTTATTATTGTTATTGAATTATTGTTGAACCTGTCCCCTGTTGTTGGTAAGTCCAAAGGTAGACTGAGAGTCTGGAGTTATACTATTGGCTATTATTATATGTTGTACTGCATTACTCAGTGCGGGTGCACCATTTGTTATTTACATATAGGGTTCCTGAGAGGGCCGGGATTTATTATCTTTTTGAGTATAGTTGGTCCTTGAAGGGTCGGGTTAGTGTGCTTAAGTGACAAGGTGGTTCTTCTATGAACTCGGGTCGTATATTTGTCCTAGGGATCCTTGTTGGGTCCGGATTTCGTGAAAAGGATATATCTTGTTGCATTGGGAATCGTCAATATCGGTTAGACTTGTTACGTACATTTGTTAAGCTAAGGGTGAGACCTGTGGTCTGGTTATACCATTGGCTGTTGTCACCTGCCGAGTATGGCCCTGGGGTCATGGGAACAATTTTGTACTAGTAGGTGGCGGTACAACGGGTATGGTCTACGTCACTAAGTAGTAGGGTTTACTCTGGGTTATTGAGTTATAGTGGTTGACTTGGGTACGGAAATGGTAGTCCGGGTATGGACATAGATGTTGGCAATTTCAAGGTGACTTGGGAAGTCTAGGTGTCAAGGTGACTTGGGAAGTCTAGGTGCCAAGGTGACTTGGGAAGTCTAAGGGATTGGCAGGCTTGGGTTGACATTGGGTTTTGGTAAGGTGAATGTTGAAGGATTGAGTATTGTAATTAATTGTGCATTCCATTGATTTCTTATATGATGGTATGAGTGGATTTGGGTCGACCGATGATGCTTACCAGTACATGTGTTTGTATTGATTCTACAATTTCTATACCTTTTTGGGTATAGTCTGGTTTCAAGGTTGGTGATGTTTCACAGGTTCAGGATGACGGTGATTCTCTAGCAGCTCCCACTTCTTGCTTTTATGGTGGGAGTTGAGTCTTCTTCATTTTGTATCATCTTGTAGTAGCTCTGTACCGGCTTAGACTAGATTCTAGGGAGGGCTGATTTCAAAAAATTGTAAAAGGTTTTCTGCATTCTTGTAAACATTTTCATGTATTAAAAAGTTTTATTTCATAGTTTACTTCTTTTTTCGCATTACCTGTTGGATCGGGTGGTAAGGGGTTCTCCTATCTAGGTGGATTAGAGTAGGCGTCTGCACGGCCTGGTAGTTGGGTCGTGTCATAGATGCAATTAAGAATTAGCCTAGAACTATGACTTGGACTGCATTAGAAGTTTCTTAGGTTTGGATGGTTATTACAGAAAGTTTGTGGAGGGTTTATCCTCTATTTATTCTCATTTGACAAGGTTAACTCAGAAGAAAACTTTCCATGGTCTGAAGCATGTGAAAAGTGTTTTCAGGATTTGAAAACAAGGTTGACTCCTGCTCTAGTATTGACCCTACTAAAGGGAACTAATATTTTTGTTATTTATAGTGATGCTTAGAGGGTTGGTGTTTGTTTTGTTTTGATGCAACATGGCAAAGTTGTAGCTTATGCCTCCAGTCAACTTAAGATCCATGAGAGAAACTATCTGACTCATGATCTTGAGTTGGCAATCATAGTGTTAGATTTGTAGATCTTGCACCACTATCTACATGGTGTTTATGTTGATGTCTTCATGGGTAATAAGATTCTACAGTATGTCTTCAATTAAAAAGAGTTGAATCTCAGACATAGAAGATGGCTTGAGTTACTCAAGGATTATGATATGAGCACATTTTGTCACCCTAGAAAGGGAAATGTGGTTGCTAATGCTCTTAGTAACAGATTGTCCATGGGAAGTCTTGTTCATGTTGAGGAAGAAAGAACGAGCTTATGAAAATTATTCATCAACTTGCAAGCCTAGGAGTTTTCCTCTTAGACTCCAAGGAAGGTGGTGTAGTTGTTCAGAATGGGGAAGAATCATTCTTAGTTACAAAAGTTAAGGAAAGGCAAGACAGTGACCTAATCTTGCTTCAACTAAAAGAAGGAGTAAGCAAGCAAAAGGTTATGCCTTTGAAAAAAAGGGAGATGGTACCTTGAGAGACCAAGGCAGGTTGTGTGTTCCATATGTTGATGAACTTCAAGGGAGAATTATGGCAGAAGTGCACCATTCAAGGTATTCCATTCACCCTGGTTCTAAAAGGTTATACCATGACTTAAGATAAGTCTATTAGTGGAATATATGAAGAAGAACATCACAAATTTTATGGTTAAGTGTTTGAATCGTCAGTCGGTTAAGGTTGAGCACCAAAGACCCGATGGCTTGGCTCAATGTATAGAGCTTCCTGAGTGTAAGTTGGAGATGATAAATATGGACTTCATAGCAAGTTTTTTGTGATCAAGTCATAGCATGACTGTATTTGGGTGATTGTGGACTACTTGACAAAGTCATCTCACTTTTTGACGACAAGCTCTATTGAGCATTATGCCAAGCTATACATATGAGAAATAGTCAAGCTTCATGGGACCCAAGTGTCTATTATCTCAGATAGAGGTACTCAGTTCAAAAGTTACTTTTGGAAGTCATTGCAAAAAGAATTGGGTACGAAGGTGAACCATAGTATCACATTTCATCCTCAGACTGACAGTCAAGCAGACCATATTGTTCAGACACTTGAGTACATATTGAGAGCTTATGTCTTAGATTTTAATGGTAGCTGGGAAGAACACCTACCTCTCATTGAGTTTCCTTACAACAATATCTATCACTCCAACATTCAGATGGAACCATTTGAGGCCCTGAATGTGCAAAGATGAAGATCCCTAATTTTATGGTTAGAAATGGTGAAGCAGAGTTGTTAGGGACAGATTTGGTACACCAAGCTATAGAGAAATTTAAGTTGAACCAGGAGATATTGAGGGATGCACAGAGCCACCAAAAGTCATATGCTGATGTGAGGCTAAGATACTTGGAGTGTAGTGTTGATGATTGGGTATTCTTTAAAGTTTTTCCTAAGAAGGGAGTCATGAAATTTTGAAAAAAAGGGAAGCTTAGTTGCCGATATATTGGTCGCCACCAAATCTTAAAGAGGATTAGGAAGGTGGCCTATGAGTTAGAGCTACCTGCAGATTTAGCCTCCATTCATCATATGTTTCATGTTCCATGTTAAAAAACTCTGTGGGAGATCCCTCACTACCGAAAGTGTTAATGTGAAAGATAGTTTGTCTTATGAGGAAGTTCCCATTAAGATGCTAGATCATTAGATTCACAAGTTGAAAACCAAGGAAGTAGATTAAGTGAAAGTATTATGGAGGAATCAGAATGTTGAAGTAGCTACACGCGAAGCTGAGAAAGGTATGAACATTGAATATCCTCATCTGTTCATTTCTCAAGGGGAATATATTTAAGGTAATGATCCTTCTCTATGATTATTGGCGTCCAGTGCTCCGCCTCAACTTTTTCCTCTTGTCTTCTTTTTGTGCCATGTGGCAATTCTTCTTTTTCCAACTTCAAGATACTTCTCAATGTTTGCTGCACATATATATTATTATTACATTTAATTTAATCCATTAATCTGCCTTCTTGATTTCCTTATATGATTTCTCATTCTTAATTCATTTCTTCTCCAAATTTGATCATCTTCATACCATTTTAATCTTACATATAAAATACCCAACATAAGAATAATTCATAAAATCAATGCTCAAAAATGATAATGAAAAGACTAAATGTGATGCAAATAATATTTAAATATATATTTTTGGCCTCACATCACTTATGATTCGATAAATCCATGTCTTATGTTGCTATGTTCATGTCCCATGAAACTCATGTCTTATGTCATGTCATGTCTCTGTTAAGTATCATATAAATGTATTACAAGACTCATGATTATACGTTCCAATTTTATCACTTGTTATATAACTCCTCATGTAAATATAATTCATGTTGTTAAGAGATAGTTCAAGAGTAACTAGACCAATTTATGATTCTCATTTAATGTATTACTTTTGTCCATGACCCTCATTTGAGGATGAATGATCCCAAGGGGAGAATCGTAACACCATCTCAAGATATGTTTATTTCATCTGTATGTATGTTATAGCTTAGAATCAAGTTATATGACCCATTGATCGATTTAAAATTAATCAAAACATGTTCAAAGACTTGGACAAAAATTCCAAGCAAACACATGGCCAATGGGCTGCATTGGGCAATGCATTGATAAGCCAACTCTATGGCCGATATGCCACCATCTATATAAAACTTCAGAGAGTTGAAAATTAGCATGTGACCACTATAGGAAATGCAGTGCACTTCCCCTTCTAATGCTATGGGCATTGCAACACGTTAAGCTTGAGCCACATAAGATATCTGGATATAAAACATTAACATAGCCTGAGTATCTTATTCATCTGACCTGGGTTCATAGAGCATGAATAAAATGACATAGACTTGGACATAAGTCTCACTCAATCTGAAGCTACATGACATGAAACACAAGTTTGTTGGGCATGGAGTTAAAATATGACTTTTTTTCCTTAAGCGATACGAATGACAACCTTTAAGCTTAACACCACCTTCTAACTACTCTAACTCCTATAAATACCACACTTATCGTTTACAATTTATGATTCTCACATATGCACATATAAATAGTATGGTTTGAATCTAACTGCATACTTTCACTATGTTCAAACCCAACTTGGCAAAGTTTCTTGCATCTAGAGATATCCTCCAAGAATACTACTTCTTCTTATCAAAAAAATCAACCAACCTTGACCTCTAATGAAGGAGTCAGTAGTCACATAATGAAATAGTCCACATATATATCAACATAACGTTCAAGCCTATCACTAAAATCGTCTTATGACTTCTTTGTAGCTTACACTATCTAAGAATTCTCCCGTCTTCCCTAGCATATTAAAAATAAACTGCAACTTTATGAACTTATAGAAAGAGACACACTAAATATTCCCATGTAACTATTACATATAACTAATCTGCACCTTAAATTTTATCAACACTAATAATCCAAGATGGAACCAGTACACCCCAATTGTCATCAAAAGAGTATCTACTTTCTCCCATCCTTCCCTTACCTGGCTTCTTTCACTACTACATATAAAGTCAAAATGAGGATCACTGAAGGAATAAAGTTTGAGCATCAGGAATAAGAGGGATATGGTTCAATCATGACTTATACTTAGCGTGACCTTGTCACTCAAGGGAAGGCCTGAGGAATCAAGTGCAATGGGCACGAGTACTTCACATGCTGGGCACAATAGAGGTTTATTATGATCATCCACATTATAACCTCTCATCACCATTATAGGTGAACGTATATGTCTTAGAGAAAGGAAATCATAAGAACGAGTCATTCAAGAAATCTTATTTGAGCATTCAGATGATGTAGAATTGTTTCATTAGTTATTAAGGCATATCATGAGTGCATAGGACTGAGCATACTTGACCCGCTGACAGTTCTGATACTTAGACACATAATCAGCTATGTCTATTTTCATCCCAGGCCACCGATAAAGTTTCCTTAAGTCCTGGTATATTTTGGTTACGCTCGGATGAATTGAATACCGTGAGCCATAAACCTCTGTCAACACTTTCTGAATCAAGTCATCAACCCGATGAACACAATTCCTCCCCTTAAAGCTCATCACCCCATCAGCAGGCATCCCCGAACTCTCTGGATACTACCTTGCTCTGAAGCTTGTCCAACTGTGCATCCTGAAATAGCTTGTCCTTTGTTTCTTCTATGAATGTGGGTTTGACCTTAATACTGGCCAACACCTCCTCTATTTTGAGATTCCGAATTGCATCAACTTATATTCTAGAGCTCGAATCTCCTTAGCCAGTGGTTGTTTGTACACCCCAAACAAGCCAAACTGCCCATGCTAATCTTCTTCTGGCTCAACGCGTCTTCCACCACATTAGCCTTGCTCGAATGATACTGGATGTTCACATCATAATCTTTCAACAACTCCATCCACCTTTTATGCCTCAGATTCAAGTCCTTCTGAGTAAACACATACTACAGGCTGCGATGGTCATGAACACTTCACACTTGACACCATACATGTAATGCCTACAAATCTTGAGTGCAAAGACCACCGCTTCCAACTCCAGGTCGTGGATTAGGTAATTCTTCTCATGAGGCTTCAACTTCCTTGAAGCATAAGCTATAACATTCCTGTCCTGCATCAACACAGCACCTAAACCCAAATGTGAAGCATCATAATACATAATGAAATCCTTACCTTCAACCTGCAATGATAGGATGGGAGTTGTGGTAAGAAGTGTCTTGAGATTTTGGAAGCTCTCCTCGCACTTGTCAGACCATACAAACGGTACCTCTTTCAGAGTCAACCTTGTCAAGTGAGTAGCGATGGACGCAAAGTACTTAACAAATCTATGATAGTAGCCTAAAAGCCCAAAAAAACTCCTAACCTCAGTCACAGAGCTAGGCCGGACCCAACTCTTAATTGCCTCGATCTTTTGGGGATCCACCATCACCCCCTTTACTGACACCACATGCCCAAGAATGCGACTGAAGTCAACCAAAATTCACTCTTGGAAAACTTGGCATATAGTTTCTGGTGCCTTATAATATCCAAAACAATACGGAGATGCTCAATATGCTCCTCCCTACTCTTGGAGTAAATCAGAATCTCATCTATAAACACAATGACGAACTAATCCATATAATATTTGAACACCTCATTCATCAAACTCATGAATGC
Source organism: Jaltomata sinuosa (assembly GCA_003996215.1). Lineage (NCBI taxonomy): Eukaryota > Viridiplantae > Streptophyta > Magnoliopsida > Solanales > Solanaceae > Jaltomata > Jaltomata sinuosa. The sequence goes on along the minus strand of QJPP01000031.1, from coordinate 991,748 downwards.
CATCGGTGCACTGGTCAACAAAAACAAAATCACTAGGAACTCGTAATGCCCATATTGAGTCTAAAATTCCATCTTAGGGATGTCCTCGGGCCTAATCACTAGCTTATGGTACCCTGACCTTAAGTCAATTTTTTAGAACACGGACGCACCCTGTAACTGGTCATCTATACAGAGTAAAGGATACTTGTTTCGGATGGTGACCTTGTTCAGTTGCCTGTAGTCTATGCACATCCTCATACTATCATCTTTCATTTTCATAAATAAAATCGATGCACCCACGGTAAAGCACTAGGATGAATAAAGCCTTTAATTATGAGTTCCTGAAGCAGAGTCTTAAGTTCCCTTAACTTTGCTGGAGCCATAAGATAAAGAGGAAGAGAAATTGGGAGAGTGCCTGGCTCCATGTCTATACAAAAGTCAATGTCTCTATCCGGAGGCATGCCAGACAAATCCACCGGAAACACCTCCTAAAACTATGAAACTACCGGGACTGACTCAATTGATGGGGACTCCACACTATCATCTCAAAGATGATCCAAGAAGGCCAAACACCCTCTTCCCACTAACTTCTTAGCCCGAGCAAAAGATATAACCTTGACCGTCTTAGGCATGTATACACCTTCCCACTCTAGTCTATTCTTACCCAGAATCTCTAGAGTCACAGTTTCAGTATTACAATTCATCACCGTATGACATGGTGACAGGCAGGTCATGCCCAAAATAACATCAAAGTCTAACATGTCCAGAATAACAAGGTCTACCCAAGTTTGCAACCCTACAAACACCACAGGAAAAGTACGATAAATATGGGTTACTATCAACTGGGGTAGAAACATGAATAGGGGAATCAAGAACATCACAAACCAGATCCAGACCCAAGGCAAATTTCACAGAAACATAAGAGTAAATAGAAACTGGGTCAATTAGTATAGAAGCCATCCTATCATAGACTAGAATTGTACCTGTGATCATTGCGTCAGACGCCTCAGCCTCAGACTTCCCTGGAAAAGTATAACAATAGGCCCAGTCATCAACTCGAGCAACTTTCCTGGCTAGCTCCGCCATACCTCTGCTTGTGCTGCCATTCCATCTGTCTCCCCGGCCTCCATAAAAGTTACCTCATCCACCCTGTGGATGATACCTAGCATAGCTACCTACCGGAACAACAACCTTTGACTGAGTCTGATTACCTACCTACGTGTGAGGGAACTACCTCTTGAAGTGACCAAGATCACCACAATGAAATCATCCGTAGTCAAGAGTAGGCCTACTAGTAGAAGTATAAGAAGCCCCCTGACCTTTAGGAGCTGAAAACTACTGATTGGCTCCTGGATGACCACCTGTAGAAGCTAGCAAGGCTGACTGAATAGGACAAGCATAATACACTTGTTGGTTGTGACCCCTAGAGTATGAACCACTGTAGTTACCTTCATTTTGGGACTTCGTAGCTAACACCTTAGACTGCCCAACCAGCCTGACCCCCTCTAATTTCTTCACATAATCCATCACTTAATTAAAACTCTTCCCCGCTGAAGTCATATGCACAAACAACACCTGCAACTCAATATTAAGGCCCTTCACAAATAGACGAATCCTTTCCTCTTCTATACCTAGAAGATGAGTAGAAAAATGGGACAAGGCATGGAATTTAGCCTCATAGGATAAGACCAACATATTACCCTTCTCAAGAGACAGAAACTCATTCTTTTTATGATCCCTTAAGGTGCGTGGCACATACCTCTCTAAGAAAAGGGCATGAAACTCCGCCCAAGTTAGCGGAGGCAAAGCTGATGGCCGACACTCTATATGAGACCTCCACCACTGCTTAGCATCACCTTGAAACTAGAAGGTGACAAACTCCACGCCATCCTGTTGCACAATGTCCAACTTATAAAGCCTCTCATAATAATATAGAATGAACTCATAAGCATCCTCTTTCTCAGTATCCTAAAACATAAGAGGTTTCAGTTTCAAGAACTTAGTCAGCATCTCGTGCTCATTCCCAGTCATAATCGGACCTAGCATCGGATAGAGAAAGTCATCAGTACCTGATGCGGTATCCATGCTAGGAGTCGTTACAACTGCTGGCTAGGGGCCCGGAGCCTGATTTGCAATACCGGTGGGGGTGGCTCCAGCACCAACCAATCCACACCTGCTGAAATGCCTCAGATGATATAGGAGAAAGCCTGCACCTCTAACCGGTGCCACCTCTGCCCCTATTCCGCACCCTCCTTCAATAGCAACCTCAACTTCCTCCTCAATCAGATCCTGGGGTGGGAGAGGGGTCGCCACCCTTGCACTTGCAGCTACCTGAGCTTTGTTGCCCTACCTTGGCCCCTACCCCTGCCCCTTCCTCTCCCTCTGACCACTGGGCCCGTTGCTGGGACCACCACTCTCGCTCCATTATTTCTCGTGTTAACCATCTGCGGACAAAAGAGTGAAAAGAGTTAGATACCAATTTGTATCACCATATACCAATTGGAATTGAGTTATAACACAAAGGAAGAAAGAAGTGATAGTTTCCTAAAGTTCTATAGCCTCTCAAAGAACAGTACAGATGTCTCCGTACCATTCTGTAAGACTCTACTAGACCCATTATGGTACGATGAGATCAACGAACCTAGGACTCTGATACCATATTTGTCATGAACCAAACCATCATGAGTAGCACCCACCCAATACCCCTGGATGAGCGAACCAATATTGACCTAACACTTAGCAATTCTAACAGCTCAAAACCAGCTTACATTAAAATAAACATTTACCATCAAAATACTAGTAAAATAAGATCCTGCAGAAATCCGATAGAATATGAAAGTCATCATACCAAAACATCTACAAAAAGTCTAGATCGTAAATGTAATCCCAATAAAATAAGAGTTTATGCACAAAACAAATGGGCTACAACTAATTGGGATGAAGACAAGGTAGTCCGGAAGAAGCAACTCACCCTTGCAATCTGAAATCATCGGGACTAGATCTGAGGTCGCGTAGGAGCCGCCGAAAGATGTCCTGTACTCATTAAAAGAAAAGCAAGTGCAGAATCAGTACACAACCACCGTGTACTGGTAGGATCATTGTCCAGCTTCAGCAAACAATATAAATACAATAAACCAAAACTGAGTAAGTAGCAGAAACATGTAGCAACAACCAGTAAGCATAATGCCAGGATCTCAGCCTTCCCTCTAACTCATCAACCACATGAAGCAGGTTCACAATTACTTAACAATGTACAATAATTAAGAAATTTACCCATATTACATTTCTGGACCAACTACTGATCCCTAGACCAACACCTAATGTTAACATGTAATGCCCGGTCCACCCCAGGACAACCACACATTCAAGTGTAACAACCCAACCTCTCAAGGACCAATATAATCAAACACAAATTTAGCACTCGACCCAGTCCACTCATGGAACCATTCTACAAACACAATCAATAATGCAATTTAAACTCGTACAAAGCGTGGTACCTGAGCCAACCAATATAGAACCTATACCAGGCGTGGTACCCGAGCCAACCAATATAAAACCTGTTCTAGGCATGGTACCCAAGCCAACTGTTAGTATCCCAGACAAGACGTGGTACCCGAGCCAACTGATATCACACAAAACAAGCAGTCATTATTTAAATGAACAGAAAATACCTTTGCAAACCAACAAGCAATATCAAATTCATTTAACCTTAACACCCCAAGTGCTTGGATATTTATAATTCCTTTCCTAAGCACGAAAGTACATATAATACTACCTTATGGTTACATGTACAAACGTTGCATTTGGTAAGACATTAACCATCACCTACCTCAAATTTCATTTGGAAACTTTACTGGACCGGAGCCTTCCCGTTTTCCATAGCTTTCACTTGCTATTGGTATAAACACAATTACAAACAACTATAATCAATCCAATGGCCTAAAATTATCCGAATTATGTAAAATCCCAAATCCCCAGGCTAAAACATAATCATTCCACCCATTCTCGGGCTTTCCCACCACTAATTCATCCTAAACTACCATTTTTATGATTACATTTAGCAAACAATGGTGTTTCTAACATGCAGTAGCGATAATAACCATAACCCACGGATTATACAACCTAGAATCCCCCTTTTCCCCAGATTTTATCATCCTTAGGTCAATCCAACCCTTCCTCCAAGCCTGAGATTGTAGTTTCTAAGGTTTTGCAATCAAAATAATGAAGAAGGGAGCAAAAACCATACCTTTTCGATGGAGTTTGGTGGAATATCACTGAAATATGCCTCCTTTCATCTCTTCCCTTTCCCAAAATGTACTTGTAGGTTCTGAATATTTTTGGGGAAGTTTCAGCATTAAACCTGAGTCAGTCCGCTATAGTGATCCGTACACCGCTATAGCGGTGCCTCCATAGTAGAATCGACCACTATGGCGATGTTGACCAGCGTTGACTTCTGCTATAGCGGGCATTTCTACGCTATAGAGGAAACTTTTGTAGCACAGTGTCAACCACTATAACAATTAACAAGGGACAAAAACTCAGAAAATTCCACAAAAGTTCCCATTTTACAATACACCTTAAATCTTGATGTCCAGAATTAATCCCTTCATGTTAACCTTAATACCGGGAGTTCTACTTACCAAAATTCATTTCCGAAAAGTCCCCCCAACTCCTTAACATATTAGCTAATGGAAAAACTAGCTCAATACAAGATACATTACCCCATCCTCACCCGGATTGCCCTAGACCATACCTCGCTCAGAAATCATCTGAGACAAGCCTAGCCTAAAATTTCCAACTCTCGAACCCAGAAGTTTTCTAACCCAAAACTTGGCACGAAAGGTTTACCCATAACGATGGACCCAGTCTTTATAATAAATTGGGTTGTGATAGTTGGTATCAGAGGCACTAGATTACTAATCTCATAAGTACAAGAGCAATGCCAAGTAAAGTCATGCGGATTGGTGTGCAGACGTCCATATCAAATCCTCGGGAGGCTATGAGGCATCTATAAAGTTTTCCCTTTTATGTTTTCCTATCATGCTATATCACTTGAGTTGAATCCAATTGGTATCTTGACTTATTTAATTGGTATGTGATGATAGAAATCATGCTAGAATGTTTGACCAAAATTTTGTGTGTTGAGGTAATAGTGGACGAGGTCTATGCCTGCTATTAACTGAAAAATTCTAGTATAGTACTATTCTACCCAGATGTCACGACCAAGATAGACATGAGTGGCACCCACACTAACCCTTCGGTGGGAGAACCATCTATCCCAAACCTTAACATATAGGAGATAATACAAAACTAGCTTAACTAAACAAAGATAGTTGAAACTAATAAAAATAAGTGTAGAATATCCAACTACCTATTACATTCCCTAAGAACTGGAAGTTACCGTATGAGAACTCAAATAAAATCCATGTCTAAGATATCCAAAAATAAATTAAAAATAGTAGAAGAGTTCCATCGTCTGGAAGAAGGACAATGATTCAAGGAGGATCCATGACAACCTAAGAACTAGTTCTCACCATTGGATCATAGTGTCAACCGCCTAACCTAGACGAGGTCGTATCTCAGTCTTTAGAACATGGTCTGCACTCAATAAAAGAAGAGTACATGGTAGTATCAGTACAAAACCACTATGTACTTGTAGATATCATAGGTCGACTCAATTTAGAACAAGTATACAGTCAAATCAAGTAACAAGTAAAAGGTACTTCAACACTTAGCACGTATTTCAGTCAACAAGTAATCATTTCAAGTCAAATCATTAATATTCCTATCATATTCACACAAGTCACAGAAGTATCACTACAATGATATAAAAGTAACACTTTCACCAGTCATATCACATGCATCTATGATTATTTAACCTTTACAATGCACTTAACATCATTAGCCTCACTTCAGTTCACATTTCATCTCACAAAAACTAACCAGAGAACAAATCAATATAAAAAAGTGTACACACATGCTAGGAGTCTTATTTTTTCCCAAAGCTATGACCTGCACATGACCCTAGTTGTCCATGTACCATACCAGCTCGTAGTACCAACTCTACCATAATAATAATGAACCCATGGTTCTAATTCTATCAACTGGGATACATCACAATGCACTAATTACATGTATACTTAATCATTTTGGTTCTTTATTCGGTTTCACATATACCATGTTTATTCATTAAGCACACAACACAAGAAGAGTCCATCATTCAAGAATGTTTAAAGACCAATCACAAGTCATATAACTTAACCACATAAATGCACTAAAACAAGTCTCAACTCCAATTTAAACCATAGCTTACCTCGAGTGAAGAATTACCACCAGCAAATTACTTCGCAATTGCATTACCCTTTATTAACACTTCAGATCATTCAAGGTCTATAAAAAACTATTTACAAGAGTAGTTAATCATTGACTCTTCATTACAGGCCTTGGAAATTTAACCCACTAATTCTACCCATATCTGAGGTTTGTACATTCCCCAAGGGTCAATTATCCATTATCTAGCCCTACAATAATCAAATAATCAACACCCAAAAGGTTTCTAGTCAAGTTAACCACCTTTTAACCATTTTTATGCTTAAAGGCCTAATCTTTATTGAATCCAAGGTTCCCCATTAGTTCTAATCATGTTAAAAACTATCAATTTTATGCTAGGAATCATAAAAACACATCCTAGAAACTATTCTAGATGGAATTACACCTACTCATAGGGTTTTACCCACTTTTCATACTTTTAGGGATCAAACCCAAGAATTCCACCATTAATCTTCAATCTAAAGATCTTACAAAGATTAATGATTGATAAATGAAGAGGTTCACGAAGTTACTTACCTCTAATAAAGGAAAAAACTTAATTCTGGGGTAAATTGTCCTTTTAGATCTCTAGAATGTTACTTGGAGTTTGTTGAAAAATAATGCCGAAAACAGACTTAAGTGTAGGTAATCTATCACGCTGCTCATCACGATGATCCGTGTCTCTCTACGGTGAGTCCCTATGGCAAGAATTGGCTCACTACGATAACTCATTATGGTAAGAGGCCCTTTTATTATGGCGATCTACAATTTATATAATAACAGAAAATTGCTCAAAATCCCTCATTTCACAACACACGTTATTTTCTAGATATCACAAATTAATCCCGACATGACAACTACTATAACCAAAGTTTTATGAATCCTATTTCTGTTCCAAAACTTTCTATGGGACCCTATAATAGTCGATTATCCATAAATGGACACCACACTATCATATAACAAACCACCATACCCTAACTATCTCTAAGGCAGCGAACACTAGATTTTTATCAAAGCTCACCCTAGCCTGAGATTCTACCAACTCTCATCTTAGGGAATTTTCTAGCCAGATACATTTGCCCGCCCTTTACTATAACTATGGAATGGGTCATTATATTAGATACCAATTGAATAATCATTCATCCCCAAAAAATAACAAGAAGAATATAAGGGAAAACAAGGATTACCTGAATTAGTGAATAAGTGTAGATACTTTCTGCGCATGTCCGCTTCAGTCTCCCAAGTGGTCTCCTCAATAGGATGGTTACTCCACTAGATATTTATATATGCAATATCCTTAGTCCTTAATTTCTGGATGTCTCTATCAAGAATAACAATATCTTCCTCTTCATAAGAGAGGTTTTCATTCAACAGGACCGAATCTCAGTGAAATATGTTGTCACCATCTTTGTGGTTCTTCTTAAACATAGACATATGAGATACGAGATGAACTCTCGACAAACTTGGAGGCAATGCTAATTTATAGGCCACCAACCCCACACTCTGAAGAATCTCAAAAGGCTCAATATATCTCAGACTCAACTTGCCACGCTGATACATTTAAATTACACTCTTTAAAATGGTAAACAATCATTGTCAAATATAGTAACCCAACAATGAGGTTGGGGTCCAATCTCACAGGAAATAGGGTGAGAAACACAATACTTAAAGCTATTTATTCATTTTATTTTCTATCCAATCATATCCCTTAACGCAATAATAGTTGTTGTATTGAAATTTAAATCTAACGAAATGTAAATGTTTTAAATTAGCAAGGTTTATGAAATCCGGGATAGTTTCACCATATAGTAGAATTCCTTTAATGGTTACGAGCATCAATATAGGTAATCCTAGGGTGACTCTGGGTGAACAGTGATCAATGAGATACCTGTTACTACCTTCTGATATGAAATTGATCAATCCTTCATTTATCTTCCCAAATGAAATTAAGTGTATTATTAAGACCATCACAATAAGTTAAGTAGGATTAATGCATCCCTACGAAATCCCATTAAACAAGGATTAACTCCTTGAGTTCATAGCTATTAACAATTTCTCAACTCAAATGAATCCTTCCGAAAACCATTAAGGTTAAAGGACATTTAATTAACATTTGCAACCACTAATTTCCAACAAATCCAAATGTTAACAACTCATCCATGGACTATTCAATTCTATAATGCTACTCTTTCCCTAAGATTCATTCATTGTGTGGACTCACAATCCCAGAATTCGGGTTTAGTTACCCATACTATAAAGGAAGACAATAACAACAATTAAAGAATGCATACTTATGAAAGCAATTGATTGATAACCAAGAGTTGTTCTTCCTAAAGAGAACTAAAGTAGCACTCAAATTTTGTTCAAAATCTCTAAACTAGAAGTAACATAATTTTTTCTCCCAAAAAAGTGTGTAAAATATATGCTAAAAGAAGTATCTGCAAAATACCCTAAGAGTCTTATTTATAGCCAAGTACAAGTCAAATCCAGATTGTTCTAGAAATGGAAAGATGTGTCATCCAAATAGTACCAAAATGGTCCATTTTAGTCAACAATGGACTATTTTGCTAATCGTTGTAACTTCTCCATCTAGGCTATCTTCTGGTTCTGGGAATGGTGAAGAGAACGGACCGTTATTCCTAAAAATGGTTCGTTATGCCTTCCGTTGTAACGTCACTTCTTCCGTCAGCTTCTGTCTTTGTAGTTGAATGCAATGGTTGTACCAATGGTTCATTTTAACTCAAAACAGTCAGTATAGATCCTCATTTTTGACACATCTATGCCCTCTTATAGAATTAAGTCTATCCTTCCTGCAACACAACCAAAGCACATCAATTTACACAATACTTACTTGAAAACTACAAAACTTTTTCGTTAAAAGCATCAAATATGCCATAAAATCCCGGCACAACGACACCCCCAACTTAGAGATTTTGCTTGTCCTTAAGCAAAAAACAAGACTCACATAGTGACTAAACACATGACCAACAGATGTTTAACTATGAAAAAACACAAGAGTCTACAACAACTCTATAAGGTAACTTTAAACATGTTATCACTTAAATTTCCAAACCTAATTTATTTAGCCCAAGTGTAACCAAACTCCACTCTGAGATATGCGGATCCACACATGACATCATATTGTTAAGAAATAATTGTGTAAGCTAAACAGTGAAAACAACTTATATTGTAGCCAATCAGTAATCACCATGTGCCCTTACTTTAGACCAAAGAATGTCCTTCATTTTTCATATGAAGCACACAGGAGGGACTGTAAGACAAAGCAGAAGAGAAAACACTCACACTCACAATGAATTATGTGTGCAACACCCGATGAAGTATAAGCTTGCCCATAGTGTGACACTCTACTAATATAGGAAGCATCAAACCTAGGATCTAAAAGGACTTTTGCTGGTTGTAATGTAGGCTAAGGGACGGGTAGGATTTATTTGGCACAAATAGTGGCTATCCTCCCTAACTGATTTTAGTACGCTACATGCTTTACGTTTAGTCCACCTTTTATTTTCCACTTTCTTTCCCATTTTCCCTCACACCCAATGAAATGGAAAGGGGTAAATTTATTCAACTACAAACATTAATACCATATTTACAAAGGCAACACCATTTATTTTCTATTTTTTTCCAACCTTGTTCAATGCCAACACTATTTTTTATACCCCTTTACCCTTCCATATTGACCCTTTCCTTTGCTCGTCCATTCTCACCAATTTCAAGATAAGCGCTTAGGAGTTTTTTGGATCAATTATGAAGGCTTAGAACAAAAAGGGTAGGCTTTGTATGCAGCTGCCAAAGAATAGGTACAAAGCTCAATGGGGCTTACTAAGGTAATGCATTAGGTGGGTTAAAGAAGGAGTGAAAATGGTTTCATCAAATAATGCCTCGATCATTTCCTAAGTTCAACTTTTCTCATTTCGCTTTGCACACACATTAGGAAAGTTCTAGACATCAAAATGCAGTATAGTTCAAAAAAATTCTTACACACATGGCATATGGTTTTAACTATTAACTACAAAGTTCAATGCACATGCTCACATACCCATAATAATTATCCTCAACAACTATAATGTCATATGTAGAGCCATACAAATCAGAGTTTCAGTTTATCACACATATGTGGAAATAATTTTTTTAGGGAGTAGGGATCACAAAAACAATACATACATGCTTATAATTACAAGATATCAATGCTTATGTCATCCTGATTTCCTTATAAATAAATAAAACAACAACCTAAACTACACATGCCAATTCAACATAAAATAAAACTCCATCGGGAAAAGAAGTTGGCAAGAAAAACCCAAGGGCAGACAACTAGGAAGCCTTACCCCCCACCAAAAGGTGTTGCATTGTCCCCAATGTAAAGAAAATAGAGTAAAGAAAGTAAGACATACATTTGGTGCCCTAGGCGCTGAGGTCTGGTGTCTGCGTGTCTGCCATATGCATAGCGGTATCTGAAGGTCCCAACCCCTGGTATCACCTACCAGCACATGAACTGTAGCAACGGATGTGCTGGAAGATGTACCCTCTCCTCTAGGTTAGCGCAGATCAGCCAATGAATCTCTCATCCCTAGCCTCATAAACCTCTCCTCCTCACGCTCTACCTCAAGCTGTGTTAACTTGGTGCCATCATCATCACGTAGCTGCTTTCCCATAGCTCATGGAGGTAGGATATGATAGGATACCCGAACAACTGGGGGTGTAGGTCGTGTGGGTATAGCCTGGGTAAGAGCAGTAATATCACCAAATATCATAATTGGGTGGGACTATAGCTCAAGAACATCCCGTCTAGTCTGAGCCATCTCCTTTCTTAACGCCTCAATGGCAGATGTGGATATAGCCGAGTTGATAGCCTTATTCAGACTAATTTTGAAGCCATCTAATCAAGCATGTAATTGTTGAATGGATGTCTAAAATGGTGTTAATGCAGCCTTAATAGCACTCGTGACGAATGGACTCAGGTCATTAAATAAACTACAGACCAGTCTGTCTGTATAATTAGCCTTGTAGGCTACTGACATGAAACTCTCTCTAGTATAATCATATGGAGCAGAAGCTTTGGAGGCTGTGCAGTGGAAGGACCCAGAGCTACAGTAGATGATGTGGCAGTAGTAGATGGTGCTAGTGTAGTGTCCTAGTGGGCTGTGAATGAACTACGATTGTCTACTCACTTTCTAGCTCGGGAGTCTGGTCTAATGGATTATTTGTCGATGTGGATGTAGGTCGCACCACCCTAGAAGTTGTAGAGTTCTCATCCTTTGTCTTGTCAATGTCATGTGTCCTAGTAGCAGTAAACAATCTATCAAACCCAATGAAAAGAGCTATACCCACAGCCTGACATATTCTCATAATGAGACATGAAAATGGCATAGTGGTACTTAATCTGGCTGCCATCTCCTGGATCTCTAGTGCAATAAAATGCCCAAAATTAATTGGAAACCAAGATATAAACTCGCTACCAAAACTTCCCTATCCTTGGTCATAGCATCACCACCTTTAGTCGACATCAACTGCAAATGTACAACCTTCCACTAGAATTTTGTTGTGAAGTTGAATGAGCTTTTGTGTATGGTGGGCACATCTTCCCGAAACCATGATGGATCCTTATCAGTAATCAGTGTTTCTAACCAAGCCTGCTCAAATTTTTGGCGACTGAGCTTACGGGTGTATTCAGGAGTAGCTACTGGTGCAATGTATTCAGGACCAAAACAGAAGCAGTTTATGGTTTGTTCTGAAATATCAATGTCCGTACCTCGGATGCGCACCCTGTCTAGAGTTGGTAGTGACTTTAGTAGGGTGTCCTTTGACACACTTCTTTGTAGAGTACCTAGGTAGGCAGCATAAAACTCACAAACCAATATGGAGTAGTACTATCCTAGCGGATCACTCATCCACTCGAGCTGGTAGAGTCGTATAGGGCATAAAGTGTTGGGTAGTCAGTAATACCTGCTGAATTAATCTGTATCTCATCTGCAATTCCTCTTTTCAAATTTCCCCACTTGCTGTGTTTTATGCCGATAATGTAGATGTATTTCATGATAGAGACTCCCCAATGAATGTTATCTCGATATTGGTTGTATTTTTGTTGCTGCTCAGTATGCCTTTGTTTTTTAGCGGTGGTGGACCCATCTCCTGAGGCCTCAGCTTATTTGTAAGATGATTCCTTGGCCTATTGGTCTGAATCTGATAATGATGATGAACCCCTTTCTTCAGACTCGGAGGGATGAGGGCTAGGACTCACCCTTTGTAAATTCTGGGGCCGCAATAGTGGGGAAACTTTTTCTTCAGATTCTTCTGGTTCATCACGTAGTCGGGTTTTAATTTCCTTTCTCTGACTAGCAGGCCCCCGAATGCTTCTTCCTCCTGTATGTGGTGGATTTTTTTGAACCATACCTACAGAGAACGTGTTAGTATCCACACTAAACCATTAGGAAAAAAATATCGGAAGCTTGAAACGGTCTGGGTAACATCCATTCTAAGGGAGAACAAACTGTTTCATTGCCCATTTGTCTAAGAAGAAACTCAGAAAAACAAAAAGTTAAAATGGTTGAGGGAATGGACCATTTCGGATGAAAATAGTCCATTTTGAAAAACAAAATCTACTACAATTTTACAAGTTAAAACGGCCAGGAAAATGATCTGTTTCATATAGAAATGGTTCGTTTCTCCCTCTATTTGGCCAGAACAGTGAACAAATTTTTTTTAACCATCATTATGCTTCAAGAAATGATCAATTATTGGGTATAATAGGTAGTTTGATGATTTGTAATGATGAACAGACCTCCTAAATTCCAAGTTTTTATCCTTGCAATTAAGGTTAGGATACGTAGAGTACTTCTATGGGTCGTAATACTTATTATGGGGAGAAAAACTAAAATTTGGAATGTGTTCATATGGGAACCAAAATAAATATATGCACTACGATCATTGGAATTTCACGAATGCAATCATCCCGTAATCACCAACCTAACCACAGATTACAATAACAATTATATACGGATACATGCTACTCATACTTCACATGGTCTCCCCATATTAAAAATGAACTATTCATCACCCACTTTCATACTCAATCAGTGAAACATCATGCCTACAACCCATCCTTATCTTGCTTTTCACAACTAGCAACTAGGGTTCCTCAAATAACAATCAATAACCATATGAACCCTAGTTTCCAATTCGAGAGATAAAAGATAGTATAGAAACCTTAGAGCAATCCAAAGGAGAAAGTAGGGAAGAAAATACCTGATTATCAACTTCCTTGATTGCTAATAATAATAAACGCAGAGAAGGGGAGAGAAGCGGTGTGTGTGTGCACGCGGAGAACTTAGGGAGAGGATTTAAAGGGAAAGAGAGACGTGGGAGAGGTACTAAAGGGAGAGAAGAGAGGCGATTACCTTACTTGTGTTGTAATGGAAAAGGAAATGGGTATTTAAACCCTTATTTACCCAATTTCAAATTAATATTTTTTTCGAATGATTGCCAAAAATGGACTGTTCTTCAGAGTAAACGGACTGTTTTAACCTTCATTCTGATGACTACACAAAGCAGTGGCTTCTTGAAATTTAGAAGTTATAATGGTTGGAAAAGTGGCCCGTTCATCACAGAAATGATTCATTTTGTTGTTCGTGATGACTTCTTCGACTTTTCAAATTTTGTAGGGCACTGAGAAGCGCTTTTCATCAGGCCCTTATCCTTCTCTGTACACTATATTCCAACTATGAAAATGGAAAACTATAAGTAAAATGAAAGCAGTAAACTTGAGTTGCCTCCCAAGCAGCGCCTGATTTACATTGCGGCACGACGCTTTACCTAAGATCATTCCAGTTCTGTTCCATCTTTAAGATGGAGTTTCTCAACCATTTTGTCTCTATCAGAAATGCCTAGGTAGTGTTTCTCCTATTGTCCATTAACCTTGAATATCTGAGAACCATCTTCAGACTCTATCTCAACTGCTCCATGTGGAGACATGCTCACGACCTTAAAAGGTTCAGATCATTTAGAATTTAACTTTCCCAGAAATAACTTCAACTGGGAATTGAACAGCAACACAACATCTCTAGGTTGAAACTCCCTACTCACGATTTTCCTGTCATGCACCAGTTTCATTATCTATTTGTATAGCACTGCACTTTCATAGGAGTGAAATCAGAACTCCTCCATTTCAGTTAGTGTTGACAACTTGAACTTTGTAGCCTCATCCCAATCAAGATTTAGTTTCTTTAACACCTAAAGTGCCTTGTGTTCTAGTTCAACTGGTAAGTGGAAGGATTTTCCAAACACCAATCGGCACGGAGATGTGCCAATTGGGGTCTTGTAGGCTATATGATATGCCCATTGAGCATCATTCAGCTTTTGGGACCAGTCAGTCCTGTTGGCATTGAAAGTCTTTGAAATTATGCTCTTGATGACTCTGTTAAACACTTCAACCTATCCACTTGTTTAGGGATGGTAAGGGGTAGCTACCTTGTGCTTGAATCCGCACTTCTCAAGTAGCCCAACAAATGCTCAATTACAGAAGTGAGAGCCACTATCACTAAATATAGCACGAGGTATGCCAAAATGAGTGAAGATGCTCTTCTTGAGGAAAGTTGTGACGCTTCTAGCTTCATTGTTTTGTAAAGCAATTTCCTCCACCCATTTAGAGACGTAATCCACTATAATCAGAATGTACTTCATGCCTTGTAAACTGATGAAAGGTCCCATAAAGTCAATCCCCCATAAGTTTAAGAGCTCAACTTTTAATACAAAATTTAGAGGCATCTCATGCCTCCTCGATATGGTTCCCTGTCTCTGGCATTGATCACAACTCTTTGTCTTTGATTTGCATCATTGTATAATACTGGCCAATAATAGCCACACTCCAACACCTTACTTGTAGTTCAGTTCCCAGAATGGTGAGAGTCATGACATGCCTTCAGGATGGGGAGGAACTCATCTTCAGCAACACATCTCCTGATAATATTATCCGCACAAATCCAGAATAAATAAGGTTCCTCCCAGTAGTAGTGTCGGACATCTCGCAAGAACTTCTTCTTCTGGTAGTTCTTGAAATCTTCTGGTATAATACCTACAATTATAAAATTAGCATAGTCAGAATACCAGGGGAATGTGTCATGAGACACAGCCTATAGCCTATCATCAGGAAAGGCATCATCAAGATCTAGCTCCTCAGTCGGCTGTGTACTCTTCTCCAAATGCAACAAGTGGTCTGCCAATAGATTTTATGTCCCCTTTCTATCCTTTACCTCAAAATCAAACTCATGTAGCAACAGTACCCATCTGTTCAACCTGGGCTTTGCATCCTTCTTTGACATCAAGTATCAAATGGTTGCATGATCAGTGTATACTACCACTTTGGAACCCAAGAGATACACTCTGAATTTCTCAAACGCATAGACAATAGCCAACATCTCTTGTTTGGTTACAGTATAGTTCCTCTGTGCTCCATTCGATGATTTAATTTCATCGTACACTAGATGCATAATTTTGTTATAGCACTGGCCAAGAACAACCCAAACAGCATAAACAACATATCCACTTGCATCACACATTAGCTCAAAGGGTAGGGACCATTCCAGAGCCACAATGATAGGTTCCTCTATTAATCTAATCTTTAAATCCTCAAATTCCTCTAATTAATCCTCATCAAAACTGAATTTAGCCTCCTTTTCAAGAAGCTTGCACATTGACATGGAGATTTTAGAAAAGTCTTTGATAAACCTTCTATAGATACCCACATGCCCCAAGAAATTTCTAACACCTTTAATAGAAACTGGGGGTGGTAACTTGACAATGATATCAATCTTTTCTTGGTCTACCTCGATGCCCTTTTCAAAAACCTTATGCCTAGAACAATGCCCTCCTGCACCATGAAATGGCATTTTTCCTAGATGATCACTAGATTGATCTCCTCACATCTTGCCAGAACCTACTCAAGATGATCCAAACAGTCTTCAAAAGTATTACTAACGATTGAGAATTCATCCATAAATACCTTTAGATAATCTTCAATCATATCTAAAAATATAGACATTATGCACCGCTAGAAAGTTGCAGGAACATTGCAAAGATCAATGGGAATTTGGATGAATAAAGATGTCCCATACGAATAAGTGAACGTGGTCTTCTCCTGGTCCTCCAGTGCAATATTGATTTGGTTGTATCCAGAGTAGCCATCAAACAAGCAATAATAAGCTTGTCCAGCCAACCTGTGCAATATCTGATCAATGAAGGGAATGGGGAAATGGTCTTTACAAGTTATTGCATTGAGCTTTCGGTAATCTATAAAAACACTTCATCCGGTGACTGTTCTGGTTGGTATCAGCTCATTCTTGTAGTTCTCCACAAAAGTCATACCTCCTTTCTTGGGCACACACTGAACTGGGCTAACCCATGGACTATCACTAATGGGGTAGACTACCCCCACATCTAGCCACTTGATAATCTCCTTTTTTACCACCTCCGGCATATCTTGGTTGAGTCTCTTCTAATGCTCAACACTGGGTCGTATACCATCCTTCAGCTTAATTTTGTGCTCACATATGCTTGCTGAAATCCCATGGATATTAGCTATTGTCCATCCAATAACTTTTCTATACTTTTGCAACACGGCTACCAACCTCTTTACCTACACATTAGAAAACATAGTGGAAAAAATAAAAGGTAAAGTTTAAGTAGGTCCTAATAATTCATACTTGAGGTGGGCCAGGAGCTGCTTTAGCTCAAATTTGGGAGCTTTGATGATGGATAGTTTTGCTGGTGGCGTGGCTCTATTCTCCAAGTTCAGAGAGAGTTTCTTAGGAGTGTAACTATAAGAACCAAGCCCTGTCAGGTCATTCACAATTTCAACGTATCCCTCCATGCCTTCTCCATCAAATTTAACCAAGATAACTGCCAATACCTCACCAAAACTATCCTCCTCCACCTTTGCCTCTTTGTAAGGGCAGTCCCTTGCTGGCTTGAAAAGTGACCTCTTCATTATTCACTCAGAATTTGATTTTATTCCTCTCCGATTCTATTAGTGCTCTTTCGGTTACTAGGAATGGGTGTCCTAAAATGATTGGGATGTCCTTATCCACCGCATAATCCAGTATAAAAAAATCAACCGATAACATAAACTTTTTGACTTTTACTAGCACGTCATCAATAATACTGATAGGTTGTTGCACGGACCTATCTGTCATTTGTAATCTCATACTGGTAGGCCTTAGAAGTCCAAGTCCAGATTATTTGTATATAGCCAATGACATTAAATTTATGATGGCACCATTTTCACAAAGTGATTTAGCAAACTCCCAATGGTGCAAGATATTGTGAATGCACCCGGATCACCCTTCTTCTCAACCGGGTAGTGTGAAATAATAGAGCTCACCCTATGAGTAAACTGTACATCTTTCTCCTTTGTAGACCCCTTCTTCTTAATAAACTCTTTCAAGTACTTTGCAAATCCGGGCATCTCTTGGAAAGCATCCAAGAATGGTATACTCATCGAGAGTTGCTTCAATTGGTCATAAAATTTTAAGCATTTAGCATTCTCTGTCTTTTTGACCAACCTTTGAAGGAATGGTGGTGGACACTTAACTGTCTGAATGATCTTCTTAATAGACCTTTTCTTCATCTCATCAACTTATTTCTCACTTGGAGCTTCCTTTTCACTCATAGCATCTTCCTCAGGACTAACCTCTACTTTTTCCACCAGTTCATCAATTACATTAGTATTTGTTGTGGTTAGACCACTCTAGGTGGTGATAGCAATACACTGAGAGGTGCTACCCCCACCCTTTGGATTAGCAATGGTATCCCTTGGTATTTGACCCTTTAGTTTTGAATTCTTCTCCCTTGACAAATCTCTGAATTGTTGTTCCAGTTTTTGAATAAAAGTCGTATGAGAGCCTACCACCTCTGCTAGGTTTTTCACTGATGTGTCTGCTTTCTCCTTATTGGCAAGGATACTCTCTATCATACTCTCCATCTTAAAGGGTTCCTACTCTTGCTTATTTCCCCGTGGAAGCATATATGGATTTCCACTTTTATGATTGAACCTATTTGGATTGTCAAAGTTTCCTTGTACCTGTTGTTGTGGTCTCCAATGGGTTTGTGCTATGGTTGCCACTTATTTTTCTATTGTGAATCTTATGGTTTTCCTTTGCCAGATTGGCTAAGGAATGAGGCATATACCTTGCATTAGTTCCAACTGAGTGCCAGACCTATTTATGAGCTGTAAAACTACTCATCATATGTGTTACCCTAGCAAATGTTTTATCCATGAAACTGCCCTCTGCTACATTATTGGCAACTGACTGAGAGATGGGGTCCAACCTTGTGTAAAACTTCTCCATCAGAATGTGGTTACGAAAAAAATGACTTGGAGATTTTTGAAGATACTGCTTGAACCTCTCCCAGGCCTCATATAGTTGCTCTTCTGGGAGTTTCTTGGAAAAGATGATCTTGTCCCTGAGCTCTAGTTTCTTGCTAGGTGGGAAACATTTCTTCATAAACACCTTCACCAACTCATTCCAAGGTGTAGATTGAGTTTGGGTGCTTTTTGAGCCAGGTACGAGTTTCTCCAGTCAGTGAGTACTTGAACAATCTCAATCGGAAGGCTTCATCAGATACATAGTTATGTTTGTAGGACCTGACAAACATCTATGAAGTTCTTCAGATATTCGTAGTGATCATCGTCAGTGGAGTTCCAAAAAAGGGCTTCAACACTCAGCATTGCGTAAGCCCCCTTCTCTATCTTGAATATGGAAACATCCACACGGGGAAGAACAATTGCACTAGCATAGTGCAGTTAAGGGACCTCCGCAACAAAAAGATTAACCTCCTAATCAAGCAGAGGATTTTCCATATGCACATTCCCACGGGAATTCTGTTGATTGTTTCCTTGGTTCCTTTAATTTTGAACTGCCATACTTGCCTGCAATCAGTACAAAAGAGACCAAGTATGGTGGGATAAGTAAGGGACACAAAGTAAAGCAAGACTTACTTTAAGTAAATTTCAAAACCGTATTCCCCGGCAGTGGTGCCAAAATTTGATATATTAAAATTACACCATTAAAAAGTGTAAATGAATGTTGTCAAACATAGTAACCCAACAACGAGGCAGGGTTTGAATCTGTAAAACCCTGGTATTCAAATAAACTTTCTAACTTAGAATGCCTAAAAAATTTGACCTTCCCAGGGATCACGAGCCCAAACCATGAGCCATGGATTGAACCACAAGCCATGGAATGGACTCATGTAATGTCTTCTTCAAGTCCCACCGGTGGTCTGAGAACCACGAGTGACTTTCACGGTTCATGGGTGGTTCCACGGGTCATGGAACTAACTCGTGGAATCAGATCAGAGGGTAGTCAAATTCCCCAGAAACCCCGATGAATTTTTATGACTCGTGGAAGTTTCCACAAGCCCTACTGTTAACTCGTGGTATTTGTTCTGCAACTTTCTTTTTTAGGCTCAGGAACCACAAGAACAAACCATCTATGGAAAGGGCCCATAGAACCTGAAGCCGATGTTTTAAACAGTTTTTCCTAAATTAATTCTTAGGGGTATTTTTGTAACTACCCACCCTTTTAACTTCTAAGTAAGGTTGTTTGGCAACTTTTAGTAGGGTTTCTAGTCTTATTATCCTAAGTCTCTCATTATTCTTCATTCATCTACCAAAAAAGGAGAGGAACTCCATCAACTCCATATCTCAAGCTCCAAGTTCAAGCCTCCATTTCTCTTCACCTCTATTAAGAAAAGCTTCAAATAAGGTATGTGGGTATTCAACAAGGGATCCTTTCACCCTTGTGCCCCAAAACCCAAATGTTTACTTTGATTTTCCAATTTATGAAATTAGGGTTCTTACCCAAATTGGGAAAAACTTATGGGTTCAGTTTTAAAGCATAAATTCATGGGTTTTCATCACTTATCTATGATTTATTTGAAGTTCCTTAGTTGATTTCAAAAGCCCATGCATTAAAGATGATTTCTAGCATGATTTTATCGAATTGCATATTTCAAGTGAAAATTGGCATGTTTAGATAACATGACCTTATGTATTTATGAAATTATATGCCTAATTCTTCAAGTTATGAATTTAGAAAGAAGAGTATGTTTTGAATTACGGCTATGCTAAGCTCTAAGAACTTATGGTTTGAATTTGCATGACATTAGATATGTCCTTATGCTTTCAAAATAGATTTGGCGTTAGATATGTCTTTAGTATATTTTGAGCTATATGTAAGTTTTGGGAGTAGTATTTAGCACTGACTGATGTGGGTTCTAGATAACCCAAGTCTAAAACTACATTGCCATTGTAGGTTGCCCTCTGTGGCTTATGACAGGATCCTATTAGATAAGGTTCTAACCTTGGCCGGTTAAGACAATTTGTTTTGGTGTGGGTATATGACACTAGACTACATGTAGCTCATCATAGTTTATGTCGGTTAAAAGAAACTCCCGTTGAAGGTTTTAAGACTTATGCTACTCTATTCCATGTTTTAAGCTCTAACTCTGAGATTTACTTATGATATCTCTTTTATGCATAAACTCAGTTTTCAATTATGTTTTAAGTACGTTTTACCATTTTTGTGCATATCTCACATATTTAGTACATCCTATAGTACTGACGCATATTTAGCATTGTATCCTATTATGATGCAGATTCAGGCTCAACTCCTCAGGCACGTGGCTAGTAATTGTCAGTTATCCAAATTCTGTTGGTGAGTCCTCATCATTCAAGGACCGTAGTTATGCTAGTTACTTTTATATCCTTTTTTTTGGATTTTCAAGTTAGTTGGGGTCTTGTCCCATTAACACTTATGTCAGTTTAGAGGATTCAGACATAGCTAGACTTGTATTATGGATTTGGTATCTCTTAGACCTTATTCCTATTCACTTATGATTATCTACCTTTATTATGTATGCTTCCGCTTTGTTTCCTTATATTCATCTGAGTATGCTATGACCAAGGGTTAACTTGGGGAACTTGTGGTCCTAGGGCCACTCGAAATGCTAACCCTCTAATTCCTGACCCCGAGGTCACTAATGTGGAGTTCAGAAATGTCATTCATATGCTAGATCAAACTATGGATGCTCAGTCCAATCAGCAGGCTCCTATCGCCGTTCACTCTCAAGGTGGAGTAGCAGCTTGAGTTTGAGATTTTATTCATATGAACCCACCTGAGTTCTTATGTTTGAAAGTTGGTGAGGATCTGTTAAATTTCATGGATGAGGTGAACAAGATATTGGATGTGATGCAAGTGATTGGTGTTGAGGGTGTTGAGCTAGCTTCCTATCAGCTCAAGGAAGTAGTCATATTTTATACACTCAGTGGAGGGAATCTAGGTCTAGAGACTTGGTCCCTATTACTTGGGAGTGCTTCAAGAGGGCTTTTCTTGATCGGTTCTTCCATAGAGAGTTGAGGCAAGATAAAGCCAAAGAGTTCATGAATTTGAGGCAGGGATCTATGTTGGTTCAGGAGTATGGGTTGAGGTTCACTCAACTTTCTAGGTATGCTCCTTCTATGATGGCTGATCCGTAGGATCAGATGAGTATGTACATTTATGGAGTGTCAGATTTGGTGAAGAAGGAATGCAGGTCTGCTATGCTTTTGAGTGACATGAATATTTATAGACTTATAACTCATGCTCATCAGATTAAGAGAGACAAGTTGAGGGAGATGGAAAGAGAGAACAAGAGGGTCAGGTCTGAGAGTTTAGGCTTTAGCCATCAGAGGTCTGGAGGCGGCCATTGCTCTTCGTTACAGAAGAGATCATCAGGACCCATTCATTCTTCAGCTAGTGCTCCTACCAGACCCTAAGGCCTCGTCATGATCAGACAGGTAGATGAGCAGGCTTATATTCACAGGGAAGTGTTGCAAGGGGAACTTCTTATCCTACTTGCAATAAATATGGTAGAAGTCATCTTGGTGAGTGTCTAGCTGGTTCAGGTGGATGCTTTGGATGTGGTCAGGTTGGACACAAGATTAAGGAGTGCCCTTCAGCTAAGAAGGGAAAATGAGGTAGCAGGACTCAGTCTAGCCCAACAGCCCCAGGAGGTCGACCAACCCAACAAGGCACTGCTTCTAGTTCTGGTGGTCAGCGCCAGAACTGCCTTTATGCCACGTCCTCTCTCCAGGACCAGGAGAGTTCACCGAATGTTGTTACTGGTATGTTGAAAGTCTTTTCTCTTGATGTGTATGATTTATTAGACCTCAGTGCCTCCTTATCTTTCGCGACCCCCTATGTTGCTTGTAAGTTCGAGATTATTCGTGATCAACTCTTAGAACCCATTTGTGTTTCTACTTCTGTTGGTGAGTCAATCCTAGACAAAAGAATTCACCAAAATTGCCCTATCTCAGCCCTTCATAGAGTCACTTCAGCGGATCTAGTAGAGTTGGAGATAACTGATTTTGATGTTATTCTTGGTATGGATTAGTTGTATGAATCTTTTGCCTCGATTGATTGTCGTACTCGAGTTGTTAGTTTCAAGTTTCCAAGTGAACCTATCTCAGAGTGGCAAGGTAGTCCTCCATCCTCAAAGGGTCATTTCATATCTTATCTTAAGGCTTGGAAGATGATTTTTAAGGTTTATGTTTATCATATAGTACGGGTTGTGGACACGGAGTCCTACACCCCATATCTCCAGTCGGTTCCTGTTGTGAATGAGTTTTCAAAAGTGTTTTCCAAAGGTTTTCTTGGAGTACCTCCAGAGCGGGAGATCGACTTTGGAATAGATCTTCTCCCAGATACACATCCTATCTCTATTCCTCCTTATAGAATGGCTCCCGTGGAGCTTAAGAAATTGATGGATCAGTTGAAAGACCTCCTTGATAAGTGTTTTATTTGACCCAACATCTCTCCATGGGGTACTCCAGTTTTATTCATGCTAAAGAAAGATGGTTCTCTCAGAATGTGTATCTACTACCGTCAGTTGAACAAGGTCACAATCAAGAATAAGTATCCCATTCCTTGGACTGATAACTTATATGAACATCTTTAGGGTGCCAGTTACTTCTCTAAGATTGACCTTAGATCCGGTTATCATCAACTATGTGTTTGAGAGTGTGACATTCCAAAAACAGCCTTCAGAACTTGGTATGGTAATTATGAATTTGTGGTTATGTCTTTTGGACTAGCGAATGCTCATGCAACCTTTATGTTTTGATGTAGCATGGCAAGGTGATTGCTTATGCTTCTAGACAACTTAAGATTCATGAGAATAACTACACTACTCATAATCTTGACTTAGCGGCCGTGGTTTTTGATTTGAAGATTTGGAGACACTACTTGTATGGTGTCCATGTGGATGTATTCACCGATCATAAGAATCTTTAGTATGTGTTCACTCAAAAGGAATTGAATCTTCATCAACGGAGATGGCTTGAGCTTCTTAAGGATTATGATATGAGTGTGCTTTACCATCCAGGTAAGGACGATGTAGTGGCAGATGCACTTAGTAGGTTGTCTATGGGTAGTGTGTCTTTGGTTGAGGATGGAAAAAAGGAATTGGCCAAGGATGTTCATCGACTTTCTTGATTAGGAGTTCACCTTATGGATTCGATAGATGGTGGTGTTATTGTTCAGAATTGTTTTGAATCATCTTTGGTAGCTGAAGTGAAAGAAAAGCAAGAAAGTGATCCTATTTGCACTAGTTAAAGGGTGCAGTCCATCAACAAAGGATAGAGGTTTTCTCCCAAGGGGGAGATAGTGTGCTTCAATATCAGGGTTGATTATGTGTTCTCGACATAGATGCATTGAGACATCGGATTTTGATAGAGGCTTATAGCTCCAGGTATTCTTTTTACCCCGGTGCCACAAAGATGTACCATGACCTATGGGAAGTCTATTGGTGGAATGGCATGAAGAGGGACATAGCAGGTTTTGTGGTTAAGTGTTCCAACTGTCAACAACTGAAGGTAGAGCATCATAGACCGAGTGGTATGAATCAGGATATTGATCTTCCTACTTGGAAGTGGGAGGCAATTAATATGGACTTCATTACTGGTTTGCCTCATACTCATAGGCAACACAATTCTATTTTGGTTATTGTAAATAAGATGACTAAATCAGCCCACTTCTTGGCTGTCAAGACTAAAGATTCAGCAGAGGACTATGCCATACTCTATATTCGTGAGATAGTCAGGTTGCATGGTGTTCCACTGTTTATCATTTCAGATAGGGGTACTTAGTTTACATTCCAGTTTTAGAGATCGTTTCAGATAGGTCTTGGTACTCAGGTGAAACTTAGCACAACTCTTCACCCACAGATGGATGGCCATACAGAGCGTACTATTCAGACTTTAGAGGATATGTTGAGAGCTTGTGTGATTGATTTCAAAGGTAATTGGGATGATCACTTACCTCTTATCAAGTTTGCCTACAACAACAGATTTCATTATAGCATCCAGATGGCTTCTTATGAGGCACTTTATAAGCGGAGGTGTAGATCTCCTATTGGTTGGTTTGAGGTAGATGAGGCAGCTCTGAATGGTCCAAATTCAGTTTATAAGATTATGGAGATGTTTCACATCATTAGGGAGAGGTTGAAGACCGCTCAGAGTTGACATAAATCATATGCAGATGTAAGGAGAAGAGAGTTGGAGTTTGAGGTTGATGATTGGGTATTTCTGAAGGTGTCACCCATGAAGGGTGTGATGAGGTTTGGTAAGAAAGGGAATCTTAGTCCCCTCTATGTAGGTCTTTATTAAATTCTAAGGAGAGTTGGTAGTTTTTGCGTATGAGTTGGACTTGACAACAGATTTAGAAGTGGTTCATCCGGTTTTCCATGTTTCTTTGTTGAAAAAGTGTGTTGGTGATCCGACCTTGATTGTTCCTTTGGAGGATGTGAGTGTGAAGGAGAGCTTTACTTATGAGAAAGTTCCCATAGAGATTCTTGATCATCAGATTCGGAGGTTGAGAAACAAGGAAGTCAATTCGGTGAAGGTCCTTTGGAGATCTCAGCTAGTAGAGGGAGCTACGTAAAAAGTAGAAGCAGCCATGAAAGCCAAGTACCCACATCTTTCTCCTTCCGATTCAGTTTCAACTTGAGGTAATAGTTTCCTCCTTAGTATGTCCCTTCAATTCTATTCCATCAGTTTCTCTCATGATCGTAGCATGCATTTATGTTTTTCGAAGTTAGTTCAATCATGTTTTAAGTTAAAAAGCTCAGTTTTCCTACTTATCCTTGAATTTTATGTTTTGTTGGTTATTTGAGTTGTTTTCTCTTCGATTTTCCTTATTTAGTCTTCATCCAAGGATGAATGATCCCAAGGAGGAGATATTGTAATACCTTGGTATTCGAATCAACTTTCTAATTTAGAATCCTTGAAAAATTTGACCTTCCTAGGGATCATGGGCCGAAACCACGAGCCACGGATTGAACCACAAGTCGTGGATTGAACCACGAGCCGTGGAATGGACTCGTGGAATGTCTTCTGCAATTTCCACTGCTGGTCTAAGAACCACGAGTGAGTATCATGGTTTGTGGGTGGTTCCACAGGTCATGAAACCAACTCGTGAAATCAGATCAGAGGGTAGTCAAATTCCCCAGAAATCACAAGAGATTTCTACGACTCGTGGAAGTTTCCACGAGCTGTACTGTTAACTTGTGGGATTTGATCCGCAGCTTCCTTTTTTGACTGAGGAACGAAGAGCACAATCCACAACCCATGGATTGGTCTACGGTCTGTGGAAAGGGCCCGTGGAACCTGAAGCTGAGGTTTTAAACAGTTTTTCCTAAATTAATTCCCACGGGTATTTTTGTAACTACCCACCCTTTTAACTCCTAAGTGAGATTGTTTGACCACTTTTAGTAGGATTTCTACTCCTATTAGCCTAAGCCTCTCATTATTCCTCATTCATCTACCAAAATAGGAGTGGAACTTCATCCACTCCAAGTCTCAAGCTCCAAGTTCAAGATTCTATTTCTCTTCACCTTGATTAAGCAAAGCTTCAAATAAGGTATCTGGGTATTCAACAAGGGATCCTTTTACCCTTGTGCCCAAAACCCCAAACTTTTACTTTGATTTTCCAATTTACGAAATTAGAGTTCTTACCCAAATTGGAAAAAACTTATGGGTTTAGTTTTAAAGCATCAATTCATGGTTTCTCATCACTTATCTATGACTTATTTGAAGTTCCTTAGTTGATTTCAAAAGCCCATGCATTAAAGATGATTTCTAGCATGATTCCATTGAATTGCATATTTCAAGTGAAAATTAGCATGTTTAGATAACATGACCTTATGTATTTATGAAATTTCATGTCTAATTCTTCAAGTTATGAATTTAGAAAGAAGAGTATGTTTTGAATTATGGCCATGCTAAGCTCTAAGAACTTATGGTTTGAATTTGCATGACATTAGATATGTCCTTATGCTTTCAAAATAGATTTGGCGTTAGATATGTCTTTAGTATATTTTGAGCTATATGTAAGTTTTGGGAGTAGTATTTAGCACTGACTGATGTGGGTTCTAGATAACCCAAGTCTAAAACTACATTGCCATTGTAGGTTGCCCTCTGTGGCTTATTACAGGATCCTATTAGATAAGGTTCTAACCTTGGCCGGTTAGGACAACCTTTTTCAGTGTGGGTGTATGACACTGGACCCCATATAGCTCATCATGGTTTATGTCGGTTAAAAGAAACTCCCGTATGAAGGTTTTAAAACTTATGCTACTCTATTTCATGTTTTAAGCTCTAACTATGAGATTTACTTACGATATCTCTTTTATGCATAAACTCAATTTTCAATTATGTTTTAAGTACGTTTTACCATGTTTGCGCATATCTCACATATTCAGTACATCCTATAGTAATGACGCATATTTTGTGTTGCATCCTATTATGATGCAGATTCAGGCTCTACTCCTCAGGCACGTGGCTAGTCATCGCCAGTTATCCGAATTCTGTTGGTGAGTCCTCATAATTTGAGGATCATAGTTATGCTAGTTACTTTTATGTCCTTTTTTTTTGGATTTCGAATTAGTTGGGGTCTTATCTCATCAACTCTTATGTCAGTTTAGAGGCTTCAGACATAGCTAGACTTGTATTCTATATTCTGGATTTTGTATCTCTTAGACCTTATTCCTATTCAGTTGTGATTATCTACCTTCATTATGTATGCTTCCGCTTTGTTTTATTATATTTATTTGAGTATGCTATGACCAAGGGTTAACTTGGGGAACTTGTGGTCTCAGGTCTCGTGTTACGTCTAGGGGGTAGCCTCAGGGTGTACAAAATCCCATATGGAATAGGGTGAGAAACACAATCCTTAAAGCTATTTATTCGCTTTACTTTCTGTCAAATCTTATCCCTTATCGCAATAATAGTTGTTGTATTGAAATTTAATGCTAATGGAATAAAAATGTTTTGAATTAGCAAGGTTTATGAAATCCAAATTATTTCACCATACAATAGAATTCCTCTAACGGTTACAAGCATCAATATAGGCAATCCTAGGTTGACTCTGGGTGAACAATGATCAATGAGATACCTATTACTACCTTGTGATATGAAATTGGTCAATCCTTCATTTATCTTCCCAAATGAAATGAAGTGTTTTATTAAGACGATCACAATAAGTTAAGTAGGATTAATGCATCCCTACGAAATCCCATTAAACAAGGATTAACTCCTTGAGTCCTTAGCTATTAACAATTTCCCAACCTAAATGAATCCTTCCGGAAACACTAAGGTTAAAGGGCATTTAATTAACCTTTGCAACCGCTAATTTCCAATAAATCCATTTGTTTACAATACCCACAACCTATTCAATTCTATATTGCTACTCTTGCCCTATGATTTATTCATTGTATGGATTCACAATCCCAGAATTGGGGTTTAGTTACCCATACTATAAAGGAAGACAATAACAACAATTGAAGAATGCATACTTACAAAAGCAATTGATTGATAACCAAGAGTTGTTCTGGAAAGAGAGCACTAAAGTAGAACTCAATTTTTGTTCAAAATATCCAAACTAGAAGTAACGTAATATTTTCTTCCAAAAAGCATGTAAAATATATGCCAAAATAAGTGTCTGCAAAAATACCTTAAGAGTCCTATTTATAGCCAAGTACAAATCAAATACAGATTGGTCTATGAAAGGAAAGCCGCGTCATCTTAACGGATGCCAAAATGGTCCATTTTAGTCAACAACGGACCGTTTCGTTGATTATTATAACTTCTCCATCTAGGCTATCTTCTGGTTCTGGAAACTGTGAAGAGAATGGACCATTATTCCTGAAAATGGTCCATTATGCCTTTTGTTGTAACTTCACTTACCAACGGTTCATTTCAACTCAAAACAGTCAGTAAAGAACTTTATTTTTGACACATCTACGCCTTCTTATTGAATCAAGTCTATCTTTCTTGCAACACAATCAAAGCACATCAATTTTCACAATACTAACTTGAAAACTGCAAAACTTCTTTGTTAAAAGCATCAAATATGTCATAAAATTCTAGCACATCACACGCTTCCCAAACCACATAACACCCCTCATGGGTGAAACCTTA
This sequence comes from Jaltomata sinuosa, assembly GCA_003996215.1. Lineage (NCBI taxonomy): Eukaryota > Viridiplantae > Streptophyta > Magnoliopsida > Solanales > Solanaceae > Jaltomata > Jaltomata sinuosa. The sequence goes on along the minus strand of QJPP01000031.1, from coordinate 962,932 downwards.
AGAAATACTTGCTCACATTCTATGAAATATACGTTTCTCACCTTCCTATTGGCATATCTTTTTTCTGGCTTTGAGCGCAAAGAGATTCTCTTAGATGAACTTCACCCTTTTCATAGAACCCCTCAGAAGATCTGTACCCTATTACCTGATGTAACACCCCACCCGTTTGAGCATTGTATTAACTTGCACTTTAGGGGTAAGACTAAGAGTTCTTAATATGTTAAGGAGGATGTTTAATGAGGTATTTTTTCACAATGGTTGTATGTTAAGTTTTGAAGTCAAGCAAGTTGCAAAATAAAGTCGGGGAAAGTTATTATAAATTCCGTTAAGAAATTCTCTTGAAATTTGGGTCAAATATCTCAAAGATTTTCTCCTAATATATAAAGTGTTAGAAGGCCCCCGACCTACCAAATCGAACGCTTACGAGTCTAGTTTTTGCACTAAACCGTTCATCTATTGGACTTCAAAATAGAGAGATATTCATGTTTTTGTAAGACTATACAAGCAGACACGTCAAAGTGGCTCCCCTAGCCCCAAGTCAGTTTAGCTTTATATAAGCTAATTTCTCTTCTTTTTAACTCATATATTTCATGCAAAAATAACTAAAAATCAGAGGGAAAGCCCCTAAATACTCCATGGACATTGATGCTTTCAATTCTGAAGTTTAACAGAAGTTGCTCTACATAGCGAGCTCGTCATTTTGGTATAGTTTACCCCATCGATTTCATGGAGTATCTCCATAGGTGTTGTGGAAGCAAGCTAGCAGGTGTTTTCTGAGAATTTTGCAGCAGCTATGGAGTTATATTGGCAAGGTATGGATTTTGTACACTTATCTATTTGTTAAATTGAGGTTCTAAGCTTTTAGTTATGAAAGGCTTTAGTTGACGATGACTTGTAGTAGTCTCTTGTTGAATTTGGATCCGTTTGTTGTTACTGCAAGGAGGAAGCTTGTTTAGCTTTGTACTTGAGTCCCTTTTGTCAAGTAAATGTTCCCCCTATGATCCTCCTTCATAATTACATATTCTAGTATTATTTTTACAGATTTTCGAGCCACAAAGTGGTGTTTAGGATATCGTGGCTTTGGACAACCCATTTACCTTATTATATTTGGTTATTATTATTGTGTACTCTATTCCTTAGCTAGCAACATAGAAAAACATGTTATGATTGTATTGAGGTCACCTGTGATTACATGATATTATTGTGTTGTTTTTATCGTCTTGCTGCCACCTATGTACCTACGTGACAGGCATGTTGTACCTATAGGGCAGCAGTTACATTATATTATTGTGCATTTGGGCCAGGCAGACCATACCTATGGGAAGGGCAGGTTATATCTTTAGGGAAGTAGTTACATTATATTACCGTGCCTTCGGGCCGGGTAGATCGTGCCTATAGGCCAAGCAGACCATACCTTCGGGATGGGTAGGCTATACCTATGGGGCAGCATATATATGGTACCACAGAGCCTCAGACTTGCACAGATTCATGACACATGTACAGTCAGACAGTTCAGATCAGATTATCATTGGGGTCCAGTTAAGGGGGTCAGTGTGAGTATTTAGTGACTGTTTGCTCCTACTAGGACTTATGAAATTGTATGTTGTTTATACCTGTCGAGGTTATGGGGGCCAGGTAAGTTTATTGTTTGCTATGTTCTTTAGATGGTATCTTATTGCAGGAAGGTAAGTTATTATACTTCTGTTTTACTCCTGACCTTTTGTTCAGTCCCTACACCTCAATTTTAGTTTTCAGTTTTCCTTACATGCTTGGTACATTATTTTTTAGTGATACCCCATTTCTTGGGGGAACTGTATTCATTCCTTCAGATCTGGGTGATGACTAGATAGACATGTTGGGTAGCATAGCTAAGCTTTCAGCGAGTTGGTAACTCCTATCCTCCCAGGGGTCCTCAGATTATCAGAGGTTTGCCCATTTTGCAATTTTTAGTTTTTAGGTAGGTTGGGTCCCTGTCCCACCAAGTATAATATTCATAGAGGGTTGCAGACTAGTCAGTTGGGTTGCATAGCTACGATGGTGGCCATTTTAGCCTTGTATGTTCACTAGCTATAACTTGTTAGTCAATTGAGCGTTGTTGTTTTTGTTGGCATTTTAGCAGCTCATTGGCCTAGTTTACATTGTATATACATGTTTTCAATTTTTATATAGAGATCATGGTGGCCTTGTCAGCCCACATAGTGTTTATGCTTTCCTAGGTATCATGGCGGCCTTGACGGCCCAAATAGGACTTATGTGCTACCTTATTATTGCTTTATATGAACTGTTGGGAGTAGCTATTTTCTTTCTAGAGCTGGTGACAGGGGCCTTGCAGGCCGAGAGCTGATTTTTAAGCTGATATATACTTGTTGGTTTTCTTAATTATGCGTGGATGCTATGTGCCATTGGCAAATAGTTAAGCAGGGTCGGCTTTGGCCTAAGTTTTGGCATGAGGTGCCAGTTTCTCCCCCAGAGTTTGGGGCATGATACCTTACCTCAATTGAATCAAACCAACCTATAGGATACCTACATCTCCTCCCATATAATACCTCAAATGGGGTCATACCTATGCTCAAATCATAGCTATTATTATAAGAAAATTCAGCCAATGGTAGATACTAGTCAGATTGACCCCAAAAATCCATCACACAAGCACGGAGCATGTACTCCAACACCTGAATCATTCGCTCAGACTGCTCGTCTTTTCGAGGTGAAAAGTTGTACTCAGGTCTAGCCTAGTACCCAACTCTTCATGCAACTTCTACACAAATTTAGAGGTTAACTGAGTACCCCTATCAGAAATAATAGAAATACGCACCCCATGTAGTCAAATAACTTCCTTGAGGTAGATCTTGGCTAACTTTGTTGCATTGTAAGTAATCTTCATAGGAATAAAGTGTGCAAACTTTGTCAATCTATCCACGATAACCCATATCAAATCATATTTCCCCAAAGTCTTAGGAAGGCCAACCACAAAATCCATGGCTATTTTCTCCCACTTCCATTCAAAAATAGGCATTCTCTGAAGAGTACCCAAAGGCTTCTAGTGCTCGTATTTCACTTGATGACCATTTTGATATGTAACTATAAAGTTGACTATGTATTTCTTCATTTCACCCCACCAGTAGTGTTGCTTCAAATCAGCGTACATCTTGGTCACACCAAGATGTATAGAATACTTAGAACAGTGAGCTTCTGCTAAGATAGTAAAAATTAAGTCATTAACATGGGGCACACAAACTCGCCCTTTAATTCAAAGAACACCTTCATCATCAATCATGGCCTATTTGGCCTCATCCTACAACACCTTATCATGAATCTTACTCAACTTAACATTATCAAAGTTCTTATCCTTAATCTGATCAAGAAAAGAGGACCTCACCTTAACGTATGGCAATAATCCACCCCTCTCAGACACTTCTAGTCTTATGAAACTATTAGCTAGAGTCTGAATTTCTCTAGCCAACGGGCACCTAGTATCTTTCAAATAGGCCAAGCTACCCATACTCTTAGTTTTTTTAATCAATGCATAGGCTACTACATTAGCCTTAGCTAGATGGTAAAGAATGGTTATGTCGTAGTCTTCGAGTAACTCCATTCACCTCTATTGCCTTAAGTTCAAGTCCTTCTGTGTAAAAATATATTGCTAGCTACAATGGTTTGTGAACATATCACAACGCATCCCATATAAATAAAGTCTTCATATCTTGAGAGCAAACACCACAACAGCCAATTCCAAGTCATGAGTAGGATAGTTCTTCTCTTGCACTTTTAGTTGCCTCGAAGAATAAGCGATAACATTCCTCTCCTGCATTAACATAGCACCTAAACTAGACCATAAGGCATGACAATACACAGTAACATCCTTATCTTCTACTGATAAGGCAAGAATTGGAATAGTAATCAACAAGGTCTTGAGCTTTGGAAGCTCTTCTCACATTCATCTGACCAAATAAGTGGTACCTCTTTTTGAGTCAAGCGGGTTAGATGGGTAGCAATGGATGCAAAACCCTTCACAAATTTACGATATTAGCTAGCTAACCTACAAAGCTATGAATCTCAATCACCAAGGTAGGTATATCAAAGTGTATGTGCCATATCGTCTAGTAGTACCCGCTCACCCATAATAATAATGAACCCATGGTTCCAATTCTATACCTTGGGATACATAAAAGTGCACCAATTACATATACACTTAATCATTTCAGTTCTTTATTTGATTTCACATATACCTTGTTTATTCATTCAAGCATGTCTGAAGACCAATCACAAGTCATATAACTTAGCCACATAAATGCACTAAAGTAAGTCTCAACTCCAATTAAACTATAACCTACCTCGAGTGAAGAAGTACCACCCGCAAGTTACTTCATAATTTCCCTACCATTTCTTAACACTTCGAGTCATTCAAGGTATATAACAATAATTTACAAGAGTAGTTAATCATTTAGTATTTATTCCAGGCCTTGGGAATTTAACCTAGTAATTCTACCTTTATCCGAGGTCTGTAGTATTTCGCATGGGTCAATTATTTATTATCTAGTCCCACAATAATCAAATAATCAACACCCAAAAGGTTTCTAGTTAAGTTAACTCCTTTTTAGCCATTTTTATGCTTAAAGTTCTCAGATTTATGGAACCCAAGGTTCCCTAATAGTCCTAATCATGTTAAGAACTATCAATTTCATGCTAGGAATCATAAAAACACATCCTAGAATCAATTCTAAGTGAAATTACACCTACCTATAGACCTACTTTTCATACTTTTAGTGCTCAAACCCCAAAATTATAGCATTAATCTTCAATATAAAGATCATACAAAGATTAATAATTGATAAAGAAATAGGTTTACAGAGTTACTTACCTCAAACGAAGGAAAACAATTAATTCTGGGGAAAATTGCCCCTTTGGAGTTCTAGAATGCTTGAGTTTGTGGGAAAACAATACAGAAAACTTAATTAAGTGCAGGTAATCTGTCCCATTACTTGTCATGATGAGTCGTGTCTCTCTACAGTGGGTCACTATGGTGAGAATCAACTTGCTATAATGACTCTTCTTGGTGATAGGCCATCTCGTCATGGCAATCTAAAATTTCCAAAATGTTGGAAACTTGCTCAAAACCTCTCATTTCATAACACACATTATTGTTTGTACATCACAGATTAATCTCGACATGATATCTACCATAACCAAAGTTCTATGAACCCAATTTATATCCTAAAACATCCTACAAAACCCAACAATAGTTGACTATCCATAAATGTACACCAAACTATCATACAATAAACCACAAGACCTCAATCGTCTCTAAGGCACCGAATACTAGATTTTTGTCAAAGCTCACCCTAGCCTGAGATTCTGCCAACTCTTATCCTTGAGGCTTTTCTAGTTAAGTACTTATACCCTCTCTTTACTATAATGATGAAATGGATTGTTACACCGGCAAGATTTTTTCTATAGCAAAGAGGCTCTTGCATTTGCGGGCACACTCCCGTGAATGGTAGGCCATTGTAGTGCACATGTCCTAGGTGTAGAGGTCCATGCTAGTGAGGCATGGACCGCTATAGTGGGTTCTATATAACAATATTTTCCTTGACACATCATACCTTTGTTAAATGCAAATAACTATCGTAGCAAAAATTTCTCACCATAGCATTTTCATCGCAGCAGAAGGATCATCCACTGCAGAGATATACATATTCTAGAATCTAGTCATCTATTTTAGGGACTCCAAAAACTTGTTCAATGCAATATAAGACCCATAATTGTACAAAAATAGATATAATATGGAATGTGCTAGCCCAAACAAAGGTCAATGTCTTTTGAGTGCCATCAAAGGGCACCCGTAAATCAAAACAAGGAAAATCATCCAACCAAAGCAAAAAAGATATCCAAAACATGCAAAGAAATAAAAGTTATCTAAAATAGGCCCTACATGGAAAGATAATCTCTAAAGTTGATAATGGGGTAAATAAGGGACTAGATGTATTGTGCCACCGCCTACCTGGTCGCTCTATCACTATCGATGCCTGAGCCATCGGAGTCCTCACTATCTAGGTTGCTTAGAACGGAGAACTGCTAAGCATCCTCCTTAGTCACTTTAGGGAGATTCAAATGTAGAGCTAGGGTCTTTAGGAAGATTTACATCCCCTTTCACATTCAAACCAACCCCTTCTCTCGTAAGTGCCAACTCTTCTTCTCGATATCTAATTCCTCTCAGAGCTCTACATGAGCTTGGGCTAGGGACTCAAAGATGCCCTATGAAGCATCCATGGTACCAGCTGTAATACTCAACTACTCGGTATCCTAAAGTGTACTGGGTAGACTCCTTAAGAGATCTTTCATGGCAGCCATGTCATCCTTCATAAGCTCGAAAGGGACCAAAGGTCGTGAAGGGCCAACCCTACCTCTAGTACCCCTCTGATTATTGCTAACATCTGTCTATGAGTCGGCCTTCCTCTTATTGTTACCCTCATGTGAACCCTTCACCCTCAGTTGATCAAAGGCCACATCACAATCTATCATATAATCCCTTGGCTCCTAAGGCACCCCCACCCGCACACATAGAGTAGCAATAAGACAGAGGAATGGCAAGCTTGCCCCACTCTTTGATGCAAAGTACCTCCACCATATGCACCCTCACATTTACTGGAACCTTGTCCAATATGCAAGCCACTATCAAGGCCTGATGGCAAGTCACATTATTAACACTACCGGAAGAGCGAACCATTCTAGCAATCAAATTCAGCCACCTCCAAGCCTCAGGAGTGAAGTATGTACTTTTGATCCCCGTCCGACTATTATTCCAAGTAATCTTGCTCCTCTTATCCTCCTTCACCAAGGTATCAACCAACCACTGCCTATTTCTGTCAACATCCTTGGCCTTGCACTTAGCTTCTGGGGGTTAGGAAACCCTAGATACCCATTGATTTCTGCCACCCCACTCTTGATAAGTTCACCTCAGATATAGATTTGCAAGTCTGGTGAGTCCAGTTGACAGTTGGGAGCATGCCATAGAACCCTCTCACACAGTGGTCATTACTAGTACAAGGTTCCTCCACTAACTGAGTCCATCCCATTTTCTATAGCAGGGAAAAGAATTTTAGCACCAGCTCCACCACACCCTCCATAATAAAGTCACGCTCATGTATGAGGCCTTTTCATTTCTTCTCTATAAATCGCCGCTTGCATTGCTTGCTTGCAAAATTTTCATTAGGTTATCATCATCTCTAGCCATGATAAATAATAGTACCGATAAAAGAAACTACATTACATGATATTTTCAAGGATCGGATAATAATAACTTATGCATAAACAAAAGGGATCCATAGAAAATCAGTTAAGGATTGAAGTCTCCCGTAAATTTGATTCTTCCTCAGGATCCTCCACTGCAGCGGGTGGATTTTCACTACAGCGAGGTTGTTGTAGCAAACCAGAGTTTGTCATAGCAGACTCACTATCTTTGGCAGATCAAGACTCGCTATGGCGAGCCCCTGCTAGTGAGAACACCTCTGTCATAGTAGAAGTCATCTTCCTCGATAGACCTTCGACCCTCATACATGGCATCCCAACTTTTTGGCCTCATTTCACTGTAAGCATAGATTAGGCAATATGTTGTAATGCATGAAACGTACACTTTGTTTTACATTAATTAAACACCCAAGTCAATCCACAAGGGCTCAAAATATTAAAACCCTATATCAAATCACTCCACCCTATTTTTGAGTTCAATCCTCCATGAATTCTATAGATCTTACACAAATATTAATGCAAGAAACTTGAGAACGTAAATAAAATTAGCATACTTTAGATTTACCCTCCCACAATGGCAATCAAACCCTTACTCCCAAAACCCTTAATTTCTTGCCAACCTAAATGTAAATGGATATGAAAAAGTGGATATATAAGTGCTAAGCAATGTAATAAAGTAATAAAGTGTAAGAATAACCTGAGAAATCAAAGTAGAGGGGAGAGTTGTAGTGAGAAAATTTTTGTGCAAGGGAGTTGAGTTTATGGAATATGAATAGTGTACTTCCCTTTGTGTTTCTTCCATTTTAAGGTCTGCCAGGCATCCTTCGTTGCAGAAGCCAGCAGTTCACTGTACTGAGCTCGCTTCAGCAAAAATCACATTGCTATAAGAGTCTGCATATCGTCGAGAAGTTACACCAGTGTTGCATGCTCTGATGCTTAATTTTATCCTTTCTGGTATTATAAATCATCCAAAGCCACTCATCGATAAAGGTATAATAAGTGGGGATGTTAGCACAATGAATTGCTTAAAAAGGTAGTAAATCAAATAAAAACCTACAAAATAGGGTAGTACGAAAAGTCCAGGAATGATCAAGTTAAAATATTTCCCCGATATTATGTGTAATGACTCGTCTAGTTGTTATTGGGTGTTTAGGGCTATAATACCCTTGTTAGAGTCCCCTTAGAGAAATTGAGCTAACAAAACTCAAGGTAAGGAGGTTTAAAACTAAAAACTCTTTTGTAATCATAATGAATTATGATTTGTTGTGTTGTGTTGTATTCCATTACGGGGTTAACTAGTGATCTATACCTTTGTAGGGAATTTTGAGACTATGAGTAAGTTCATAGAAAGTGTTTACACTAGTTGCCATATTTGGAATGTGTCGTGATGTCTTGAGAATGAGATTTGTGTTTCAAAATGAAGGTAAGTTCTATTTTTATCGAGATTCTGGTTAAGAGGCACCATAGCAGTAGTGAGAGATTCATCATAGCGAGGGTTAGCAACCATTGCGAGTCCTTAGTAGCCATAACAAGTCTGTTACAAAAGATGTATTTGACACAACAAATGACGCAAGGCAAAATACACGATATAAGTCAGTTATTTCGAGTTTTTACCTCATAATCATAAGAACTTATTCTAGAACTCCTTAGAGGTAATGTTTAGAAGGCTAGGGCTATTTTTTTTAGGTAAGTTTACTCTGCCAACTATTCCATCTAATAATCCTCTAACATCTTAGAATCGATGGAGATGATTATAATGGTGACTTGTGGGTTAGAACCCTAGAACTATGAAAAAATATGGGAAAATCAATGGATAGATTGAATTATCATCTAGTATGCTTCTAATTGTAAATTAACACTTATTAGCATGAATTAATATTCTAAAATATGTATTATGGTGATTGGGGGTCTAGAGTATAATAAAAATTATGGCTTTAGCATAAAAATATTTTAAATGGGATTAAGAGAGTAGAAACTCCATGAATTAAGATAATGTGAATATTGGGGAGCTAGACTAAGATGAATTGACCCTTGGGTAATGATTTAGACCTAGTAAAAGGGTAGAGTAAGTGGGTTAGAATATCCAAATTTATTGTTTGAAGAGTAGATGATTGAATACTCTTGTATTTGCTTATTTTAGACTGTGAACGTACTGAAGCATTGATAAAAAGGAAGGCTCACACAAAGTAGCTTGCTCGTTCAAGTTCTTAAATTGAGGTAGGTAATGGTTTATGTAGAGTTAGACTTTGATTAGTCTCTTGTATGTGTTTATTAGTTATAAAGTATGCTGACTTGTGAGTGGTTTACGCCTGTTTTACCTTGGTATTCGATATCTTAGGCTTGTTTCTATTAGTATGTGATTTCTAGTTCAATTTGCTGGTTTGCTTTCTTTCTTGCTCGTTATTTTGAGGTTACCGGTATACCACCCATCTCTTTAAATTCTCTTTTTATATACTATTATTGCAAGGATTCCAGGTGTGTTCTTCTTTCTTTCACCGTTGTTTCTGTGTTATGTATATGTTTGTGCTAGCATGTATACTTGTAGCTCTTTGTTGATTGCTTCTTGTGCTAGTTCCTAGTGCTTCTTCCTTGCTTCCGTGACTGCTTTCTTGTATTCTGCTTATTACTGTTTTTATATCATATATGCTCTCAGTTGACCGATGATGCCTACTGAGTACCCATTGTCTTGGTGCTCATACTATACTTCTGTATCTTTTTGGTGCAAATATTAGTTGATTTTTTGCCATCGATCGCATTGGAGACTCGTGCTGCTTTTGGACCTTTGAGACTAGGGTAAGCGCCTGACGGTCGGGGCTTAGCCATATCTCATCTGTTACACTGTTACTTCTTGTACTTTTGAAGACAGATTTATATTGTATTTTGTTACTTCTAGCACGTGTATTCTATAAGAAGCTTTTGTATTATCGATACCAAGTCTTGAGATTAGTTTAGTATCTTTATGTATATATTCAGGTTTTGTTTTCGCTTTGTCTACCTTTACATTCTGCTTCTACTTATTTCTGCTTACTATGCATTTCGGTTAGGTAGTAGCCCATTACTAACCATTTTGGGCTACGAGAATTGTTTTGCCTACTGGGAGGGTTGTAGGTGCCATCATGACCTGAGAAATTGGGTCGTGACATAGGTATTCCTAATTAAGTCCAGGATTCAATGTATGTGAACTAATATGCTTAATTGATTAAGATGGGGTTAATCTTCATACAGGTCATCGAGATTAGAATAATGAATCATACCTATTCATGGTAGGTGATAGTTGTTGTAATCCAAACTCATGATGTGTGCATTATAACTGTTTCATTGGTATACTTGCACCATGTGTGTTCCGAACAATAGGGAATAAATGTTAGTGACATCTTAAGTGTCAATCTCATGCAATGAACTTGTTTAAATGCTTGTTAGTTGTACACATGTGGTATGTATTCATTGTGGTTTTAATTGCTGTGATATCTGTGATTCTTCAGTTGGCTCGGGTACTATGCCTAGTATATATTATTAGTTGGCTTGGGTAACATGCCTAGTACAGTATTATTCCTTGGTTGGCTTGGGTACCATTCCTGGTACAGATCATTTTATGGTTGGCTCAGGTACCATGCCTAGTACGAGTTTACTTGTTATTTATTAATGTTCATTACATGATTGGTTCCTTGAGTAAACCGAGCTTATTAGTTATTGATGTTCTTTACATGTTGGTTCCTTGAGTGAACTGGGCTTATCTATTATTGATGTTCCTTACATGTTTGTTCCTTGAGTGAATCAGACTTATCTGTTATTGATGTTCTTTACATGTTGGTTCCTTTAGTGAACCGAGCTTATCTGTTATTGAAGTTCATTGCATGTTGGTTCCTTGAGAGGGTCGGGATTTATTATTACTTGACATACATATTGGCCCTTGAGTAGTTAGGTTGGCATGTGTTTAAGAGATAATGGGGTTTCTCCTGTAAATTGGGTTGCATGTTAAATACCATAAAGGATGTCCTAGGGATCCTTGGGTGGTCCAGGTTACTTGCAAGCTATGACATAACTATATATGGTCTAGTTACTTGCATAGTTGGGCATGCCTTATATAGTTGTTGACTCCGATTGTTGACTGAGAGTATTATTGGTAGTCATATGGACCTGGCTGATTCATGTTTTTTGGTTATATTCATTTACCATTGTACATTCACAATTCCTATTTTGGCAAGAGTGACAAGCTAACTGGCGGTGATGTCTGGGATAGTTGGTCACAAGGCCAGGGGTTATAAGGTGTGTTGCTTGATAGGTTCAAGATGGGTGAGCTTGGATGGTCTAAGGTTCTTAGGGAGTCAAGTGTGACTAGGTTAGTGAATCAAGTCTAGTATTTGGTGAGTACATGATTTGGTGGTATGTCAAGGGTAAGGAATTTGGGGGTTGAATACACATAACTCATAGGTAATCATATAATGAGGTATGGCTTTGGTAATGAGGAACGTTTCCCTATTTATGATAAGACAGGTAGGATCTAAGGATAGTAAGGGGCCTGCTTATGACAAGGCTAGTAGAGTGGGGTGTTCTATAATGTTTGAGTTGAAAACAGAATAGGAAAATGAGGCTTGGGGGAAAGATGAATGGAATTCACGGGCAACATATCTGGGTAGTAGGAGTTGTTGATAAGAGACCCTGACTGTATAACTTTTATGATGCATGCTTTCTTTTAGATATTTAAATGATGTTATATGGTGGATTCGGGTCAACCGATGATGCCTACCAGTATGTATTGTTTGTACTAATACTACTCTTGCTATGCCTTCTTTGGTATAGTCTGGTTGCAGGATCAATTGATGTTTCTCAGTGACATGGATAGCAATCTCCAATAGCTCCTATTCATCTCTTCCTATGGTGGGAGTTGTGTCTTATTCTTTTGTTTCCAATCTCTTAGCATATCTTGTACCTGTTCAGACTAGTTCCTAAGGAGGGGTTCAATTGTATTTTGAAAAGGTTTCATTCTAATAAAGGTTTGAGATTAGTTTTTATTTCATTAAGGCAATTTTTTTTATGTTTCTTATTTACTTCTGCACATATGTTTTAATCGGGTGTTAAGGGTTCTCCTATCTAGGTAGTTTAAAGTAGGTGCCTGCATGACCTGGAAGTTGGGTTGTGACAATTTGGTAGCAGATCCTAGGTTATCGGTCTCCCAGTACAAGGGCAAATGTCGAATATAGTTCTGCAGATTGGTGTGTTGATGTTCATATCTAATCTTTGGGAAGCTTTGAAGTATTTTAGGAAATTCTTCCACTTCCTTTATTCCTTTCGTGCAGTCTGTTGCTTTCTTGTATGGGTTGAGTCCAATTGGTATCTCTTGATTCCAACTGGTATCTCAATGAGGTAAATTAATGCCATTGACCCCAGCTGAAATGGCACAAGAAAGGAAAGTTAGAACTGGAAAGGTTCCAATTGGTATCTGGCCATAGAGGCTATGTAACTGCATGGATATCCAGATGACGATTCTCCATGAGGAGAAATAAAGGTTAATGAAAAGGAATTGATTAGTGATGAAGCTTGAAGTTTGTGATTTGTGCATTGTATTGCTTGAATGACATCTAATGTGTGGTGTGTAATTGCTTGAATTACTGTGAAAATTCATGGTTAGTGAAAGGTCATAACTTGATTATGTGTTGATGGTTAGGGAAATTAATTGCTATGTGGCTTAACTAGAATAGTGTGCTAATTTTTATACATGGACTTATCATTGGTAAAAATGGTAAGGAGAAAAAAATTGTCTTATGACTGTGGGGAAACTTTGATTTCGGGACAGTCGGGATTTAGTTGAAAACCATGGAAAAAAGGGCTATTGTTGCATAATAGCGGGATTTGTTGTTATGAAAGATTTTCTTGGTGTGTTTCCTAACTGGTTTTAAATAATGTGATGCTAAGTTCTTGTTTATGCATTGTTGGGTTTGATCTTGGGATTATATTAAAGACCATAATGCAATTTCATGTGTTAATGTTGAAAACATGTAAAGGGAATGAGGGAATTTTGCAGAAAATGGTAAATCTTTTGGGCTACTGTTGTTGATGGTCGCTGTAGCAGTGTGTAAGCCACTATAGCGGGATGGGTGGGATAGAATCTCTGCCCTATTTTCTCATGCTTTTCTTTTCATTCCCGGTGTATTTCAAATTGTCAGTTTAAGCTTTGAGCTACCACATAAAATATAGAGTTTGCCTATAGGAAAGTAAAGAATATATTCAATAAGGATTATAAAAACTAGCATCCATGTGCGATAAAAGGAAAGGGTGGATATGGTAGCCCTTGGCATAAAGGTTATTTGTTTGATGTGAGTGATGTTGCCTGGTTTGAGGTAACCTATATAATTGAACATCAGACTTTATTTAACTCAATAGTTTTTACAATTGATTGAGTAACTAGTTGCATTGTGATGCTAATGTATAGTTAATGAGTAAACCGTGAGATTATGATGGTACTAAATTTCTGGATATTTGTGAAATTATGATTGTCTATTGGTGGAAAGAATCACCCATGTAGTATTTGGCAATGACCTATCATTAGCTGATTTTTGTTTGATATTTCTCATAGGCTTATTTTATGAGAATGATTATTGGCTAATAGTAGATCTTGAGAAGGGTATAGTTGAATTGTGGAGATTTTGAAATAAGTTAGCCTATTAATGATTGATGATCCTTAGTGGTAGGATCGGTTGAGGGAGTGGGGTTATTAAATGGATTCTTGAAAATTCATATCCCTCTTGTTGATCATGATAATACCTTGTGTTACTGGTCATTGAGTAGTGATGATGTGCTAGTTATAGCATTAGTTAGGGTGTGAGTGCCCATGTAGATTTCTCCCTAGGATGAGAGTTGACAAAAATCTCAGGCTAGGACGGGTTCCAATGAAATTTCTGTGTTGTGTGGTTTAGAGATACTTGGTATCTTGGGGTGTAGTGTTTGATGGAATTAAGGTGATATCATGATATGTGAGGGACATAGTATCCCATAGAAACTTTTGGAATGGAGTTCGGGTTAGTAGAACTTTGGATATAACATTTAACGTAAAGGGGTTAGTCCAGAATGCCAAAATTTGAGTATTGTGTTGTAAAAGTGGCCAAAATTGAGACTTCTAGGAGTTACTGCCTCGCCTATGCTGCTATAGAGGGACACAAGCCTCTACCGCGGTGCCGCTATAGAAAGAATTTTCCCACTATAGCGAGGCCTCCATAGCGGGAAATGGGTTTCCATAGCGAGATTCAGTTCCTCGTAGCACGAAAACTTTATTTTTGTTTGTTATATTAGAAGTCTTTTCATTCTGGTATACTGACGAGGCCCCAGATTACTTGGGCGCTTAGGGAAAGGGTTACTCTACGTAGTTTCGTGCAACTCAAAAGAAGAGAAATTCCTTGACCAAGCGAAGTAATAATAATTTTGGCTTGAATTTTATTACATCGAGGGAACTAAATTATTGGTGGTTCGCATAAGTCTGTAAATGCGTTGTCATGATAGTGGCGTTAAGGTTCAAAAATCTAGCTTGTTCCTTTCTCTGTAATGGTGATCGTTTGGGGATGAACAGTGGTTAAATGGGTATATGTTGTAATGACCTGATTAGTCGTTATTAAAAGGCATCTCGTTGCGAGTTACGGGAAATGTTGAACTACGCTCTCGACTTAATTTGGGGTGACACAATGAAAAAATTCAAATTTTGAAATTTTGCTCGGACTGACATCATCCCATTATAGCAGGAAGTTTTCTACTATAGCTCCATTGTCATAGCGGCGGGTAGGTTGCTATAGAAGGTGATGGAACCACAGACCCAGAAAATGAGTTTTATATTTCTGACTTCTCCTCTTCAGTTGCAAAAATAACGAAGGTTGCTCCAAAGACCCTCCTAAGGTACCTCTTGGCTTGGAAGCAATGGAGAGGAGGGATTTTCACTCAGATAGGGTAAAACCCACAGATTCTATGCCTAGTTCTCGTCAGAATTTGCCTTTGATACGTTCAAATTAAATCCTTTAAAAGTGTAAACGATCATTGTCAAATACAGTAACCCAACAATGAGGTTGGGGTCGAATCCCACAGGGAATAGGGTGAGAAACATAATACTTAAAGATATTTATTCACTTTACATTATGTCGAATCTTATCCCTTAACGCAATAATAGTAGTTGTATTGAAATTTAAGGCTAACGGAATATAAATGTTTTGAATTAGCAAGGTTTATGAAATTTGGGATTATTTCACCACACAATAGAATTTCTCTAATGGTTACGAGCATCGATATAGGTAATCCTAGGCTGATTTCGGGTGAATAGTGATCAATGAGATACCTATTACTACCTTCCGATATGAAATTGGTCAATCCTTTATTTATCTTCCCAAATGAAATGAACTGTATTATTAAGATGATCACAATAAGTTAAGTAGGATTAACGCATCCCTACGAAATACCCTTAAACAAGGATTAACTCCTTGAGTTCTTAGCTATTAACAGTTTTCCAACCTAAATGAATCCTTTCAGAAAACACTAAGGTTTAAGGGCATTTAACTAACATTTGCAACCGCTAATTTCCAACAAATCCAATTGTTAACAACTCACCCACAACCTATTCCATTCTATATTGCTACTCTTGCCTAAGATTCATTCATTATGTGGATTCACAATCCAAGAATTGGGTTTTAGTTACTCATAATATAAACAAAAGCAACAATAATAATTTAATGAGCCTTACTTACAAATTGAAATTGATTAGCACTACGAACTTGTTCTTCTCAAAAGAGCACTCAAAGTAGCGGCCAAATTCTGTTCAAATTCTCCAAACTAGAAGTAACGTAACATTTTTTCCCAAAAATATGTAAAACATATGCTGAAAGAAGTGTCTGCAAAAATACCCTAAGAGTCCTATTTATAGACAAGTACAAATCAAATCCAGATTGGTCTAAGAAAGGAAAGACGCATCATCCAAACGGATGCCAAAATGATCTGTTTCAAGCAACAACATACCATTTTGTTGATCGTTGTAATTTCTCCATCTGGGATATCTTCTGATTCTGGAAATGGTGACGAGAACGGACCATTATTCCTGAAAATGGTCTGTTATGCCTTCCATTGTAACTTCACTTTTTGCGTCAGCTTCTGTCTTTGAGGTTGAATGCATTAGTCATACCAACAGTTTGTTTAAACTCAAAACGGTCAGTAAAGCTCCTTGTTTTTGACACATCTACGCCCTCTAATTGATTAAAGTCTATCCTTTCTGCAACACCACCAAAGCACATCAATTTTCACAATACTTACTTGAAAATTACAAAAGTTCTTCGTTAAAAGCATCAAATGTGCCATAGAATCCCAGCACATCAGACCCCCATCTTAGAGATTTTTCATGTCCCCAAGCAAACAAAACAAGAATCATATAATGACTAAACACACGACCAATATATGTTTAACTATCAAAAAAATATAGGGTGTCTACAGCAGTTCTATCAGGTAGCTTTAAACATGTTATAACATAAATTCCCAAACCCAATTTCTTTAGCCCAAGTGCAACTAAACTCCACTCTGAGATATGCGGATCCACACATGACATCATATTGTTAAGAAATAACTATGTAAGATAAGTAGTGAAACAACATAACTTGTAGCTAATCAGTAATCACCATGTGCTCTCACTTTAGACCAAATAATGTCCATCGTTTTTCATATGAAGCACATGATCTTTGGCGTATTTATACGCCTAATTGCCTCATTTACCCATATTTTAGCCTTGTTTGGAGGGCAAAAGTGATGCATATCCTTATGATTACTTGCATTTTCATGGTGGTGAGCTAATATATGTGATTAGATGCTTTGCAGGGAAAATATGGAGAAAAACAACCCATGAGAGCTAAAATAGAAGCATAAAAGCATTGGAAAGGAGTTAGCAACATTCTGGGAGAAAAAGAGAGCAAAGGAAGAAACTCTGGGCTGTGGCGCATCAGTGGCGTGTCACCCCAGCCCCCAAACTACTGAGGGGTATGGCAGGTACATTGGTGGCACGTCTCCCCAAGCCCCAAACTTCAGAAGACTGAAGTTGGCACTATGGGTGGCGCGGCGCACCAGAGCCTAACCCGGAAAAATTTCAGGCTTTTTTCTACTCCAAATCCAAGTAGGAAAAGGGGTTATTTTCCTCCTACTCTATAAATACATCTCAAATCACGATTTTTACATAACTTTTGACCTATAAAGAGCTAGGAGCCGCCATGGAAGCCGGAGAATATTGGTTTCATCTTTTCTTCTCCTTTATTATTTATTTTACATTTTTCTTTGGATGAATTGTTGTAATTACTCCATGTCTATTTGGAGTTAAACTTCTTATTCTAGGATTGTGGTAGTTAATTACATGATTGTTGAATTAAACGATTGATTCAATTATTTGTTTATCATATTAGTTGTTCTTATATTCTTGTGCTTAGTATTTTAATGCTTCGCGAGCATTAAGATAAATCTATAATCTCTTTGTGAACTTGAGAGAAGAATCATTGAGATAGAACGAAGAATATAGGGAGCAAGACCTCTCTTTTGTAACGTAAAAGGGTGATTTAGCGACTAGGATAGAGATATACCTAAAACGCCTTGCTTGGTTCATACGGGAAGAAATATAAGTTCTTTTAAAATAAGATGTCACATCCCCGCTCAACGATGTAGTTGTGATGTTATTTTGAATAGGCAACTAGAGGATCGAGAGACCATAATTTTAATATCAACCCCGGAATCAATAACTAGATAAATAAACAGGTCTATGAAATTGCTTACTTAACATGATTGTTAGCGAATCCATATTCCTAGATCGATTTCATCATATTGATTACGTAAAAACCCGCTCTTTGTTTAGTTAAATTTTCATTAGTTAACTTCTTGTTTTTATTTCTAGATTAGTTAATCTTAAATTCAGCTTTGGAAGTTTACGCTTGAATAAATAATTAGAACTAGTTTAATTTAGTAAAATAGTTAATCAACAAGTCCCTGTGGGTACGATATCTAGACTTACAATCCTATATTACTTGTACGACCGCGTACACTTGCGTGTGCGTTAGGGCGCAACAAGTTTTTGGCGCCGTTGCCGGGGACTTAGAAGTTAATTGTTTATCTAGATTAGACTTTTTCAAGTTATTTATTTAAGTTGTACATATATATATATATATTTTTCCATAGTTATCTTTTCAGTTTCTTTTACTTTTTTTACCACTCTTCTTGATATGTCAGCCTGGGATAGATGGTGGTCAAATGATGATGATTCTTGTTGTTTTTGTGGAGGACCCCACCTGGAGAGTATTTGTCAATTTTCTGGAGAGCGAGTGGTGTGCACCTACTCAATCTGCTGAATTGGATACTAGTCAGCCTGTGGAGAGGATAGGTTCCCAACTCACAGAGATACAGTCTATGTCTAAAACCTGTATTGACCAGCAAATTATGATCTTAGTCAATACCAAAGATGAACCCCTAGTAGAAGAAGAAAGTGAGTCCCTGCTAGGAGAAAGCTGTGAGGAAGTAAATATAGTGAGCTAATCTTGGCTAAGGGAACAAGAGGAAAAAGTTAAATTTCATGAGTTTCTCTGTGATAATCTTACATAAATGACGACACAGCTGATAGAAGGTAGGGTTGAGCTCAAACAAGAGATAGACCAATTTGGCTCAGATATCCATTACTTGAAGGATCACTTGAAGAAAAAGGTTGAGGCGTCTGATGCCCAATCATCAATTGTTGTGGATGCTGGCCAACTAGTGGAGCAAAAAGAACAAATTCATCCATTCAACTATCATTCATTGATAAAGGGTGACATTGAGAGGGAGAATTGAAGTGAGCATGTTATAAATAATGCAAGTTTGGGATTAGGTACTATTTGACCTCATTCTAATCACTTTTCTACATTATGTTTGGATGATGACATGAAAATTGAGTCATATGAGCTAGTGAAGAAGTGTGTGGATGAGTAACAAGGTCCTTACATTCTAAAATTTGCCATACCAAAAAGATAAAATGACATTCCTCACTTAAGGTTCAAGAAGTGCAAGATGCGACATTATTTACTTGGTTCCTTCATCTTTATACCACCGCCCCTTGAGAGGAGCAGAAAGTTTGATGCAAAGTTAGGGGTGCAATTCATAAGTTCTAGGTGGAAAGAAAAGTGGTGTAGTGATGGCGTCGTGCCACGACGTTAAATCAGGCGCTTGTTGGGGGGCAACCCAACTAGTAGTGTAGCTTCTTAATTTTTAAATTGTCTAATTAACCTGGATGTGAGTAGACCTGTTCAATTGGTGTCTTAAGATGTAAAATGTTGTAGGGTGTGTAGTGATTTGTTTGAGGATGAACAAAGGTTTAAGTGTGGGGTGGTGATCTTGGGCATATTTATACGCCTAATTGCCTCATTTACCCATATTTTAGCCTTGTTTCGAAGGCAAAAGTGATGCATATCCTTATGATTACTTGCATTTTCATGGTGGTGAGCTAATATATGTGATTAGATACTTTGCAGGGAAAATATGGAGAAAAACAACCCATGAGAGCTAAAATGGAAGCATAAAAGCATTGGAAAGGAGTTAGCAACGTTCCGGGAGAAAAATAGGGCTGTGGCACATCGGTGGCATGTCGCCCCATCCCCCAAACTACTGAGGGGTGTGGCTGGCACATTGATGGCGTGTCACCCCTGGCTCCAAATTTCAGAAGACTGAAGTTTGCGCTATGGGTGGCGCAGCGCGCCAGAGCCTAACCCAGAAAAATTCGAGGTTTTTTTTAACTCCAAATCCAAGTAGGAAAAGGGGTTATTTTCCTCCTACTCTATAAATACATCTCAAATCACGATTTTTACAGAACTTTTGACCTACGAAGAGCTAGGAGCTGTCGTTGAGGCCAGAGATTATTGGTTTCATCTTTTCTTCTCCTTTAATACTTATTTTACGTTTTTCTTTGGATGATTTGTTGTAATTGCTCCATGTCTATGTGGAGTTAAACTTCTCGTTCTAGGATTATAGTAGATAACTATATGATTGTTTAGTAGACATTTGATTCGATTATTTGTTTATTATATTAGTTGTTCTTATATTCTTGTGCTTACTATTTTAATGCTTTGCAACCATTAAAATAAATCTATAATCTCTTTGTGAACTTGAGAGAAGAATCATTGGGATAGAACGAAGAATATAGGGAGTAAGACCTCTCTTTTGTAACGTAAAGGGTAGGTTAGCGACTAGGATAGAGATATACCTAGAACGCCTTGATTGGTTCATACGGGAAGAAATATAAATGTTTTTAAAATAAGATGTCACATCCCCGCTCAACGATGTAGTTGTGATGCTATTTTGAATAGGCAACTAGAGGCTCGAGAGACCATAGATAAACAAATAAATCGATGAAATTGCTTACTTAACATGATTGTTAGCGAATTCATAGTCCTAGATCAATTTCATCACATTGGTTACGTGAAAATCTTCTCTTTGTTTGGTTAATCATTCATTAGTTTACTTCTTCTTTTTATTTCTAGATTAGTTAATCTTAAATTCAGCTTTGGAATTTTACGCTTGAATAAATAATTAGAACTAGTTTAATTTAGTAAAATAGTTAATCGACAAGTCCCTGTGGGTACGATATCTAGACTTACAATCCTATATTACTTGTACGACCGCGTACACTTGCGTGTGCGTTAGGGCGCAACAAGTTTTTGGCGCCGTTGCCGGGGACTTAGAAGTTAATTGTTTATCTAGATTAGACTTTTTCAAGTTATTTATTTAAGTTGTACATGTATATATTTTTTTTACATAGTTATCTTTTTAGTTTCTTTTACTTTTTTTACCACTCTTCTTGATATGTTAACTTGGGATAGATGGTGGTCGAATGATGATGATTCTTGTTGTTTTTGTGGAGGACCCCACCTGGAGAGTATTTGTCAAAATTTTCCAGAGAGCGAGTGGTGTGCTCCTACTCAATATGCTGAATTAGATACTAGTTAGTCTGTGGAGAGGATAGGTTCCCAAATCACAGAGATACAGGCTATGTCTAAAACTTGTATTGATCAGCAAGTTACGATCTTAGTCAATACCCAAGATGAACCCCTAGTAGTAGAAGAAAGTGAGTCCCTACTAGGAGAAAGCTATAAGGAAGCAGATATAGTGAGCCAATCTTGGCTAAGGGAACAAGAGGAAAAAGTTAAATTTCATGAGTTTCTCCGTGATAATCTTACATACATGACGACACAGCTGATAGAAGGTAGGGTTGAGCTCAAACAAGAGATAGACCAATTTGTCTCTGATATCCATTACTTGGAGGATCACTTGAAGAAAAAAGTTGAGGTGTCTGATGCCCAATCATCAATTATTGTGGATGCTGGCCAACTAGTGGAGTAGAAAGAAGAAATTCATCCATTCAACTATCATTCTTTGATAAAGGGTGAATTAAGAGGGAGTATGAAATTGAGCATGTCATAAATAATGCAAATTTGGGATTAGGTACTATTGGACCTCATTCTAATCAGTTTTCTACATTATGTTTGGATGATGACATGAAAATTGACTCATCTGAGCTAGTGGAGAAGTGTGTGGATGAGGAACAAGGTCCTTACATTCTAAATTTTGCCATACCAAAAAGACAAAATGACATTCCTCACTTAAGGGCCAAGAAGTGCAAGATGCGACATTATTTACTTGGTTCCTTCATCTTTATACCACCGTCCCTTGAAAGGAGCAGAAAGTTTGATGCAAAGTTAGGGGTGAAATTCATAAGTTCTTAGTGGAAACAAAAGTGGTGTAGTGATGGCGTCGTGCCGCGATGTTAAGTCAGGCGCTTGTTGGGAGGCAACCCAACTAGTACTGTAGCTTCTTATTTTTTTTATAGTGTCACATTTTTAATTTTTTATTTTGCAGGTTTGAGGAAGTCTGAGTACCCGAATTTGAAAGCTAAAGAGCATAGTTTAAGCTTAAGTGTGGGGTCATTTTCCCCTCTCATCAAAATTGAAGAAACATGCTGTTAGCTAGTCCCTAGTGGGCCTCAAGGAGTATTTCACACCCTTCTTCTCCATTTTTTTCTCTAAATTGCTTTGGGGATAAAGCATGATTTTAAGTGTGGGGTGGGGATTCTTTTGATAACTATGTGTTTAGGGTGAGTATGCCATAGGAGTTTATTTTATTTGAAAAAAAAAATATACAAAAAGATTTTTTAGTTTTTTTAGAGGCATATCTAACTCACCCCTTGGTTTTTCTTTTCGGTTCTTTTCCGAGGGGGTACCCTTTGAACCGGGTAGTTTTTATTTTTTTAGGAGTAGTTTTATCTTTTTAGTCATAGATAGATAAATTTTCTCGACGATGGATGGATGACGACTGTCTTGAGAGAAAATTAGTCATAGGAAGGAGAAAGATTAGAAACCATAGCCTTTTGAATGCTAGGTGCTTCGCCTAAGTATACACTAGACGTCATGGGTAATTCACTCAAAATAAGCATAAAAAGTAGGAAACTTCATTTAGAGACGCATAGGCTCTTTAACATGACTCATAAAATCTAAAAATGGGCTTAATAATGTTAACTTATTCAATTTGATTGCGAGGTAAATATGAAGTCTTGGGAATCTATTTTTGAACCATTGTGCCATGTGTGGTGAGTGTTTGTTGTGTTTTTTTGTATATCTTGACATTTAGAACTTACCCCGTGTGTGTATGAAATGAAACATAGTATTGACTTGTGGGATATGATCAAGGTATTTCTTTGTAAGCCACTTCTTTTTGACTATTGTTTGTGCCACCCTTTGTATTATTCTTAGTTAAGCCCCATTGTTCCTTAAGCCTATTTCTTTGACTAGCCGCATGTTTAGACTATCCCCTTTATTTGATTACCCTGTATTAATTTGATCCAAAGAGTCCCTAATGCACTTTGTAGTTGAAAGACTTAAAGGAAGAAGGGAATAAAAGAGAAAAGGTAAAAAGATAGAGGGAGGTTGTTGTGGTAAGAATAAGAATTATATGTGTAGCCCTGATAAAAAATAACTTATATGTTGTTGGTAAGAAAAGGAAAAATCAAAAAGATAAATTTTCAGAAAAACAAATAAAAAGAAAGTTTAGAAAAATCTCCTTGCTAGCAATAAGTGAATGAATGATAGGGCGATAAACCAAAAGAAAAGGGGGAAGTTTGAAGGGAAACATGGATATAAGTTGAAGTTGAGGTGATATAAGGAAAAGAGTGAAAAAGTTTAAAGTAAGTGTCTTAAAGTGCATAGAGAATGTAGTCACTATTGGCCAAAGTGTTCCTACCTATCCCTTAGCTGACATTACAACCTATAAAAGTCCTTTTGATCCTACATTTCTGATTCTTTGTTAATAGAGTATTACACTAAGGTCAAGCTTATGGTATATCTTGTATGCATGAAACTTTCTTTGAGAGAGTGAACAAATTTCTTATCTATATGCCCCAATTTGAATATGTATGTATGATGTGAGCAAGGGGCATCTCTCTTAAATGTGAGGGAACAAAATGGTGAAAAACTTGGTGTACTAATGAAGGATATATTCACACATGATCAAGTTAGCCGTATTTTTTATGAAGAGTCAGTTTTAGAGGTTGTGTGGTTTCAATGAAGGGTCTGTAAAAAATATGATTGATGTATGCATGATTGAGTGGATTATGGGTCATGATTAATCTGTCTAGTTAACTTGGGTGTGAGTAGATCTGTTCAATTGGTGTCTTAAGATGTGAAATATTGTAGGGTGTGTAGTGATTTGTTCGAGGACGAACAAAGGTTGAAGTGTGGGGTGGTGATCTTGGGTGTATTTATATGCCTAATTGCCTCATTTACCCATATTTTAGCCTTGTTTCGAGGGCAAAAGTGATGCATATCTTTATGATTACTTGCATTTTCATGGTGGTGAGCTAATATATGTGATTAGATGCTTTGCAGGGAAAATATGGAGAAAAGCAACCCATGAGAGCTAAAATGGAAGCATAAAAGCATTGGAAAGGAGTTAGCAACATTCCGGGAGAAAAAGAGAGCAAAGGAAGAAAATATGGGATGTGGCGCATCGGTGGCGCGTTGACCCTGCCCCCAAACTACTGAGGGGTGTGGCTGGTGCATTGGTGGTGCGTCACCCCAGGCCCCAAACTTCAGAAGACTGAAGTTGGCGCTATGGGTGGCGCGGCGCGCCAGAGCCTAACCCGGAAAAATTCAAGGCTTTTTTCTACTCCAAATCCAAGTAGGAAAAGGGGTTATTTTCCTCCTACTCTATAAATACATCTCAAATCACGATATTTACATAACTTTTGACCTACGGAGAGCTAGGAGCCGCCGTGGAGGCTGGGGAATATTAGTTTCATCTTTTCTTCTCCTTTATTATTTATTTTACGTTTTTCTTTGGATAAATTGTTGTAATTACTCCATGTCTATGTGGAGTTAAACTTCTCGTTCTAGGATTGTGGTAGCTAATTACATGATTGTTTAATTAAATGATTGATTCAATTTTTTTTTTATCATATTAGTTGTTCATATATTCTTGTGCTTACTATTTTAATGCTTCACGACCATTAAAATAAATCTATAATCTCTTTGTGAACTTGAGAGAAGATTCATTGAGATAGAATGAAGAATATAGGGAGCAAGACCTCTCTTTTGTAACGTAAAGGGTAGGTTAGCGACTAGGATAGAGATATACCTAGAACGCCTTGCTTGGTTCATACAGAAAGAAATATAAATTCTTTTAAAATAAGATGTCATATCCCCGCTCAACGATGTAGTTGTGATGCTATTTTGAATAGGCAACTAGAGGCTCGAGAGAACATAGTTGTAATATCAACCCCAAAATCAATAACTAGATAAATAAACAAGTCGATGAAATTGCTTACTTAACATGATTGTTAGCGAATCCATAATCCTAGATTGATTTCATCATATTGATTACGTAAAAACCTGCTCTTTGTTTGGTTAATTGTTCATTAGTTAACTTCTTCTTTTTATTTCTAGATTATTTAATAATAATTTCACCTTTGGAATTTTTCGCTTGAATAAATAATTAGAACTAGTTTAATTTAGTAAAATAGTTAATCGACAAGTCCCTGTGGGTACAATATCTGGACTTACAATCTTATATTACTTGTACGACCGCATACACTTGCGTGTGCGTTAGGACACAACAGCACGCAAGAGGGACTGTAAGACAAGAGAGAAGAGAAAACACTCACACTCACAATGAATTACACATGCAACACCCGATGAACTATAAGCTTTCCCAAAGTGTGACACTCTACAAATATAGGAACCGTCAAACTTATTATCAAAAATGACTTTTGCTAGTTTTAATATAGGCTAAGGGACATATAGGATTCATTTGGCACAAAAGTGGCTATCCTCCCTAAGCGCTTTTAGTACACTACATGCTTCACGTTCAGTCCACCTTTTATTTCCCACTTTCTTTCCCTTCTTCCTTCACACTTAATGCAATGACAAGGAGTAAATTTATTCAACTACAAACATTAATACTATATTTACAAAGGCAACACTATTTATTTATTTATATTTTTTTTCTATTTTATTTCCTATTCTTTTTATATATCCTTGCTCAATGCCAACACCATTTTTCATACCCTTTTACTCTTCCACATTCACCCTTTCCTTTTCTCCTCCTTTCTCACCAATTTTAAGACAAGCGCTTAGGAGGTTTTTGGATCAATTATGAAGTCTTAGAACAAAAAGGGTAGACTTTGTATGCGGCTTCCAAAGAATAGGTACAAGGCTCAATGGGGCTTACTAAGGTAATGCACTAGGTGGGTCAAAGAAGGAGTGAAAATGGTTTTATCAAAGAATGCCTCGATCATTTCCTAAGTTTAACTTCCCTCATTCACTTTGCACACACATTGGGAAAGTTCTAGACATCAAAATGCAGCATAGTTCAATAGATTCTTACACACACATGGCACACGATTCTAACTTTTAACTACAAAGTTCAATGCACATGCTCACATACCCACAATCATTATCCTCAACAACTATAATGTCATATGTAAAGCCACACAAATCAGAGTTTCAGTTTATCACACATACGTGGCAACAATTGTTTTTTGAGGGATCACAAAAATAATATATACATGCTTATATTTACAAGATATCACTGATTAAGTCATCCTAATTTTCTTCCAATTAAACAAAAAACCTAAACTATACATGCCAATTCAACATAAAATGAAACACCCTCGGGAAAAGAAGTCGGCAAGAAAAACCCAAGAGTAGACAAATGTGCATCCCCACCCCCACTAAAAAAAGTTGCATTATCCCTAATTCAAAGAAGATAGAGAAAGGGAAGTGAGACTTACCTGTGGCACCCTAGGCACTGGGGTCTCGTGTCTGCATGTCTGCCACATGCGTGGCAGGATCTGAAGGTACTAGAGGGGCACTAGTGGCGCTTACCTGGTAGGATCTGCAGCAGCGGATGTGCTAGAAGATACACCCTCTTCTCTGTGTCGGCGTATCTCAGCCAATGACTCACTCATTCCTAGCCTCAGTAACCTATCCTCCTCAGGCTCCACCTCAAACTGTGTTAACTTGGTGCTATCATCGTCACATGGTTACTTCCCCGCATCTTGTGGAGGTGAAATAGGGTAGGACAACTGGACAACCGGAGGTGCAAGTGGTATGGGCACAGCCTGGGTAGGAGCAACATGATCACCAAATATCAAAATTAGATGATATTACAGCTTTAGAACATCTCTCCTAGTCTGAGCTATTTCCTCCCTTAACGCCTTAATAGCAGATGTGGATGAAACTGAGTTGATGGCCTCATTCAGATGAATAGCAAAGACATCTAATCAGGCATGTAAATGCTCAATGGATGTCAGAACCAGTGTGAATGCAACATCAATCACACTCATGATGAATGGACCCAGGTCATTTGGAAAACTACGGACCTGTTTGTCTGGATAATCGACATTATAGGCCCCTGACATGAAACCCTCTCTAGTATAATCGTATGGAGAAGCAGGTTATGGAGGTTGTGCAGTGGAATGGCCCAGAGCTGTAGTAGATAATATGGCAGTAGTAGAAGGTGCTGGTGGCGGTACCTCAATAGGCTATGAATAAACTACAGTTATTTGCTCACTTGATGGATCAGGTGTCTGCTCCAATGGTGTATCTGTCGATGTGGATATAGCTCGCACTACCCTAGCAGATGCATGGTTCTCATCCTTTGTCATATCCTGTGTCCTAGTAGCAGTCATCAATCTGTCAAACCCAGTGAAAAGAGAAATACCCGCAGCCTGACATATTCTCGTGCTGAGGCATGGAAATGGCATGGTGGTACTCAATCTGGCCACCCTATCTCAGATCTCTAGTGCAATCAAATGCCCAAAATAATCAAGAACCGAGATAGCAAACTCAATACCAATACTACTCTGTACATGTTCAGAGTATCATCACCTGTAGTCGGCATCAGTCGCATATGTACAACCTTCCACCAGAATTTCACTGCAAATCTCAATGACTCTTGTGTATGGTGGGCACGACTTCTCGCAACCATGGTGGCTCCTTGTCAGTAATCATTGATGCTAACCAAGCCTGCTCAAATTTATTGTGAATGAGCTTACAATTGTATTCAGAGGTAGCTGCCTATGTGATGTATTCGGGCCTAAAACAGAAGCGGTTTATGGTTTTTGTTCTGAAATATCAATGTTCATACCTCAGATGCATATCCTGTCTAGAGCTGGTAGTGACTTTAGTGGGGTGTACTTAGACACACTACTCTGTAGAGTAGCCCGGTAGGTAGCATAAAACTCATGAACCAATGTTGGGCAGTACAGGCCCAGCGGGTCACTCATCCATTCGAGCTGGTAGTGTCTCTCTAGGGCATAGAGTGCTGGGTAGTCGGCAAGACCTGCTGAGTTAATCCAGATCTCATATGCAATTCCTCTCTTCAAATTTCCCTTCTTATTGTGTTCCATCTCAAAAATGTACATATCTTTCATGCCAGCGACCCCCCAAGGAATGCTATCCCAATATTGCTTATCTTTTTGTCACTGCTCATTCAACCTTTGTTGTTCAGCGATAGGGACAACATCTCCCGAGGCCTCAGCTTGTTGGTTAGATATTTCCTTGACCTATTGGTCGAAATCCAATGATGACAAAGATGATGAATCCCCCTCTTCAGACTGGGAGGGTTTAGGGCTAGGACTTACTCGCTACATCCTTTGTCAAGTTTGGGGCCGCACTAGTGGGGTAACTTCTTCTTTGGATTCTTTTGGTTCATCTTGTAGTCGAGTTTCAATTTCCTTTCCCTGACTAGCAGGCCCCCGACTATTGCTTCCTCTGCGTGGTGGATTTTTTCAAACCATACTTTTGGAGAACGTGTTAGTTTCCACACAAAACCAGTAGGCACAAAATATCTGAAGCTTGAAATGGTCGGGGTAACGATCTATTCTAGGGGAGAACAGACCGATTCCTTACCAGTTTTGCCTAAACAGAAACACAAGAAAAGAAAAAGTTAAAATGGTTGAGGGAATGGACCATTTCGGATGAAAATGGTCCATTTCTTCAGTCATTTTGGAAAATAGAAACAGGTGAAAATTTAAGAATTACAATGAACAGGGAAACGAGTTGTTTCACGAGGAAACAATTCATTTCACTTTCCATTTTGCAACAATAGAGAATATAAAATCGTTAACCTTTATTATGCTTCAAAAAAGTGATAAGTTATTGGGAATAACAAACATTTTCATGACTCGTAATGATGAACAAAAATCCCAAATTCTAAATTTTTATCCTTACGATTAAGGTTAGGATACGTAGAGTACTTCTATGGGTCCTAATACTCAATGTGGGGAGAAAACTAACAATTCGGGATTCGTTCATACGAGGAACAAAACAAACAAACAAATATATACACTACTATCATCAGAATTGCACGAATGCAATCCTCCTCTAATCACCAACCTAACCACAGATTACAAAAATAATTATATACACATACATTCTACTCAAACTTCACATGGTCTCCCCAAATTTGATTTCATAACTTGCCACAACAACAATAAAAGGAGAGAGGGAGAGATGCGGTGTGTGCGAATGGTGGTGGAGGAGAAAGAAAGAGAGAGGAGGGGAGATATTTAGGGAGAGAGACCAAGTGATTTGAGGGAGATAAAATACATGGGAGAGGGATTTTGGGGATATGGGGATTGAATAGGGCAGTTACCTTATGTGAGTGGGAGAAAGAAATTTAAAATGGGTGTTTTAAACCCTTAACTGCGCGAATTTATTTACTATTATTTTTAAATGGTCGCTAAAACAGAACATTCTTTGCAGGAATGGACCATTTCAGTGGCCATTTTTATGCTAGCACAAAACAGTGGCTGCCCTATTTTTGGAAGTTATAATGGATGACAGAATGATCTATTTTCAGGGAGAACGGTCCATTTTTGCCTTCCGTTATGACATATCTGATTTTCCATATTGCCCACTTTGTCATATCTTGCCCCTATCCTTCTTTGCACAATGAACACCCATAACTCTATTCCAACTACAAAAATAAACAACTACAACTAAAATGAAAGTAGTAAACTTGGGTTGCCTCCCAAGTAGCGTCTGATTTAACATCGCGGCACAATGCGTTACCCAAGATTATTTTGGCTCCGTTTTGTCCTTGAGATAGAGTTCCTCAACCAGTTTGTCTCTATCAAAAATTCATAGTTAGTGTTTCACTCATTGTCCATTAACTTTGAATGTACGAGAACCATCTTCGGACTCCAGCTCAACTGCTTCATGTGAAGACATGCTTACAAACTTGAAAGGTCTAAACCATTTAGATTTTAACTTTCTAGGAAACAACTTCAACCAGGAATTGAACAGCAACACAACATCTCCAGTTTGAAACTCACTATTCACGATCTTTCTGTCATGCACCAGTTTCATTCTCTCTTTGTATAGTGTTGTGCTTTCATATGAGTGAAATCGAAACTCCTCCAATTCAGTTAGTTGTGACAACCTAAACTTTGCAGCCTCATCCCAATCAAGATTTAGTTTCTTCAACGCACAAAATGCCTTGTTTTCTAATTCAACTGGTAAGTGGCAGAACTTTCTAAACACCAATCGGTATGGAGATGTGCCAATTGGGGTTTTGTAGGCTGTGCAATATGACTATAGAGCACCATCCAGCTTTTGGGACCAGTCAGTCCTGTTGGCATTGACAGTCTTAGCAAGTATGCTCTTGATCTCTCTGTTAGACACTTCAACCTGTCCACTTGTTTGGGGAAGTAAGGGGTGGCTACCTTGTGCTTGACTTCTTACTTCTTAAGTAGCCTAGCAAATTCTCTATTATAGAAGTGAGAGCCACCATTACTAATTATGGCATGAGGTGTGCCAAAACGAGTCAAAATGCTCTTCTTGAGTAAAGCTGTGACACTTCTAGCTTCATTGTTTGGTAAAGCAATTGCCTCCACCCATTTAGAGACGTAGTCCATTTCAACTAGGATATACTTCATGCCTTTTGAACTGATGAAAGGACCCATAAAGTCAATCCCCCACACGTCGAAGAGTTCAACTTCCAGTACAAAGTTTAGAGGCATCTCATGCCTCCTCGATATGGTTCCTTGTCTTTGACATTGATCACAGCTCCTTGCCATTCGATTCGCATCATTGTACAATATTGGCCAGTAATAGCCACACTCTAACACCTTGGTTACAGTTCTATTCCCAGAATGGTGCCCCCCTACTGGAGAGTTATAGCATGCTTTCAGGATGGGTAGGAACTCATCTTTAGCAACACATCTCCAGATAACATTATCTGCATAAATTTGGAATAAATAAGGTTCTTCCCAGTAGTAGTGTCTGTCATCTCGCAAGAACCACTTTTTCTGGTAGTTATTGACATCTTCTGATACAACACGTGCAACTAGAAAATTAGCATAGTTAGCATACTAGGGGACTGTTTTATGAGAAACAACCAATAGCCTCTCATCAGTAAAGGAATCATCAAGATCGAGCTCCTCAGTCGACTGTGCACTCTTCTCTAGTCGCGACAAGTGGTCCACCACTTGATTTTCTATCCCCTTTCTATCCTTTACCTCAAAATCAAACTCTTATAGCAACAGTACCCATCTGATCAACCTGGGTTTTACATCCATCTTTGACATCAGGTTCATGATCAGTGTATACTACCACTTTGGAGCCCAAGAGATACGCTCTGAATTTTTCAAACGCATAGACAATAACCAACATCTCTTGTTTGGTTACAGTATAGTTCCTCTGTGCTCCATTTAATGATTTGCTTGCATAGTACAACATATGCAAGATTTTTTTGTAGAGTTGGCCAAGAACAGCCCCAATAACATATCCACTTGCATCACACATTAGGTCAAAGGGTAGGGACCAAATCGGAGCCACAATAATCGGTGCCTCTATCAACCTGCACTTCAACTCCTCAAATACCTTCAAGCTATACTCATCAAAACTGAATTTAGCCTCTTTTTTGAGAAGCTTTCACATTGGCATGGAGATTCTAGAGAAGTATTTGATAAACCTTCTATAGAATCCCACATGCCCCAAGAAACTTCTCACACCTTTAACAAAAACTGGTGGTGGTAGCTTGGCAATGATATCAATCTTTGCTTGATCCACCTCAATTCCCTTTTTAGAAACCTTATGCCCTAGAACAATGCCCTTATGCACCATGAAATGGCATTTCTCCCAGTTGAGCACTAAATTGGTCTCCTCATATCTTTCTAGAACCTGCTCAAGATGATTCAAACAGTCTTGAAAAGTATCACCAATGACCAAGCAGTTGTCTATAAACACCTTTAGATAATCTTCAACCATATCAGAAAATATAGACATCATGCACCGCTAGAAAGTTGCAAGAGCATTGCAAAGACAAAAGAGCATTCGGCTGAATGCAAATGTCCCATATAGACAAGTGAACATGGTCTTCTCTTGGTCCTCCAGTGCAATATTGATTTGGTTGTATCTGGAGTAGCCATCAAGGAAGCAATAATAAGCTCATTTAGCCAACCTGTCCAATATCTGATCAATGAAGGGCATAGGGAAATGGTCTTTACATGTTGCTGCATTGAGCTTCCGGTAATCCATACAAACACGCCATCTGGTGACTATTCTGGTTGGTATCAGTTCATTCTTGGAGTTCTCTACAACAGTCATACCTCCTTTCTTGGGCACACACTGCACTGGGCTAATCATGGAGTATCAGTAATGGGGTAAACCACCCCCACATCTAGCAAATTGATAATCTCCTTTTTTACCACCTCTTGTATGGCGAGGTTGAGTCTCCTTTGGTGTTCAACATTGGGTCAGCTATCATCCTCCATCTTGATTTTGTGCTCACATATGCCTACTGGAATCCCACGGATGTCAGCTATTATCCATCCAATAGTTTTTCTATACTTTTTCAATACAATTACCAACCTCTTTACCTATACATCAAAAAGCAAAGTGGAAACAATAGCAGGTAAAGTTTCATTAGGTCCCAATAATTTATACCTGAGGTGGGCCAGGAGCTACTTTAGCTCAAGTTTGGGAGCCTTGATGATGGATGGTTTTGCTGGTGGTGTGGCTCTATTCTCTAGGTCCAGAGAGAGTTTGTTGGGAGTGTAACTATAAGAACCAAGCCCTGTCAGGTCATTCACGGTCTCTACATATCCCTCCATGTCTTCCCTATCAAAGTTCTCCAATATAGCTACCAACACTTCACCAAAACTATCCTCCTCTACCTTTGCCTCTATCACTTCCTCTACCGCATCCTCTACCATATTTATCACTGAAATGCTATGATACTTGCTTTCTAAGGACATTCCCTTGCTGGCTTGAAAAGTGACCTCTTCATCATTGACTCAAAATTTAATTTTATTCCTCTCCGAGTCCATTAGTGCTCTTCCAGTTGCTAGAAATAGGCATCCCAAAATGATTGGGATCTCTTTATCCACCGCACAATCCAGTATCAGAAAATCAGCGATAATATAAATTTTTTGAATTTGACTAGCACGTCATCAATAATATCAATGGGTCGTTGAATGAACCTGTCTACCATTTGCAACATTATGCTGGTAGGTCTGGGAATTCCAAGTATGGACTATTTGTATATAGCCAAAGGCATCAAATTTATACTGGCACCATTGTCTCATAGTGCTTTCACAAACTCTCTTAGCCCAATGGTGTAAGGTATTATGAACACACTCGGATCACCCTTCTTCTCGACTGGGTAGTGTGAAATAATAGAGCTTACTCTATAAGTAAGCTGTACATATTTCTCCTTCGCAGATCCCTTATTCTTAAGCAACTCTTTCAAGTATTTTTCAAATCCAGGCATTTCCTAGAAGGCATCAAGGAAAGGTATACTCATCGATAATTGGTTCAATTGATCATAGACTTTAGGCATTTAGCATCCTCCATCCTTTTGACCAACCTTTGAGGGAATGGTGGTGGACACTTAAAGGTCTGAATGATCTCTTTAAGAGGCCCTTTCTTCACCTCATCAACTTTTTCCTCACTAGGATCTTTCTTTTCACTTACAACATCTTCCTCAAGACTAACTTCTACTTCTTCCACCGGTTCATCAATTACATCAGTATTTGCTGTGGTGATAGCCATACAATGAGAGGTTCTACCCCAACCCTTCAGATTAGAAATGGTATTAATTGGTAGTTGACCCTTTAGTTTTGGGTTTTTCTCCCTTGATAAATATCTGAACTATCGTTCCAGCTTTGTGATAGAAGCTGTGCGAGAACCTACCACCTCTGCCAGGTTTTTCATTGATGTGTCTACCTTCTCTTGATTTGCAAGGATCCTCTCTAACATATTCTCCATATTGGAGGGTCCCTATTTTTGCTGATTTCCTCGTGGAGGCACATATGGATTTCCACTTTTATGATTGAACCCATTTGGATTGTCAAAATTTCCTTATACCTATTGTTGTGGTCTCCAATGGGCTTGTTGCTGTGGTCGCCACTGATTTTTCTATTGTGAATTCCATTGCGTATGCTATTATGGTTTCAACTGATTCTGATTTCCATAGCCTTGACCTTGGTAGAACTGACCCTATCTCTGCTGACCTCTAGTGTTTGTGATGAAGTTAGCTTTTTTAGCCTGCATTGTTTGCATCTTTGGGTATCCAGCTTCTTCAGAACTAAAACCAGGTGCTTGTTTTAAGGGTATGCTATCTACAAAATTCACCCTTTTGGTATCATTTTCAGTCAATTTCTTGTTTAATAAATCTAGGTTGGTTACCAACGTGGCGATTGTCTCATCTCTATCATATTTTCCTTTGCTAGATTGGCTAAGGAAGGAGGCATGTACCCTGCATTGGTTCCACTTAAGTGCCAGGCCTGGTTATGAGCTGTCAACTTGTTCATCATCTGTGTTACCCTAGCAAATGTTTTATCTATGAAACTGCCCTCTGCCGCATTATTGGCAACTGTTTGAGAGATGGGGTCCAACCCTGTGTAAGACTTCTCCATAAGAATATGGTTAGGAAAACCATGACCTGGACATCATTAAAGATATTGCTTGAACCTATCCAAAGCCTCATACAATTGCACTCCCTGGAGTTTCTTGAAAAAAAGATCTTGTCTCTGAGCTCTGATTTCTTGCTAGGCGGAAACCATTTCTTCATAAACACATTCACCAACTCATTCCAAGTGTGGATTGAGTTTGGGGGCAAATTGTCAAGCAAGGTGTGAGCTTCTCCAGTCAGTGAATATTTGAACAACCTCAACCAAAAGGCTTCATCCGATACATGGTTCTGTTTGTACGTCTGACAAACATCTATAAAGTTCTTCAGATGTTTGTGAGGATCATCGTCAGTAGAGTTTCAGAAAAGACCTTCAACCCTCAACATTGCATAGGCCCCCTGCTCTATCTTAAATGTGGTAGCATCCATATGAGAAGGGATAATTGCACTAGCATAGTGCAGTTCAGGGACCTCCGCAGCAAAAATATTGACCTCTGCATCAAATAGATGATTTTCCACATGCACATTCCCAGGGGAATTCTGTTGATTGTTTCCTTGGTTCCCTCAATTTTGAGAAGCCATACTTGCCTACAATCTGTACAAAAGAGACCAAGTGTGATGGGAGAAGTAAGGGACATAAAGTAAAGAAAGAATTACTTCAAGTAAATTTTAAATATTCCCCGGCAATGGTGCCAAAATTTAATGCGTTCAAATTACACCCTTTAAAAGTGTAAACGATCATTGTGAAATATAGTAACCTAACAACGAGGCTGGGGTCGAATCCCATAGGGAATAGAGTGAGAAACATAATACTTAAAGTTATTTATTCACTTTATTTTATGTCAAATCTTATCCCTTAATGCAATAATAGTAGTTGTATTGAAATTTAAGGCTAACAGAATGTAAATTTTTTGAATTAGCTAGGATTATGAAATTCGATATTGTTTTACCACACAATAGAATTCCTCTGACAGTTATGAGCATCAATATAAGCAATCCTAGGCTGATTTCGGGTGAACAATGATCAATGAGATACCTATTACTACCTTCTGATATGAAATTGGTCAATCCTTCATTTATCTTCCCATATGAAATGAAGTGTATTACTAAGATGATCATAATAATTTAAGTAGGATTAATGCATCCCTACAAAATCCCATTAAACAAGGATTAACTCCTTGTGTTCTTAGCTATTAACAATTTCCCAACCTAAGTGAATCCTTTCGGAAAACAATAAGGTTTAAGGGCATTAAACTAACATTTGCAATCACTAATTTCCAACAAATCCAATTGTTAACAACTCACCCACAACCTATTCAATTCTATATTACTACTCTTTCCCTAAGATTCATTTATTGTGTGGGTTCACAATCCCAGAATTGGGTTTTAGTTACTCATAATATAAGGAAAAGCAACAATAATAATTGATTGAGACATACTTACAAATTGAAGTTGATTAGCACTAAGAACTTGTTCTTCTCAAAAGAGCACTCAAAGTAGCACCCAAATTCTGTTCAAATTCTCCAAACTAGAAGTAACATAATATTTTCTCCCAAAAATGTGTAAAACATATGCTATAAGAAGTGTCTGCAAAAATACCCTAAGAGTCCTATTTATAACCAAGTACAAATCAAATCTGGATTGGTCTAAGAAAGAAAAGACGCGTCATCAGAATGGACGCCTAAATGGTATATTTCAGTCAACAGCATACCATTTCATTGATTGTTGTAACTTCTCCATCTAGGCTATCTTATGGTTCCAGAAATGGTGAAGAGAATGGACCGTTATTCCTGAAAATAGTCCGTTATGCCTTCCATTTTAACTTTACTTTTTGCGCTAGCTTCTGTCTTTGAGGTTGAATGTAACAGTTGTACCAATGGTTCATTTCAACTCAAAATGATCAATAAAGCTCCTTGTTTTTGACATATCTACACCCTCTTATTGAATTAAGTCTATCCTTCCATCAACACCACCAAAGCACATTAATTTGCACAATACTTACTTGAAAATTACAAAACTTTTTCGTTAAAAGAATCAAATGTGTCGTAAAATCCTGGCACATCAGCCTCTACAGAGCCAGAAGGTTGTGTTCAAATTTTTGCAGTAGCTGCTTGGCGTCCAGGTAGGCTAGGTTTAACTGAGTAGTTTAGACCTAATTTTTAGAGCATAATATATTATAGATTGATAGGAGATTTTATGCTTAGACCTTCGAGAACAGAGTCTAGATGGAAAAACATATTTAATCTTACTGGTTGGGGTGGAAATTTACTGTTATGAATAATATGACCCTGTATTTGATTGATTGATTTAAAGTTATGATTATTAATCCTTGGATAACCAGAATTTGGGTGGGTTCACGGAGCTAGTGCTGATTAATAGTAAGGGTTGTTAAGCCTTAGTGGATTTCCGAGGTTGGTATAATAAAGGGACAGATGAGCTAGGAGGTACTAGACTCTTGGTATGGGTTAATAGATTTCTTATGGATGCATGTGTAATCCTAATTAAGTTCAGGATTTGATGTATGTAAACTAATGTGCTTAATTAATTAAGCCGGTGTTAGTCTTCGTAGAGGTCATCGAGATTAGAATAATGAATCATACCTGTTTGTGGTAGGTGATGATTATTGTAATCTAAACTCGTGATGTGTGCATTATAACTATTTCTTTAGTATACTTGCACCATATATGTTTCGGACAAAGGGAATAAATGTTAGTAATATCTTAAATGTCAATCTCATGCAATGAACTTGTTTAAATGCTTGTTAGTTGTACAAGTGTGTTATATATTCATCGTGGTTGTGATTGTTGTGATATCTGTGATTCTTTGGTTGGCTTGAGTACCATATATAGTACATATTATTGGTTGCCTTGGGTACTACGCCTGGTATATATTATTGGTTGGCTCAGATTCCATGCCTGGTATAGGTTTTGCACTGGTTGGCTCAGGTACCATGCCTGGTACAATATTATTCTTTGGTTGGCTTGGGTACCACGTCTGGTACAGGTCTTTTTATGGTTGGGTACCATGCCTGATATGGGTTTACTTGTTAATTATTGATGTTTATTATATGATTGGTTCCTTGAGTAAACTGGGCTTATCTGTTATTGATATTCTTTACATGTTGGTTCCTTGAGTTAACCGGGCTTATCTGTTATTGATGTTTCTTACATGTTGGTTCCTTGAGTGAACCAGGCTTATCTATTATTGATGTTCTTTACATATTGGTTCCTTGAGTGAACTGAGTTTATCTGTTATTTATGTT
The DNA here is from genome assembly GCA_003996215.1 of Jaltomata sinuosa. Lineage (NCBI taxonomy): Eukaryota > Viridiplantae > Streptophyta > Magnoliopsida > Solanales > Solanaceae > Jaltomata > Jaltomata sinuosa. The sequence continues at coordinate 924,996 of QJPP01000031.1, read as the reverse complement.
CATTGCATGTTGGTTCCTTGAGAGGGCCGAGATTTATTGTTACTTGACATACATATTGGCTCTTGGGTGGTCGAGTTGTCGTTTGTTTAAGAGATAAGGGGATTTCTCCTGTAAACTAGGTTGCATGTTAAATTCCATAGATAATGTCCTAGGAATCCTTGGGTGGTCCGAGTTACTTGCAAGCTGTGGCATAACTATATGTGGTCTGGTTAGTTCCATAGTTAGGCATGACTTATATAGTTATTGAGTCCGGTTGTTGACTGGGAGTCTTATTGGTAGTCATATGGACTTGGCTGATTCATGTTGTCTCGTTATATTCTGTTACCATTTTACATTTGTAATTCCTATTTTATCAAGAGTGACAGGCCAACTAGCGGTGATGTCTGGGCTAGTTGATCACAAGGATAGAGATTGTGAGGTGTATTGCTTGATGGGTTCAAAATGGGTGAGCTTGGAGGGTCTAAGGTTTTTAGGGAGTCAGATATGACTAGGTTAGTGAATCAAGTCTAGTATTCAGCGAGTGTATAATTCGGCGGAATATTAAGGGTAAGGAACCTTAGGGGTTGAATACATAGAACTTATAGGTAGTCATATAATGAGGTATATCTTGGTAATGAGGAAGGTTTCCCTACTTGTAATAATACTAGTAGGATCTAAGGATTGTAAGGGGCCAATGTATGAAAAGGTTAGTGGAGTGGAATGTTCTCTAATATTTGAGTTGGCAGTGGAATAGGGAAATGAGGCTTGGGGAAAAGGTGAATGGAATTCACAGGCAACATATCTGGGTAGTAGGAGTTGTTGATAAGGGACCCTGACTATACAACTTTTATTATGCATGCTTTCTTTTGGATATTGACATGATGTTATGTGACGGATTCAGGTCGACTGATGATGCCTACCAGTATGTATTATTGTATTGATACTATTCTTGCTATACCTTTTTGAGTATAATCTGGTTATAGGATCAATTGATGTTTCTCAGTAACATGGATAGCATCTCGTGTACCTTTTCAGACTAGTTCCTACGGAGAAATTCAATTATATTTTGAAAAGGTTTCATTGTAATCAAGGTTTGAGATTAGTTTTTATTTCATTAAGGCAATTTTTTTTATGTTTCTTATTTACTTCCACATATCTGTTTTAATCAGGTGGTAAGGGTTCTCCTATCTAGGTAGTTTAAAGTAGGTGCCCACATGACTCGGTAGTTGGGTCATGACATAACACAAGAAAAAATTCTGAGATGAAGAAGAACTGAAGAACAACACATTTTCCTTCAAGAAAACACTTGACTAAGTATGTTTCCGTGACCTACGATGAAAAGTACACTTTTTCTTGAAGGAATTCACTTACCTTAGGCTAGGTAGGGGTTGAGATGAAGAAGAACTAAAGAAAACTAGTGTTAAGCATTTACCTTATGTTCAAATATGTATGGGAGACGAAATCCCAAAGTTTCAATATAAATACACAACTTTTGACCGACTTACCCAAGGCTGCCACATGTCCCGTAGTGATTGGGCAGTGCGCGTGTCTGTAGTAAAATGCACATATATTTTTACTCCAAACTCGTATGGACGAGATGTTTGTACTTTAATTGACCTCTAAATCCATTTATATTTGGACATATATATGTTACAAGTAAGACCTTGTATGAGCTTGCTTGAACTAGTCTACCGTAGTGAATCCTTCAATTTGAAATTTTGTTTCAAGTCTCCCTTTGGTCTATAACCTTAGTATAGAACTTAAAATGGATTAATATAAGTGTCCCTTTGCATAATTACCCATTCACAACCTTATCCTATTGGTTCATAACGATTCCTACGCGTTTATGAGTTGCACGCGTATCTTAAGTTTGGGGGCATTACATTATCCCCCCCTTGGGATCATTCGTCCTCGAATGAAGGATACGACTTAAATTTATTCTAACTCTGCCTCTTCTCAAAAAAGAATTTGGTAGAGTTTCTCTTGTAAACTGGCCTATCCAAAACCTGTCAGCTAACCAAAGCACATATATACTCTTCACAGAGCGTCACAACAAGAGAATAATATTCAACAGGTATCAACGAGGCTCCGCTTGGCCTTACAGGAATGAAACCTATAGTAGTTGATATATCTTACCTCATACTACTTTGAATTTACACCTCAACTCTGAGTTACATATAGAATTCTTGACTTATAGGAACGTATCAAGTACCTGAACATTTAGCATATTTATAAAATAGTATTAACAAATATGACTAAAATTGATACTCGAATGAAATGAGTAATGACTTTAAGAACCTTCTGGTTGTTCCTTGAATAAGTGAGGATATTTGTCCCTCATGTAGGCCTCTGCTTCCCACGTGACTTGTTCTACATTCTGACCATTCCATAGGACTTTAACTGAAGCTATTTCTTTCGTTCTCAATTTTCTAATTTTTCTATATAGTATGGCCACCGGGATTCCTTCATATGATAAATCATCAGAGAGCTCTATACCCTCTAAAGGGATAACTTGAGAAGGATCTGCTAAGCATTTACGTAACATAGACAAGTGAAAGACTTGATGCACTGCTGCTAACTCAGGAGGTAAATCAACCTCATAGGCTACTTGGCCAACTCTCTTTAGGATTCTATAAGGACCAATATATCTAGGGCTCAACCTACCTTTCTTTCCAAATTGCATAACCCCTTTCATAAGAGATACCTTCAAGAATACCCATTCATCAACTTGGAACTCTAAATCTCTGCGCCACACATCTGTGTAAGATTTCTGTCAGCTTTGAGCGGTCTTCAGCCGCTCCTATATTAGCTTTACCTTTTCAACTGCTTGATGGACAATATCTGGTCCAAATATTTGAGTCTCACCTACATCAAACCAACCAATAGGTGATCTACATCGTCTCCCGTAAAGAGCTTCAAATGGAGCCATGCCAATACTGGAGTGATAGCTTTTATTATAGGAAACTTTTATCAAGGGCAAATGTTCATCCCAATTTCCTTTAAAGTCTAGAACGCATGCTCTCAACATATCTTCAAGTGTATGAATAGTATGCTCAGCTTGGCCATCCGTCTGTGGGTGTAATGCAGTGCTAAGGTTTACCTGTGTGCCCAAACTCTTTTGGAATGACCTCCAAAAATGTACCAAACTAGTATTTGCAAAATAGACTCAAATACCTTTAATTTGGTACTTTAATTGACCTCTAAATCCGTTTATATTTGGAGATATATACATTACAAGTAAGACCTTGTATGAACTTGCTTGAACTAGTCTACCGTAGTGAATCCTTCAATTTGAAATTTTATTTCAAGTCTCCCTTTGGTCTATAACCTTAGTCTAGAACTTAAAATGGATTAATATAAGTGTCCCTTTGCATAACTACCTATTCACAACCTTATCCTCTTGGTTCATAACGATTCCTACGCGTTTATGAGTTGCATGCGTATCTTAAGTTTGGGGGCATTACATTATCCCCCCCTTGGGATCATTCGTCCTTGAATGAAGGATACAACTTAAATTTATTCTAACTCTGACTATTCTCAAAAAAGGATTTGGTAGAGTTTCTCTTGTAAACTGGCCTATCCAAAACCTGTCAGCTAACTAAAGCACATATATACTCTTCACAGAGCGTCACAACAAGAGAATAATATTCAACAGGTATCAACGAGGCTCCGCTTGGCCTTACAGGAATGAAAACTATAGTAGTTGATATATCTTACCTCATACTACTTTGACTTTACACCTCAACTCTGAGGAACATATAAAACTCTTGACTTATAGGAACGTATCAAGTACCTGAACATTTAGCATATTGATAAAATAGTATTAACAAATATGACTAAAATTGATACTCGAATGAAATGAGTAATGACTTTAAGAACCTTCTGGTTGTTCCTTGAATAAGTAAGGATATTTGTCCCTCATGTAGGCCTCTGCTTCCCACATGACTTGTTCTACATTCTGACTATTCCATAGAACTTTAACTGAAGCTATTTCTTTCGTTCTCAATTTTTTGATTTTTCTGTATAGTATGGCCACCGGGACTCCTTCATATGATAAATCATCGGAGAGCTCTATACCCTCTAAAGGGATAACTTGAGAAGAATCTGCTAAGCATTTACGTAACATAGACACGTGAAAGACTGGATGCACTGCTGCTAACTCAGGAGGTAAATCAACCTCATAGGCTACTTGGCCAACTCTCTTTAGGATTCTATAAGGACCAATATATCTAGGGCTCAACCTACCTTTATTTCCAAATTTCATAACCCCCTTCATAGGAGATACCTTCAAGAATACCCAGTCATCAACTTGGAACTCTAAATCTTTGCGCCGCACATCTGTGTAAGATTTCTATCAGCTTTGAGTGGTCTTCAGCCACTCCTATATTAGCTTTACCTTTTCAACTGCTTGATGGACAATATCTGGTCCAAATATATGAGTCTCACCTACATCAAACCAACCAATAGGTGATCTACATCATCTCCCGTAAAGAGCTTCAAATGGAGCCATGCCAATACTGGAGTGATAGCTTTTATTATAGGCAAATTTTATCAAGGGCATATGTTCATCCCAATTGCCTTTAAAGTCCAGAACGCATGCTCTCAGCATATCTTCAAGTGTCTGAATAGTATGCTCAGCTTGGCCATCCGTCTGTGGGTGTAATGCAGTGCTAAGGTTTACTTGTATGCCCAAACTCTTTTGGAATGACCTCCAAAAATGTAAGGTAAACTAGGCACCCCTATCTGAAATGATGGACATTGGAATTCCATGCAAGCGAACAATCTCTTTTATATATAGCTTGGCATAATCTTCTGTGGTACTAGTAGACTTAATTGGTAAGAAGTGGGATGATTTTGTTAATCGATCAATAATCACCCAAATAGAGTCATGCTTATTAAATGAGGAAGGAAAAACTGTAACAAAGTCCATGTTAATGGCCTCCCATTTCGACACTAGAATGTTCATAGTCTGAGCTAGGCCACAGGGCCTTTCATGTTCTTCTTTCACTTGCTAGCAGTTAGGGCATTGTGCTACAAACTCTGCTATATCTCTTTTCATGTCGTTCCACCAGTAGACCTCTTTAAGGTCATGGTACATCTTTGTAGAGCCCGGATGAATGGAATACCGGGAATAATATGCTTCAGCCATTATCTGCTATCTTAGACCATCTACATTAGGGACACACAGTCTTCCTTGGCACCTTAAAGAACCATCCCCCGCCATATCAAATGCAGAAATTTTATGTTGTAGAATCCCTTCTCTATACTGGAGCAATAAGGGATCATCATATTGTTTTCTTTTCACTAATGCCACTAATGATGACTCTGTAGTGTTCTGCACAACCACACCTCCATCTTTAGAATCTAGAAGTCAAACTCCTCGCCTGGCTAATCTATGAACATCTCGTGCTACTTCATGTTGAGCGGGTGACAAATATGCTAGGCTGCCCATAGACACGCGATTGAGAGAATCCACTATAATGTTAGCTTTACCGAGGTGGTAGATAATATTGACATTATAGTCTTTCAGCAACTCTAGCCACCTTCTCTGCCTCAAATTCAATTGCTTTAAGATATATTGGAGACTCTTATGGTCTATAAATATGTCAACATGTACCCCATACAAATAGTGGCGCCAAATCTTAAGTGCGAATACAACTATTGCAAACTATAAATCATGTGTGGGGTAGTTCTGTTCATGCTTTTTCAATTGTCGAGAAGCGTATGCTATAACCTTCCCATGTTGCATCAAGACGCATCCTAGGCCGACACTCGAAGCATCACAATAAATGGCATACCCTTCTGTGCCCTCTGGTAAGGCCAATACAGGAGCTGTAGTCAATCTATCTTTCAGCTCTTGAAAGCTTCTTTCACAAGCATATGACCACTGAAATTTGGCTGCTTTCTGTGTTAATTTAGGCAATGGGGCAGAAATAGAGGAAAATCCCTCCATAAACCTCCTATAATAACCGGTGAGCCCTAAGAAACTACGTACTTCTATCAGAGTGGTAGGTCGTGGCCATCTCTTCACAGCCTCTATCTTCTAAAAGTCCACTTTGATACCTTCACTAGAGACCACATGGACAAGAAAATCCACTGAGTTCATCCAGAATTCATATTTAGAAAAATTGTCATAAAGTTGTGTTCTCTAAGAGTCTGTAGAACTGATCTGGGATGGTCTGCATGCTTTGCCTCATCACATGAATATATCAAGATATCATATATAAATACAATCACATATTTATTCAACTGCCTGTAATCTATACACATTCGCATTGTGCCATCCTTCTTACGTACAAATAGTACGGAGAGCCCCATGGCGATATGCTGGGTCAAATAAAACCTTTGTAAAGTAGATCTTTCAACTTCTCCTTTAGCTCTTTCAACTCTGCTGGTGCCATTCTATAAGGAAGAATGGATATAGGTTAGGTATCGGGAGTCGATACCAAAGTCAATATCTCTAACTGGATGTAATCCAGGAAGTTCATCAGGAAACACATCTGGATATTCTTTCACAACGGGTACGGACTGAAGAGTTGACACACGTTCCTCTTCTTCAAGGTCTCTGACATGGACTAGGTGATATAAACACCCTTTTGCGATAAGCTTTTGTGCCTTAAGATAGGAAATAAACCTTTCTCTTGGCATCACAACATTCCCTTTCCACTCCAAGACTGGTACCCCTGGGAAATGGAATTGAGCAATCTTAGCTCGACAATCAACTGTAGCATAACAAGAGGACATCCAATCCATGCCCATAATGACATCAAAATCAACCATGTCCAGCTCTATCAAGTTAGCCAATGTATCATGGCCACATACTGTTACTAGGCACCCATAGTAGATCCTTTTAGCTATAATAGACTCTCCTACTAGAGTTGATACTTCAAATGGCTCACATAATAACTTTGGCTCTACTCCAAACTTCTTGGCAACAAATGGAGTAACATATGATAGGGTCGCCCCTAGATCTATCAATGCATAAACATCATAAGAGAAGATGGATAAGGTACCCGTAACCACATCTAAGGAAATCTCTGAATCCTGTCGGCTTGCTAATGCATACATTCGATTTGGGCCAGCTCCCAAACCTAAACCTCTGCCTCTACCACTACATGTACCTCTGCCTGTCTGTGCCTGAGGATCACGAGATAAAGGTGGTGCTAAGGAAGAGGATGCTCCTGTGGAGCCTGTGGATGATGATCTATCACCCTTTCCCTCAGCTCTAAGTCTAGGATAATCACGCATCTTGTGACCCTCGAATCTACACCCATAACAAGCGGTAGAGCCATATAAGCACTCTCCAAAATGAGAATGGCCACATTGTTTGCAAGTAGGCCGAGGTGGTAATCCCTGACCAGTACCTCTGTAATAGTGAGGGCCTGGTGCCCTAGAAGTCTAACTATGATCCTGTCTGGACCTTAATGAATGATCTGGAGCACTAGCTGTGAAGTTGGATGCCGATTGAGCCTGCCTAGGTGGCCCTCTACTGGAGAAAGCCCTGTCACTTCCCTGATATCTGCCAGCTACCCTGGCCCTCTTACTCTGCTCCCTTTCTGATCTCTCTACCCTGCAGTCATGTATGCGATCCTCTGTGTTTTGCGCATATGCCATCAGTCTAGCAATATCCATATCATTATTAAGTGTATCAACTGCACAAGAGTCAATCAAATGATCTCCGAGGCCACCAACAAAGTAATGCATCCTCACCCTCTGGGTGCTGACTATCTCTGGAGCAAATCTGGCCAACTGAGTAAGCCGCATGTTGTACTTCTTAACACTGAGGTTATTCTATCGTAAGGATATAAACTCATCCACCCTCGCTTCCCTGAGCTCTAAAGGTAAAAAATGATCCATAAAGGCCCTCAAGTATTCTTCCCAAAATGCTGGGGGCATGTGGGCCCCTAGAATCAACTCACATCTCATGCCAGGCAATGGAAACATCTTTTAGCTAATAGGAGGCCAGTTCAACAGCCTCAGTTTTAGATATATGCTTAACTCTGAAGATTCTATTGATCTCATTTATAAACTGCTGAGGGTCCTATTTTACACTAGATCCTGTAAACACAGGGGGATTCATCCTAAGTAAATCACGAACTCTGGATCTGGCAGTCTCTCCCTGAATAGTGTTACATGCAACCACATTCTGTCCTTGGACCTGAGCAGCTACTAATTGGGTGAGCAACTGTATTGCTCCTCTAAGATCTTGCTCTGAGGCACCTGGTGGTGGTACAGGCAGTATAGAAATTGTTGCTGATGCTACTGGAGGTATAAGAACTCCTGTATGCCCTTCTATTCCAGGCATGTGCAGACTTGGAAGCGTAGGTCTTTGCAAGACCTCTTGATCCCTGGTCTGATCCGCTAATACTGGAGAATGCTCTATAGTGGTTGCCTCCTGAGTAGTGCTGGTAGTGGCCCTATGGCCTACATTATCCGTATCTTTGGTAGACATGATATGTATCACAAATAAGCAGAGTGTGAGTCAGAAGTAACTTTCTATGACTTAGCTTTACTGCACGATCTAGACTTTAATAGAAGGTCAGATTCCAAAATGCCCGCGTAGTCCCTTAATTATAAATGTGGCGCGCAAATATTCATAAGGAAGGTCCTACTAGACACAACTTCTTAGATTCTCTGGGACACTTGAACCTTGTGCTCTTATACCAAGTTTGTCACACCCCTAGCTAGGAAGGGCGGACATAAAAGAGTTATACAAGAACCTACTAAACATATACGATAAACTCATGATAAAGTTGTAAACTGACAAGCAACAGCATGGACATCAACATATGATTACATATACTGAAACATAGATAACTGAAGGGCCTATTGGACTAGTTGTACAACTAAAGCAAAACTATGTCTAAGAAGCCTCTAAAGAGTCTGCGACTGAAAATCTGATAACTAGTCAGGATAGGGCCCCTACATACCTAACAAATGATATGTACATGAATCCAAAACATGTGACCTAGGCATCTGATAGCTCCAGAGAGAGGTGGAGCTTACCAACTGATCAACTAGAAGGCACTGGTCTACTGTGGATGTCTGCTAGCCTGAGTACCGAAGCCTGCCTTCATAAAAATACAGCGCCTAAAAATAAACGGACATCAGTACATATAAAACCTGTACTGGTATGTAAAGCAGACTGAATAACAAGTAGACATGTAAGAATGCTCACTGAATTGAATATCAAAAATAGGAAAATTTGAGCATACACATACCGAGAATGTAATCTGAAACTGAAACTAAAACTGATTACAATGACCAATATCAGGGGTCCTTATATAACGTCCTATAAATTACTTAATTACATATAATTAAAATTCCTAGAATTTTCCTAGGTGACATCTTTACCTTTTTATATAGCTTATCTATTCTTTATGTAATACTAATTGTCAGGAAGTCACAAGATGGCCTACTATCGGTGATTTGTGACACATGTTTGGCATATGTAGCCAACTATCACAACCATGTGTGAAATCTCATAGTCTGGGTAACGTGGTCTGTCAAGGTACACCCTCCCAGGCTCCTGTAGGGTCTGCCCACAGGCCTGTGTATTCAGGGGAATCCACGGTGGGAAGTTTCAGCTGACTCTGTCTAAATTTTGTGCATAGAATAATGCCGCACGTAGTGGCCCTAAATATACCCACCCCACGCTGCAGAGTAGGTTATAATCTCATCTTTCTTGTAAAGGCCCATAGTAAGCAACTTACGAATCATATAACTCGTTATCTAAATATTGATTACTTTCTTTTAGCTGAATAATCATATATCAATGTGATGTATATACTCAAGTTTATTATGTGGCTAATTACTTTCTCTAAGTTTCGTGACATATATGCTCGGTAACTTCTAAGAGTTTCAACTGAAGACATGTATGGTCGTGTGAAACATGTGACTTCTTTGACTAGAAATGAGTACTATAACTCTATAGGTTTAGAACTCCACCCGAGAGAGACCTATAATAGCAATAAGCTTTGCTTTCAAGCAACATATAATCTATGACAACCTTTATAGGAGGAACATGTGACTTTAGGTCGTGCCTTGATGGCGAAAAGAGGTTTTAGCTTTACATACCTTACTTCGAGACTCTCTCTGCTTTATGTCATGTCATTGGTTCCCTTCAAACACTCCTTATCTATGACATAACAAGATATGCAATAGCATAAGCGACTAACCAAGAAATATGGCGAGGTTGAAAAGACGATAATAGCTTACGAGCGACTAGCTTAGCAAATAAGATAACTAAATGGTGTATCGCCACACCTCTCTCTTTTCCCTTTATCAACTGAACTATGACCACCTATGAAGTAAATATTAGTCCCTCCATCCTTTCCTTACAATATACAGCCCATTCCATATCCCAAACAAGGTCATAAACTTGACCCCTCATCTTCCAAACACCACCTCGGGAGTTCTTTATCTAGTAGCATTCAAATGCCCCTTTAAGCTCATAGGTTAAGTAGAGAGAGAATTATAATATTTAATACAGTGATAGGAAGCCAAATAACATATAAACAACATCCTCAATCCATTTAGACATTTTATCAAACACTTGATGAGCGACAAGCTTGCAAGAGCTATAAAAATCGTGTTTGCTATACCTAGCGTCCCTCCTTATCATAGAAAGCTTGCTGCCTCAATACACAAATATACACACCTCATTTAGTCAACAATACAACCATTACAGCCCTCTAGATACTCCCTCCTCACCAATTATATCAGTTACAATAGGCGAAACATGGACTCACGGCTTCCTATCACCATCCCGTGAGTCCTACCCGTAAACTATACTTAAAACAACTCTTAGAGTCATATTTATAGGGTAGAAGAGCAGCCATACCTTTATCAATAAGAATACAATACCTGCACCTTTTTAATCTTAAAAAACAACACCTTTACACTTGACTAAGTATGTTTCCATGACCTATGATTAAAAATACACTTGATTCTTGAAGGAATTCACTTACCTTAGGCTAGGGAGAGGTTTAGATGAAGAAGAACTGAAGAAAACTAGTGTTAAGCAGGTCCCTTATGTTCTGATATGTATGGGGGATAAATCCCAAAGTTTCAATATAAATACACAACTTTTGGCCGACTTACCCAAGGCTGCCACATGTCCCGCAGTGATTGGGCAGTGCATGTGTCTATAGTAAAATGTGCATATCTTTTTACTGCAAACTCGTATGGATGAGCGGTTAGTTGCATTGAAAACTAGACTCAAATACCTTAAATTTAGTACTTTATAGGACCTCTAAATCCTTTTATATTGGGAGATATATCCGTTTCAAGTAAGACCTTGTACGAGCTTGCTTGAACTAGTCCACCGTAGTGAATCCTTTAATTTGAAATTTTGTTTCAAGTCTCCCTTTGGTCTATAACCTTAGTATAGCACTTCAAATGGATTAATATAAGTGTCCCTTTGCATAATTACCCATTCACAACCTTATCCTCTTGGTTCATAACAATTCCTACGCGTTTATGAGTTGCACGCGTATCTTAAGTTTGGGGGCATTACACTCTAAAATGGGGAAACGGCCATAAAGACCAAACAAATGGCCCGGGCACCAAACTACCAGTCCCAACAAGCCATAAATAACTTGGGTCCGCTACAGGCAAGCTCTAATAGTATAAACAAGGTTAAAATGCGTAAATGATCGAAAGGGTCATTACATCCTCCACTACTAAAATGTCTTTCATCCCCGAAAGTCAGGAAAGAAGGAATAACTAGAGATCTAAGAATAGCGGATATGAAGCCCGCACTACTCTCTCGGAAAACCCAGGTAGCCTCTTCGACCGGATAGCACCCAACAAAACAGAACCAAAGAAAACAACCAAGCCTTAATTTTTTACTTGCCAAGCTAGAATCCAACCTTTAACTCCAAAACTCCCAAGAATCTGCCAACCTAAACTGAACCTCAAGTAAATCAATCGAAAAGCACTGACACAATATCCAAGCTAGAGAACCAAGGTGATCAACACACGGAACTCGAATCCTCGAAACCACAACCAAGTTTACGAGAGAAGCCATCATCCCAAAACTCTAACTCATGAACCCGCAGATCTGCAAAACCCTTTTATTCTGAACTGAATCTTTTTGCACCACAAATAGGAAGTTTCACATAAGTCGAAAACTCAAAGCACCCTCGAAGCATCAACTGACACACTGTTGATCCATAGTCCCCGCTTATACTCTACCACGAGCGAAGTCACCCTTTTTGCTCAAACTCTTTCCAAGTCAAGCTATAGTTTATTAGCCTTTGCCATCCAAGATAACAACCCGTAGCATATCATCGAAAACTGGAGTCACATGTCCCTACTGACCATCAACCAATGAACGAACACTTTTTCTAACATCAAACTCACTAACTGGACCCAACTGAACAACCTATCTGAACCCGACTAAAGTTTGCACACCATGGTTATGAAAGGCATGTATGGACACCCTGTGTTGACGGAGAAACTCCTAAACTGTAGAACGAACCCAACCTCGCTGAACCGTGCCAAGTCTGAATCAACTGGAAGTGAATGAACCAGGGCAACCTTCCCAATAGACCCAAACCAAAACCAAGACACTGCAAGGAGTATGGTATGCCTACCACGAAGTCCGTAATTATCAACTAAGCTCCAAACTCTATGAAGTACTGCTGCTACTTCGAAAACTCAAACACCATTCGGATTTGAAATCGTCTTACTAATCTCACCTCAGGAAGAAGTCCACCATGCCACTAATATCAAGTCAAAAGAGCTCGAAGGCAAAGGAAAAAGGTGTCTGGGGTTCAAGGTTGCCATCTAGCCATAGGAATTTTTGCATATACCTTCTACTCATCCCTTTGGCTCGAATCAACCGCTCTACTACATCAACACACAAAACCACCAACTCGGAAACATACAACATGCCAAACATCTAGCCCATACTGGCCGAGTCTAACCAACAGTGGAACCCCACATAAAAGACAACCCCTGAAGAATCAACTAATCGAGCTTTCAACTCTTGGTAACCAATGGTGACCACCAGTCTCTAAGTATCATTAGAACTCAAAATAGCCTCGCTTGGTCCAACCCACACAACTTGATCACAAATAGCATACACCACTGCTGAATCTCGAACTTACGCTGATGGGTCTGTCCAACCCTGGTAGAAGGAACCTTGTACTATCTAGAACACCACTGAAATCTGGAATGTCTAGCCTAACTCAAAGGTTCGCCAAGGACTAGATGCCCAAGGCCAACAACCACTCCGAAACTAAAGTAAAAAAGCCGAGTTACCCGCACCCACTGCCTTCTGGCATAAGGATGCTGCAACCAAAGAGAACTATCCATGAACCACCCAAAGTAGTCTGCTAGCCCACAATCCTGAAACCTAATTCAAATTTACCAACCAATGACTTTGTCGAACCCATGAGTAGACCCATACGCTGCCGATGAAAACTTAGGAACCGGAGCCAACCAGGCTTTGAATATACAAGTTGCTAAATCTGCAGATACTGTTGAAACTTGGGTCTCCTAAAGAGTATTACAAGGTAACCATAATCGATGCAAAAAGTCCCCAAAGGTAGGACTAGAAATGGCCACTACCTCGATCCCATACTAAAAGGAAAACTGACCTTGAACCAATTGAAGGAAAAGCCACTGTAATATGTAGTCGGTCGAATCACGTCATCAACACACAAACCCAAGCAACCTCTCAGTCGTCACTTCAGTCAGCTACTAAAACATATGTGAAGAGAACAAAGAGTCATATCCCTCCTTTTTCAACTAAACCGAACCTTTTCTTAGCATTCACTGAACTTCACAATCTCTTTAAAAGATACAACCAATCGACAAACCCCCTTTTAGATAAACCTGGAGCTATTCCCTTAGCTCCCACATCTATATTTTCTGAACTCAATAAGGCAGGGGAAGAATAGGCCATATGCCCAACTTACCCAAAATGCTACAGTCAACACTTAGCCAAAAAGTCAAGGCCAAAACTCGACTACAATGCCATAATAAAAATCTCAACCAGAGTACCACGATCAAAACTCATCCCAATTGGGACTGTTGAACCCAACCAGACAAGAAACTGAAGGAGACTATGGGAACAACCCACATACCTGCCAACCTTCTAAATCATCCAAACAAAGAGGGTAAACTCTAATCACCCGAGAAAAGCAAAACCAACCAATGCTCACTAGCATAACCAACATCTCTCGACTTAAAAAACCTCAATCTCTGGCACGACCACCGGTAACACCAAACCAACACAAGGACTTCTAGAAAATTCTAGAAAATAGCCTAGGCAATAACTATCTATGACCGATCAACAAGGAAGGCTCAACACTAGTCTAGCGCCACAACAAAACTGGAAACAAAACCAACCAGAAAAGAGACTAACAAGAACTACCCATGAGCCATAACTCTGGGTAAACACCTCACAAGGATAACTCACCCTATCCACTACTCAGGAATAATCTACCAAGAAAATACATGCGTAAATACTATAACTCAAGTACTCACACAACTAAACAAGTAGCAGGTAGGCATATAAGCAATTAAATGATAAAAGGGATGGAATTGTAATGCAAATAGTACTATCACTAGCCGAAGGTAACAAAATCCTTACCTAGAGTAATGATGTGATGAAACTCTACCTCTGGCCCACCAAGAGGGGCATCAGACTGGTGGGATCTAACTTTGGATAGAGTAGTCAAAGCTGAAGGCTCAACCATCCCTCGCCCGGGACATTCTCTAAAATAGTGACCAACCACCCCCACAATCATAACAATTATGCTGACTGGGACATATGCTCGTACGGCAATACCTAACACAGTGGCCACACTCACCATACAGAGAGCAAAACCCATAGAATAATGTCGGATGGGAAGATCTCATTTAACCTGATCGGCCACCATAGCCTACACACTCGAAATGCAAACCTCAAAGAATCTGACCCGTACCATGCCCACTAAGCTCAACATGCCCTGTACCACCACCCTCTAAAACATATGGAGAAACCAAAACTTGCCTGGTATATAAAAAGCAATGGAACCTACCTCTGGTTGAGAACCCCCTACCTCGAGCCTGAGAACCTCGATAACTATCCTGACAATGACGCTTCTTACTACTACCTCTATATGCCTCACGATATAAACCCTAAATAGCCCAAGCATGATCCACTACCTGAAAGAAGGTCGCCCCAACTGTAACCAGGTGCTTGCCGCCAAGCGGAGTGGTGAAATCAAACCTCCAACAAAGCTCTGAAACCATCAAACTCTAAAGGCACAGTCCTGGCCGTATGCCTACCCTGCTGAAGAACTAGAAGCTCGACCCTAACTGAAGCACTGCTTATAGAATCAGGTACTAAAACACCCACCGGAAGACTCAGAGTCCTAGCCACAGTGTCCTGAAGAGCTGAGGTAGCCATGAATCCAATCGGAGGCTGGGCTGGCCCCACACCCCCTATCTGATGCAATCTTCTCTCACTCTGAAGTCCTGGCGTTGATAGAAGCATTGAAGTAACAGGCACAGAAGCATCGACATCACCTGCTGTCAAACTCATCTTAGGCATCTGAGAAGGAATGAGATGATCGAAGTTTAGAAGTCAATAGAGCTAAGAATGCATGATAAGGAGACACGAAGATGGAACTTTTCCTAACAATGCCCTGCTGCCTCCAGCAGTTAGTATACGGACGTCATTGTACCAATCCGCGAGACTCTACTTAGATACTTGCTTCTATACCATGACACTAGTGAACCTAGGCTCTGATACCAAGCTTTCACGACCTGATTTCTCATGTCATGATGGAACCTATAACCCCTCAGTAGGCGAACCAATTCCCATAGCCTAGAATGGTTAGTAATGGGCTACCACCTAACCAATACGCATGATAAGCTGAAAAGTAAGCGAAAGCAGAATATAAAGATAGATAGAGCAGAAGCAAAAACCTGAATATATATAAGAAAACTACACCAACCCCAAGACTTGGTATCGACAGTACAGAAGCTTCTAATAGAATACAAGTGCTAAAAGTAACAAAAGGTAAGTACAACTGCCTTCGAATATACAAAGAGTAACAGTACAAAAGAGGAGACGCAATCATGCCCCCGTCAACAAGTGCTCACCCTAGTCTTGAATATCAGCAGTTGCACGAGTCTCCACACAATCAATGGCAAAATCTTACACTAATATCCACACCAAAAAGTGCAGAAGTGTAGTATGAGTACCAATTGCTAAGCAATGGGTACCCAGTAGGCATCATTGGCCACTTGAGCGCATATAAAATATAAAAACCATAAAAAGTAGAGTACAATAAAATAGTCACAAAAAACAAAGAGGAAGTATAGGGAACTAGCACATGAGTAATCAACAAAGAGTTACAAGTAAGACATGCTAGCACAGAAGATGTACATACACAGAAACACGGGTGGAAAAAAGAAGAAAGAAAGCACCTGGGATCCTTGCAACAACAATATACATAAAGAGAATTTAAAGAGATAGGCGGTATACTGGTAATCTCAAAATAATGTGAAAGAAGGAAAGTAAACCAACAATCGAACTAGAAATAACATACTAACAGATTAAAGCCTAAGATATCAATCCCAAGGTAAAATAGCAGTAAACCACTCATAAGTCAAGCCTAAGATGGAATAACTAACCCAAAAGTATCCAAAACTACTACTCAACCAGGATAAAATAGGAATCAAAAACCCCACAATCCCTCAGAAAGCTATATAATCAGCATCTCAGTAAGATGGGACCCACTATCCCCTCAATAATCTCAGTCCCAAGGATGGTGCCTCAATAGGATAAAACCATTCATCCAATCGATACCAAAAGTCCATACTAGTTCTACGAAATGATAGAAGTAACATAGTCTACCCACAGTCCTAATGACTGCTCATACAATCGAGGAACACAATCAAGTAAAAACAAACCCTTCGATCACTGATACAATCAGCGCATACACTGAACCTACAATAAACAAGGGTGGAATCGGCATTTCAAATGCATGATAATGATATGATGTGAAAATAATCGATATGTTCCCCCTCAGGTACCTCAAGGGACCATATAGAGGCAGGACCCATGGAAGGACTCTACCAGTGTACCTCTCCTACACCGTACACCCCTAATTCGGCAAACGCAACCCAAGGCCCCTGGTCCTGGATTGACAGGGTCTATAGAGGTCTACTCGTTGACCATATACATCGCTCAATTAATAAGAGAAGGATTCTTAAAAATATTATGAAATTTACTTCAATTATCCAAGAACAAGAAGCCAAAAATCCCAAGAGTAATCGAGGAAGAAGAAAGAAGCGTGTATGTCATATTTTTCCTCTCAAAAAGTCGCTCAAAATAGTCTCTAGAAATCTTGGGTAATGAATAAATAAAATAACCCTAACACTGGGTATTTATAGCAGTCCAGGAAATAAAGTCCAAAAATAGAATTTTCGGAATTCCGCTTCGCGTTGACGGGTCGCCTGACGGACCGTCATGCATGTGACGGGCCGTCACTTGAGCCGTCACAGCTAAACAGTGAGCTTCCAGGAAAATTCTCAGGTAAGTCGTCCAGCAGGTGACGACTTACAACTTTTTATATTGGTGGCCTGGGTGACGGTCTGTCAGGCCAGTGATTGGCCGTCAGATGGGCCGTCACTCTTAGGCAGTGCTCGATGAAATTGCTATCTCGTTCTGGCGGCCTAGCTGATGGCCAGTCACAGGTGTGACGGTCAGTCATGCCAGCCGTCAGGCTTAACCAGTTGAGGTTTTTGAATATTTTTTCTTTCGTTTCCATCTCTAGCTCCATTTCCTGCAAATATAACAATAAAACATCAAAACCCACAAAAGTTGCTTCAAAACTCCTGAGTATTCTTAGTTAAAGGCGTCAAATGTGCTGTAGAATCCCGGCACATCAACACCCTCAACTTAAAACGTTCGCTTGTCCTCAAGCAACATGACAACAAAAACAAAATGACGACTTAACTAAGAATACCAAAACATATCTCTAGCAAATCATGGCCACTCAACAGTTTATTAAATTTAAATCAAGCCCCCCGGTAGCACACAAATGTATGAAATGCTAACTTGCAAGGATCCAAACATGTCATTCCGATATGATAGAATATTCTACATACACACACAATAGCTATCCCAACAGTCAATAGATAATACAGAAATCTCGGTGCCCTCACCACAAAGAAGTCCCACACACAAGATTTGGGACTAGGTAAAGCGCTCACACTCACAAACGATTTCAAACAATGCACATGCGATGCCATAAGCTTGCCCTTGCTATCCTATTTCAGTTTTTCAGATAGCCGCTCAGGATCACTACAGGACTTGTTTTGGCTTGTAATGTGGCTTTGGGTGCAGGTAGGATACATTTAGGGGTTAGTGACTAAGCCCTCCTTGGAATCACCGACCTACTATTTCCACTTAACTTTTCTTCGTCCATCCTTATTCACCTTTTTATTCCCTTCTTTCTAGCTACAGGTGAGGCCTCTTTATTTTGACAATTCTTTTTCATCTCTTTTTCGTTTCTTTTTCTTTCTTTTCTTAGGCACACACCCGAAATTTTCATTCTATCCACAACCAATCTTATCCATCCTATTTTTCTTATCATTTACCTCTATAGTAGCCACCCTCAACTTAGGTTGATTGCCTGAGTTGAGGTGCACGATGTCCAAGGAAGGACCAGGGCCAAAATAAGGATTCAAAGTTAAAAAGAAACGGTGACAGTTTATTGAAAGAATAGGGTCAATTATGGCTCAAACTGGGATCAAAGGGATTATTTGCATTTGGACAGTCTTATAGGCTAAGTGAACTGCATACAAAAAGGGCCTGTGATCCTTTCCTAAGCAACCAATTTCAAGCTTAACAAAATAGACCGGGCAAGTTCTAGATGCATGCACAGAGTAAGAGTTTATAACAATCAGCTCACACACACTTGGCACCAAGAAACCATACCACTACCAACTATCAAAACAACAGATCGGCTTAAGCATAATTATTACAATCACAACCACACAATGACATTCAAGGATCCAGAATAGTCACTCGTTTCAAACATAAGTACAAAATCAACTTATTCAGAGGGGGCTCCTTTTAGTTCAACTTTTCATAAAGCCATGCTTGCTATAGATACCAGAAAACAATCACAAACAAAATTTAAAATGACAACCTAAACATGCCGGTTCTACTAGATAGCACACCGGAGGGAAAAGAAACACGGCAACAAAAACCCTCGGTGGTGAAAGACTCACAGGTATCCCAACACCCTCAACTTAAACTCATGCATTGTCCCTAATGCATACGTGTGAAAGCTAAAACTGTGAGAGAAAGGAATACCTGTGAAGCCCATAGGACTCAGAGTCTGGCATGATGTTGGAGACCGCCAGGGTCTCCAAAGAAGGAGCAATCGCTGGAATAGGTGCAAGCGATATCATCCTGTTGAGCTCCAACTTTCTCTTTTATCGGCTACTCAGATAGTCGAGACAACTTCTTTACTCTTTCTAACTCTTTTTCTTTGCTGGTTCTCTTGCGGTGTTTTATTTTCCTTGATTTGTTCTCACTGCCTTCCTCTATAGGTTTCTCTTCTTGTGATCCCAACATCATTCTCATAACATCTAGGGTCTCAACAAATAAATTCTCCTCAATATGCACATCCATAGGGGCTTCATCAATAACATTGATAACCGAGACTACCCTCATGCCTCTTGGTGGCTTCATCAATTTACACACATCAAACTTGACCAATTCATTATTTAATCTGAATGTCAGTTTGTTTCTTTCAATGTCGACCAACACTCTTGCAGTGGCAAACAATGGTCGTCCCAAGATTATGGGAACTTCAAAGTCCACTTCATAATCTAAGATTACAAAGTCAGTTGGGAATATAAACTTACCAATCTTTACCAGCACATCATACAATATTCTCGTCGGTTGATTTACTGAACGGTCAGCCATTAACACCCTCATGGTAGTTGGTTTGGGAGCTCCCAAACCCAACTGTTTATAGACTTCTAGCAGCATCAAGTTGATTCTAGCACCAAGATCACATACGGCTTTTTCAAAGTTGAATTTCCCAATAGTACAGGGAACAGTAAAAGCACCTGGATCTTCCTTCTTTTCCACTAACGATCTTGAAGAAATAGCACTGCAGTGGTGGAGTTTATCTTCTGGTTCAAAGCTCACTGACCTCTTCTTGATAATAAAGTCCTTCATGAACTTGGCATATCCGGGCATTTGTTCAAGAGCGTCCACCAGTGGGATGTTCACTGATATCTGCTTAAGCATGGTCATGAAATTTAAGAACTTGCTATCTTCCACTTTCTTCTTCAACCATTGTGGGAAAGGAGGCGGTGGCCGAGGCATCATAGTTGGAAGTTTTAAAACTTCCTTGCTTTTATCCGTGAGCACTTGAGTAGAGTCCTCTACCACAGTGGGTTTTTCAACAGATACCCTCACACCCTCATCGACCATATTTTCAGTATCTACTAACTCATCTTCCTCAGCAACATTACCTTTCTGAGTTTGAATTACCGGATGTGATTTCGATAATATTTTACTTCTTCTCGTAGTGATCGCCATACAACTCCCATCATTCCTCGGGTTTTGAATGGTGTCACTCGGCAAGGTACCTGTCTCCTTTGATTTAGAGACACCGAGATTTGACTGACTTGCTGCTCTAATTGCTTGATCGAGGTGGAATGTGAATCCACTACCTGAATCATTGCTGATAATTCAGTCCTCATCTCCTTTACCCTCGATTCTACCTTCAACAGCATTTAGCCATCATATTCTCTAGTTTGGACGTACCTGACTCATTGCTAGCTTTGTCACGATTCCCAGGTGGTATGTATAATCCACCTCTATCATCTTTGCTCCTCCAATCACCTTGTTCTCGACTCTTATAACCCGACTTTTCATAGTAATTGTTCCGACCTTAGTTTCCTTGGCCATAAGCCTGGAAACCACCCACATAATTGGCTCCTCATCAGACCCAGACTCTGTTGCTCTACTTTGGGAACCCACAACTTTCACTTTCTCAATACCTCCTGACAACAAATGCTTTGTCAGTAGGTCCATTTGCATTTTCAGATGGGCCATATCTTGGTCCCGCTCTTCCTCCTTCCTGCGCTGCTCTGCTGACATACCAACTGCATAAATGCTAGCTACTACCTCTGTATCCCGTGTATGCCAGGCCCTGTTGGTTTTGGTGAGCCGGTCCAAAATAGTTGTGGCCTCAATAAAAGTGAGACCCATAAATTCTCCACCAGCTGCATTATCCAGTGTCGGCTTGGTAGCCGAATTCAGTGTCCTGTAGAATGTCTGCATTAGGAAATTGTCGGTCAACTGATGGTTCAGGTATTGTGTCAGCTTCTTCTTGAACCGCAACCAAGTCACATGTAAAGCCTCAAGAGGTTGTTGTCTGAAGTTGCTAATTTCATCCCTCAACTGTATCATCCTAGAGGGAGGAAATAACCTTTCTAGGAAAGCTCCTTTCAGCTCTCCCTAGGTTGTGATAGAGTCGGGGGTTAGCTTTGTCAACCATAATGTTGCCTCATCAGACAGAGACAATGGAAACAACCTGAGTCTCATCGTTGTCTGACTTACTCCAGGCAATTCGAATGACTTTCAGATACCCACAAAATTCATCAGGTGTCGGTTTGGATCATCACCAGCCACACCACGGAACAATCCCTTTAAGTTCAACAGCTGGAGCATTGTGCTAGTAATGTTAAACATGGCCCCAGGCGATAGCGGAGGAAGCGCAATAGCGCCCGTGGCACCAACTGCATCTAAGTCGATATCCTCATCATCATCCAAAGCAAATTGCCTTGGTTACTGTCGACCTCTACCCCTCTGCTGCTGCCTTTGGTTTGCAGGGGCTATATTTTCAACATGCTCCGCAGATCTACCATCACCCGCTGCAGCCTCATCATCCAACCCAACAACGTCC
The DNA here is from genome assembly GCA_003996215.1 of Jaltomata sinuosa. NCBI lineage: Eukaryota > Viridiplantae > Streptophyta > Magnoliopsida > Solanales > Solanaceae > Jaltomata > Jaltomata sinuosa. The sequence goes on along the minus strand of QJPP01000031.1, from coordinate 903,073 downwards.
TCAATATCATCAACATTTAAGTGTTGTTGGGCCTGCTGAGTTGCAGCTAGCCTTGCTGCCTCTTGTTGTTGTGTATTCATGTTGTGCCTTAGAGTTCTAGCAAGTTCAGGGTCATAAGGTAATATCGGTTCACCCGAGCGTCGGGTACTTGGCATGCAAAACTCTGTACCATGTAACAAACAAAAATAACAAATAAAAGTAAAAGCAGGAAATATGACTAAGAGTCAAATAAACACACCGGACTTAATAAACAACTGTATTCCCGGGCAACGGCGCCAAAATTTGATACGCCAAAATTACACCTCAGTTAAGAAGTATAAGTGGTCGCTGTCAAATATAGAACCCAACTAAGGTTGGGGTCGATCCCACAGGGAATAAGGTGCAAATTAAGTCGTTAGTGACTTAGTTGACTAGTAATCAATAGTTTCCGGTAAATAGGGGGGTTTGTGTGATCAATATTTGAACAATGCAAATAATAATTTACAAGTTTTGACGAGTAAAATTCAGTAGAAGAGGTGAACTAGGGAAGTGTTCACCATGTCGTCATAACAATTTTGACTCAAAGATTAACCGGGTTCTTTCTATATGTATATCACGATGTGATTGAATTAATGGTATCATCTAAACATTTTTCAACCAAATAGACGAATTTCCTTTTCAATTCTCTCGAACTTGAAAAGGTGAAATTTATTATTTCAATCCTAAACATCAAGTAGATTAATCTAGTTACAGCATTAATCATAAGACGAGAATTGGTGGTCTCGAATCCTCGTAGTTAATCAAATTTCCCAATTTTAATCTCTTTGGTCAATCAAATCAAACCAAGGGATGTTCTAATGTTTGCAACCATTAGAAAACGTAAATAACTAATGATTAACCACATGACAGCATATAAATTGAACTCTACGCTACCCGAAAACTATATTGTTACTTTTGCCATGTCTCCCACAACCCTAGTTGTGGGAAATTAGCTACTCATGCTATTAAAGAAATAGAAGAAAATCATATTCATAATAAGAGAAGGATTCTTACAAATAGTATGAATTTTTGCTTCAATTATCTAATAACAAGAAGCCAAAAATCCCAAGAGTAATCGAGGAAGAAGAAAGAAACGTGTATGTCGTATTTTTCCTCTCAAAAAGTCGCTCAAAATAGTCTATAGAAATCTTGGGTAATGAACAAATAAAATAACCCTAAAACTGGGTATTTATAGCAGTCCAGGAAATAAAGTCCAAAAATAGAATTTTGGAATCCCGCTTCGCGTTGACGGGCCGTCACTTGAGCCGTCACAGCTAAACAATGCGCTTCCAGGAAAATTCTCAAGTAAGTCGTCCAGCAGGTGACGACTTACAACATTTTATATTGGTGGCCTGGGTGACGGTCCGTCAAGCCAGTGAAGGGCCGTCACTCTTAGGCAGTGCTCGATGAAATTGCTGTCTCGTTCTGGCGGCCTAGCTGATGGCCAGTCACAGGTGTGACGGTCAGTCATGCCAGCCATCAGGCTTAACCAGTTGAGGTTGTTGAACATTTTTTCTTCCGTTTCCATCTCTTGCTCCATTTCCTGCAAATATAACAATAAAACATCAAAAACCACAAAAAATGCTTGAAAACTCCTGAGTATTCTTAGCTAAAGGCGTCAAATGTGCCGTAGAATCCCGGCACATCAGGTACCAACCTAGAACAGCCCGCCCAAGGATACTAATTAGAGTAGTTATAGTCTATATATGCAGAGTTAGATAGGGGAAACCATAACCTACCTATAGTTTGACGACTAGTTGTGGGAACAGCTTCGTCCAAGCTCAAACTGCTCCGAGAAGCTCCAATTCATGAAAATACTATCAACACAATAATCTAGGCATTAAAACAAGACTAACAATACCCATAATGCTATAAACATAACCAGGTCAAAATCTGGGTCACAAACGAGCCTGTGGGCCTCATAACCTAAAATTGGAAATGAAAAACACTACGGTGTTCCCCACCTTCCCTGGAGAACATGCTCACAATTTGATCAGAAATGGACCATAGAAAGGGATCAAATCAGCCCAAGAATCAAGAAATTTAAAGAATGAAATTCGTGGAAGAAATTGGAAAAATAACGAAAGAACGTACCCAATTTAGAAGCCAACAAACGCTCAAGATTCAACAAATATAAACCCCTAGGCTATTTGGAATGATCAAGGTGAGTTATGGAGGTTTTGGGTTCTTCATCCATGGAGAATTCTGAATTTAAAGAGAGGGTTTACCATATTTAAGAGTCCACAAATGATCGAAGATCGACAAAATATTATCCTCCAAGTAGTTGGGATGAACAATGGTGATATGAAGGTTTTTGGGAGCTATTTTAATGGAGGAAATCATTTTTGGGTTTGTAGAAACGAAGGGGAAGTGAGGGCTGGCCAGCTATTTAAGCTGCCAGTGCCCAGGGGCTAGGGCGGCCCAGGCGCACCAGGGCGGCCAGGCACAAGCACACCAGGGCGGCCATGATGCAGGCGCACCAGGGCACAGGCGTCCAGGGTGCTGAGGCGCAGAATCACAGGCGCACACTGCTGCCCACACTAGCAACCAGCACCCAACCTAAGGCAAAATTTTACACGATAGACCCCCGAGAATGCATCCAGGGTCGCGCAAACACAAATTAGCTGAGCTATTAAACTAGAAACAACATTCTGGATCCAGCGGAATTGAAGAAAATCTCATCGAAGGTCGATTAAATGAAAAGTGGTCCCCACACCCAAAATCAACCTTTAGGCCAACTTTTCCAAAATGGAATCCAAGGGCCAAAATTAAGTTCGGAAGCCTAGATACCCAAACCAATGGTCCCTCTAGCCTAAACTCAACATTCCAAAGCTAATAGTGCTGATGGAATTTCCATCCGAGGCTGTCTTCTTTGAATGTTGACCAAAGTCAACCAAACAAGCCCAACTGGCCTGAAAACACTAAATGAGAGAGAATTCCAAGCTGAAAAGCTCCCAAATCCCGACCAAAGGTCTCACTAGACCAAAGTCCACACTCCGGAGCTAACGAAACTGTCAAAATTAGATTCCGAGCATGATATCTAAGAATGCTGACTGAAGTTAACGATTTCCAAAGTTAAAGCTCTAAAATAGGGAAACGACCATAAATACCAAACAAACGGCTCGGGCACCGAACTACTAGTCCCAACAAGCTGTAAATGACTTGGGGACACTATAGGCAAGCTCTAATAGTATAATAAAGGTAAAAATGCATAAATGATCGAAAGGGTCATTACACAAACCCTACTGGCATTCCATACTACTAGAGAGTACACTCAGCAAATAGTAAACAAGGGGTGGAACCATGAAGAAATAAATGATATGATATGATATGCCAGTGGCACTGTATGCACCTCCTTCAGCGCCCGTAGGCCCAGTAGGTAGGACCTATGGAAGGGCTTCTCCCGTATACCCCTACTTCCCCGTATACCCCTCTTCTGGCACTGTCAACTGTGGCCCCTAGTCCAGATTGGAAAGGTCCATGGAGGTCTCCGCGATCATATACCAACTTTCAAGATCTCATCATGCATACCCAGAGTCTATCCTAGTCTAAAATCAGTAGTAAAACTCTATCTAGCACTCAGCTCGACTGAGTCTAGTATCATCTTAAGTACCAGTGTGAAAACCAACATTTAATCCCTTTTACTTCAAGAAGATCCATTAAACTAATTTTAAGTCCATTTATAGCCATTAATAACTGAAAATGGGACCTCAGGGCCATGCAAGGTTAGAAAACCAGTGATAGTCAGGCCTGCAGCCCTAAAGTAGTAGTAAACCAATGCAGAAAAGCTCTTTTTATGATGATGATATGCTCAGATACAACCAACAACTCAATATCAACCTACTGGTTTTGCACATGCTTAATCTGCTCTACAACACAGATAACCAGCTAGCACTCACGAATCAATATTTGGGACTCACGAACATTTCCCAAATATCCCACTAACTATGGTCCAGAGGCATATGCAAAGGCCACTCAAGGCCGTAAAGGGTAATACTAATTTACTAGCTCAAATACTGAAGCAAAAGAAACAAGAATGGACAAGAAGAAAGCAGACAAGGTCTGGGGTGCTAACTTAGTAATCCTAACCACAGGATGAGCTAAATAGTATAACTACATTCCATATAGACCAAGTCTAAGATCGGTAAGCCATAGCCTATCTAGCATACGATGAAAAGCTGCTGGAAAAATGTCTTCCAAGCCCAAACTGCTCTGAGAAGCCTGAATAGTGATCAAACTATCAAAAACATAGCCTACTCGTCAATATGAAGCTAATGATACTCCTAATTCTAAAAATTAGCTGGGTGAAAAATTTGGGTCAAGAACAGACCCATGGGCCTCGCAACCCAAAACTGAAAAAAGAAATTACCACGAGGTTCCTAACGCTGTCAGGAACACATGCTCAGAAATTAAGCATAATGCGGGTAAGGGAAGGGCCTAAAATATCCCCTAAATCCAAAGAATAATTTATGAATCAATCAAAGAATTAACAGAATTAAGGGAAAGAAAATTTATAATTGAAGGCGGGAAATCGACCACGGGCAAAGAATATTTCAACCCAACACTTAAGATGAACCCAAACCGAGAATTGAGCTTAAAGCTCTAGAGAAATGGTGGAAAAATGATTTAAAACTTGGAAGAGATGAAGGAGATGAACTATTTAAGATGCCAACAATCGGCACACCTATGGTCATAATGACGCAGTAGCATCACAGCATTGGTGCCAAGACCATCACAGGGGCGGAGGTCAACAAAACCTCCAACCCCGCAGGTGCGGTCCAACTGCCTCAGAGGTAGCATCACAGGGTGGGAGAAGGAGCGTAGGTGCGCCCCCAACTAATGCCATTAGGACCGTAAGTGCGGCACCCAAAGCATAGATACGGCTGCACAGGTGCGACTAAAGCACCGCAGTCACACTCATACCAGAACCATCAGCAACCAGCTGCAAACTCAACTCAAAATTTCCCTAATCACGCCCTCAAGGATCATCTGGGGACCCGTGCATGATAATGGGCTATGCTACCCTACAAGAAATGACATCTAGACTCTATAGAATCGATAAAATTCCCAAACGAGGTTGATTTAATGAAAAGTGGTCCCACCCCCAAAAAGACTAACTTTACCGAAATAGAATCTAATAACCCCAAACAAGTCTGGAAGCCTCGGGACCCAAACTAAAGGTCTCTCTAGCCCAAAGTTGACATTCCAAAGCTAACTACACTAACGGAATTCCCATCCGAGGCTGTCTTCTCTGAATGTTGACCAAAGTCAAACTTCCAACCCCAACTGGCTTGAAATCTCTGAAAGTGAGATATAACCATATCAAAGCCCCTAGGCCCCAACCAAAGGTCCAGCTAGACCAAAATCTATGCTCCAGAGCTAACAAAACTGCCAGAATTTGATTCCGAGCATGCTTGCTAAGAATGTTGACTAAAGTCAATAATTTCCTAAGTTAAAGCTCTAAAATAGGGAAAGTGTTAGAAAGACCCAAAGAACGACTCAAGCATCGAACCACTGGTCCTAGCAAGTCATAAATGACTAAGGGCCACTACAGGTAAGCTCTAATAATGCAAAGAAAGAAAAAATGTGAAAATGACCGGAAGGGTCATTACATCATCCACTACTAAAAAGGACTTTCATCCTCGAAAGTCAAGAAAAGGGAGTACCTGAAGGCTCAAACAACTATGGATACTGAGCTCGCATCTCACTTTTGGTCTCCCAGGTAGCCTTCTCGATCGGATGGTGCCTTCACTGAACCTTAACCACAGGAATATATCTAGACCTCAATTGCATAATATCTCTTGCTAGAATGGCTACCTGTTGCTCAACAAAAACAAAATTGTCATATAACTGCACTGAATCCCACCGTAGAATATGTCACTCATTTGGAACATAACATCGCAACATGAATACATAAATCACTGGGTGAATAGCTGAGAACATAGAAGGCAAAGCTAGAAGATAAGCAACATCTCCAACCCTTTGAAGAATCTCAAATGGACCAATATACCTGGGGCTAAGCTTCCCTGCCTGCTGAATCTGATCACACCTTTTATGGGCGACACTCGAAGAAATACCCGATCACCAACACTAAACTCTAAGGCACAAAGTTTACGGTCTGCATAGCTCTTCTGCCTACTCTGGGCTGCCAAAGTCTGTCCTAAATCACCCAAACTCTATCGAAGGAATCACAAAGTAGATTTGTACTCTGTGGCCGGTACTCAAAACCATCAAACCAAGCCACTGGCAATCTACCACCCCTACCATACAATGCCTCAAAAGGGGCCATGAGAATACTCGAGTGATAACTATTATTATAAGCAAACTCTGCCAAAGGCATGTACTGATCCCATGAACCCCTAAAATGAAGAACACATGCATGTAGCATGTCCTCTAGGACCTAGATAGTCCTCTAAAACTGGCCATCTATCTGTGGGTAGAATGTTGTGCTAAGCTAAACCTCTATATCCATCTCTCACTTAATAGTCCTCTAGAACTGAGATGTAAACTGTGTACCACAGTCTGAAATAATAGAAGCTGGAACCCCATGCAAATAGACAACCCCACGGAGATAGATCTGAGACAACCTTTCTGCACTATAGAAGAATGAACCAGCAAAAAGTGTGCTGACTTAGTCAGCCTATCAACAATAACCCAAATAGAGTCAAACCCTCGAGAAGTGTGTGGCAACCGTGCTATGAAATCCATAGTGATCTCTTCCCACTTTCACTTAGGAATGGAAAGTCTCTTAATCAATCCACCAGGTCTCATATGCTCGAACTTAACCTGCTAGAAGTTCAAGCACCTATATACAAACTCTGCTATGTCCCTCTTTATACCACTCCACCAGTAAAACTGCTTCAAATATCTATACATCTTGGTTGCACCCAGATGGATGGAATATCTGGAACAATGAGCCTCATAGAGAATCAATTGTATCAAATCCATAACTCTTAGAACAAAAAGGCGACTATCAAATATCAAAATACCATCAGAATCTAAAGTAGCCTTGTTGGCCTCACCCCACAGAACCTGATCAAGAATACCACACAAATGTTGATCCTCAAACTGATGTCGCTGAATCTGATCAACCAGAGTAGAATGGACCTCAACACTCGAAAAAACTCTGCTAGGATTTGACAAATCAAGCCTAACCAAATGGTTAGCCAAGGATGGGATGTCCAAGGCCAACGGCTACTATGAAACTAAAAGAGATGCCAAGCTTCCTATATTCACTATCTTCTGGCTCAAGGCATCCGCTACCACATTTGCCTTTCCCGTATGGTACAGAATAGTTATTTCGTAGTCCTTCAGCAACTCAATCCATCATTGCTACCTAGAGTTCATCTCTTGCTGACTCATGATGTATTGAAGACTATGGTGATCAGTGTAAATCTCATAGTAAAATCCATAAAGATAGTGCCTCCAGATATTGAGTACAAATTCATGAGTGGGATAGTTGTGCTCATGCTCCTTTAGGTGCCTTGATGCATAAGCTATCACCCAACCCTATTGCATCAACACACAACAAAGACCAACTAACAAAGCATCACAATACACTGAAAAGCTCTGACCCTCAACTGGCAATGTCAACACTGGAGCTGAAGTCAATAAGGCCTTAAGCCTCTGGAAGCTATCCTCACACTGATCAGATCACTGAAATGGGACATCCTTCATAGTCAGCCTAGTCAAAGGTGCGGCTATGGAAGAGAAGCCCTCAATGAACCACTTGTAATATCCTTCCAACCCAACAAAATTATGAACCTCGTTAGGAGTAGTAGGCCTTGGCCAATCACGAACGGCTGCAATCTTTGTTGGGTCCACCCTAATCCCATCCTTAGACACTACGTGTCCTAGGAATGCCACTGACTCAAGCCAAAACTTGCACTTTGAGAACTTGGCATAAAGCTGATGATCTCTCAAAGTCTGGAGCACGATCCTCAAATAATGCTCATGCTCCTCCCTACCTCGAGAGTATACCAATATATCATTTATGAAGACTATCATAAACGAATCTAGGTATGGCTTGAGCACCATGTGCATCAAGTCCATGAAAGTTGTTGGGGCATTAGTCAACCCAAAAGACATCACCAAGAACTCATAATGGCCATAACGTGTCTTGTATGTTGTCTTAGGGATGTCCTCTGCCCTAATCCTCATCTGGTAGTAGCCTGACCTCAAATCTATCTTAGAGAACAATGTTGCACCCTGGAGCTGATTAAACAAGTCATCTATATGCATCGGATGCCTGTTCTTTATAGTCACCTTATTTAGCTGTCGATAATCAATACACATTCGCATTGAGCCATCTTTCTTATTCACAAATAGAACCGGAGCACCCAGGATGACACACTCAGCCCGATGAAACCCTTAGCTAACAAGTCCTAAAGATGTAAGATCTCTGAACTCAGCTTGATCCATACAATATGGAGTGATAGAAATGGTACTGGTGTCTGGCTCTAACTCAATGAAAAAGTCTATATCATGCTGAGGTGGAAGGCCTGGCAGGTCGGTCGGGAACATATTTAAAAACTCTCTAACCACAAGGACTGACTCATGAGAAGAAGTGTCAGCCCTAACATTCCGAACATATGCTAGATAAGAAAAACACCCGCATGAAATCAACTTCCTAGCCTAAAGACAAGAAATGATCCCATACAGTGTGCGGCCAATAAAACCATGCCACACAATCGGGGATACACTTGGCATGGCTAAGGTAACAGTCTTGGAATAACAATTCAAAATTTCTCGGGGAGGGGATAACCATTCAATGCCTAGAATCACATCAAAGTCTAGCATATCTAATATCATCAAAGCATTACAAGTCTCAAGACCACCACCAACTACCAAGCATGACCTAACAATCCGATCCACTACTAAAAAATCACCCACCAGGGTAGCAACAGATAAGGGAACAGATAATTATAACACCCCAGGTGTTTTAAAGTTTTTCTTCGTCCCGTGTCAAAGGTTTAAGAGCCTAAATTTAGAGATTTTATTAATACCATGTGTATTTGAAATATCTGATGTAAGTTAGATTTTGATTAAAATACATTTATATTGCCTTTCTAATATGCTTTAAATATTTATGACAAAAAAATTGTTGGTTACGATATATTGGTATTGTATTTATTTTAAAGGATTTTATAATTAATAATATTTTAATGAAGATAGTAAGGGTAGTTATGTTGAAAAAGTATTATTATATGAGGTAGACTTTATTCAAAATAATTTTTTTTATTGATTGTAATATATTCAAAAAAATATATTTATTTTACCACAAATATATGCAATACCCAAATATTTGTATAACGGGACAAAAATCTTTTGGGGGTATCACCTCCACTTCCACGTGGAAGTGGAGGGAGTGTACAACAAAAGAACTTTAATGTGCCACTAGTCATTACATGTGATAGCCAATCATTTTTCATTTTTTATTGTATGAATATATGTTTACATTACAACTTTAACTTTTTATTCATTTACACGTTAAACAAAAAACTTCCAAAAATATTTATTTTCTCTTGCTCTTTGTATATACGTGCATATGTGAAGATGTTTTGGGCAAATATATATTTTTTGATGTTTCACTTGATCGATTATCCACATAAACTTATTGAGCTTGGATTCTAGGTATGTAAATGCTATTCCTTTCTTTTTTGGCATGATTCCTTAAGATTTAAAATATTTGTGTCTAGCATGCTATAAAAGAGTCCACTGTTAGATGTCTCTTAATTATTATTGATATTATTTGTGTTATAAACTCATATCCGGTGATGTCAGTTATGTGTTAAGTTGGAAGTAAGAGATGGTGTATATATGATTGTGATTATAAGATTGCGGTGATTATCGAGTTTAATTGGTATTATGATTATGGTACGGAGGTGGTATGATGGTTCTTGGGTACTTGGGGGATGCGTTAAAAGCTTTATTATGTGTTGCATATTTTATTTTGTTTTATTGCATTTTTATTGTGGTTTCCTAGAGGGCTCACGAAAACCTGAAAGGCGTGAGACCTATTGATAAACGCTCAAATCGTACTCCCCAAGTATGGACGCACGACGATCGTCAAGCAAAACACATTTATAAGTACCCAACAGGTGTCGGGGTCATACCCACAGAGACTTGATGCTAGATATATGAAGATTGTATCGAAATGAGTTCACAAGGAGAGTAAATTCTTATAACACGAAAGTAAAAGGTTGGGTGAATTGGGATTCTGTCACTATAATCACAATTCAAATTAAAGCAAATGAGTAAAGCGGGTGTGCCAAATTGAGTAGGCGACTAGGGATGTGAATCCAATGGGGATTTAATGTGGGATAGGGTGATTATCAATTCATACTTATTCTCGCTTATTGATACAAGTAGCATTGGCCATTAGTATGATTGTTTATCTCTCGATCAACAACCATATATCGGATAATCCCAGTTAGAGTATTATCGGTTAAATCAACAAGCAACCAATATCTAGCTTGGGGAGGTCACACTATCTCTTGCTTAGACCCTTAAGTGGGTGATTCCATCCATATGATCTATTTCTAGCCTCAAATCTGAATGGAGTCCCAAGTTCCCACTAGTAATCTCACATCCAAAACCATGAAATTCTCTTTCAAGCAACATAATAGTCAAGTAATTAAAATTAATGTTTGCAACCACCAATTTTAGGATTAAAACTTGGTGAAACTACTAGACCCATGTCAAATAAGCAATTATAAGCAAGAATTAGCAACACCCACACCCATTTGTCAAGCACCCATTATCAACACATCACTAGACAAATAAACTTAGCCACTCATGCTAAAGAAAAGGGATATACCAAGTGGGTAAGTAAAATTCCTCTTCATTCAAGCTTAATCTCAAGTTCTAAGCTCAATTTGAGTACATAAATGGTTAACCAAGAGAGAATAGATTGAAACCCTATTCTCCTTGGAGAGGAAAACTTATTTTCAAAGTTAAAAGCTCTTCAGAATATTCAGGACTAAAGAATGTTATTTACAATTATGCCTAAATTGACCTTTTATAGTTTTACAAAACGTCACTAAAATTCAGGACAAAATTGCCCTTCGGGTGGTGTGCAACGCGATGTGCGATGTGTGGTCCGCACGTCGTGATATGAAAATCACACACCATCTTCAGTTGAACCAGTGACTTCAGCTCATTTTGGAGGCCTCATGCGAAGGGGGTGCGGTTCGCACCTTGGGTTATGCGCAACGCACAACGACCGTACCCCTTAGCAGATTCTTCAGTGAATTTTGTATCTATATGGGGCATAGGTGCATTCCGCACCACAACTTGTGCGTGTCGCATGGGCACCGCATCTCAGGTCAGAATCTCCATCTTTTCAGATCCATTTATACTTCACTCCTTTTGAGCCCTTTGTGGGTCTATTTCCTTATTTTTCATCATTAATCGAAAGTACCTACATAGACATCAATAAAGGCTATAAGAACCTGTAAATCTATTCAAAACATAGAAATAATTCATGGATATAGGCTCAATAAATTGGTATATTACCGACTTATCAAACCCCCAAACTTGAACTATTACTTGTCCTCAAGCAAGACACTCATAGGGCAAGGAATAAATTATGCTCTAGACTCAATCAAGTCACAAAAGACTGATCTGTACTAAAAATTAAGAAAAAGAATAAACAAAAGACTCAAACAAAAGACTCAACTACGATGATCATCTCAATTTGAACCACCACAAACTCAAGGCATTTGGCTAATTCAAAACCTTTTCCAAAAGGACTTCATTTCTCATTCAAAATCAAGGGAATTTTGTCATTCAAAACAAGATATGATTTAAGCTTCTCAAGTCATTGGCATGGACTGTCAAGGTTTGCCTCGAGATTAGCCACACAACTTGTCTCATTCATTCCTCTCAATTGAAATAGAGACTTCATGATTCAATTCGAGTGCATGATGCCACTCACCACAAGAGAGAATCCCACTCACAATCATTCAATTCACAAACAACGGGATTAGAGGAGAACCAAGAAGACTCTCACTCTCTTAAGAAAATTCAAGTGCACACACGCCAAACAATAGGCTTGCCCTTCATGTAAATTGTCACTAATGTAGGGTAGCCAATCTCGGAATCACCAAGGACTTGCGGGTTACGATGTTGGCTAGGTCTAAGGTGAGAATTTCATTTGGTTCAAGTGACTACACCTCCCTAATGCTCCTTGTTCTCATTTCAAACACCGCTCACATTTTCAAATTTCAATTTCACCTTATTTCTCCCTCACACAACCCAAGCTTCTCCTTTTCAATCATGATGATTCGACTCCTTGTATCGCCTTTATTTGGCAGCACCTATTTTTGCTTTTCATTTTCCCTTATTGGATTGACTTTTGGAGCAATTTTGAATTCAAACCTAAGGTGCTACCTTGCATTTGAAGTGCATTCCTTTTCTTCTCTTCATTTGATCACATACACCCCCAAACTTAGGTGTTTGCCTATGTTGTCCTTTCATCCCCCCCCAAACTTAGGCTTGAGCCTACATCACTTTCAAGCAATTAGGGAGGACAGTTGCCAAAATAGAGATTCAAAAAGGTCAAGGTGTTAACAAGGTGCCAAAGAACGGTTACAAGCTCAAAGGGTTTCACTATGATTGATGTTATGGGAAGGCATTTGGGTGAAGTGGCTATCAAAAAGGGTCTAAGGTCATCTTCCAAGCTCGGTCACACCTAGAATTTTGCCTTAAATCACATTCGGGGAAAGTTCTAGAAGACACGCATGTGCGAGAATCAAGGTAAAGCCTCACCACACAAGGCATCATGCCATAAGACTTCTTTCATTAGTATTAAAATTAATTGGGACAAATGACTTTCAACAAGCTATTCCGAGTTCATTACACACTCATTTGTGAGTCAATCAAGCCAAAGCGAGAGTGTGCAAGTCATGACAAGAGAATGTTTTTCCTCAAAAAACCATTTCCCTTCTTCCTTTTATTTACAAAAACAATTTGTCAAAAAAAATAATTTGGTGGGCCCATTTCGAGACAAGCAACACTCAATTTTAAACTAAAACTTAGCATTTTCCCTTAAGAAAGTTGCCTCTCAATCTATCATAGGGAAACACCAACCCAGTTTGACAGAAAAACAAAAGAAAAGAAAAAAATAAAATAATCAAAACTTTTGCTCCTTGGGAAAGAACTGTGGTATTAAGAAAACCCTTGGAGTTTATTGCTAAACTACTATTAACAAGGCGATATCTAAATTTCACGCTCATGATTCATTAAGAACAAGCCTCGGTGTAGGCCTTTAGTGTATTTTCAAAGCACAGGTAGTAAGACAATGGGGAATGTAAGACCAACCCAGCAACAGAATCTCAACAACCAAAAATCAAGCTCGGCGAGAGTGCAATAATAAAATTAAAATTAAACTAACATAATCTAAAGGCTCAGTAAGGGAAATAAGTATCAAAATCATCCAAAATATGCTCGACAATGGACAAATCAAATCTAGCAGAAATGTTAAAAATGCCCAGCAAGGGCAATAAAAACAATATCTTAAGCCCAATCACGGGCACCCAACAAAAAGCAAGTAACGCCACCCCCTCCCCATAAAGGCAGTATTGCCCTCAATGCTAATAGCTCAAGGGAAAGAAGGTGGAACTCCCTGGAGGACTAGGCCTTATCATCATCATCATTTGCAGCTGTATCCTCATCTGAGGTTCTTCCACTCGGGCCAGCACCACCCTTTCGGGAGTGCGCAGTAAATGTAGAGTCTCGGAGAACCCTCTGAAAGTAAGGATTATGATCATCATCCAACTCATGATCCTCATTTCCAGGATGCACATCATCATCATCCTCATAGGCTGCGAACAAGTTGTCCAAGAGGCAGGGAATGGAATGAGGTGGAGGCAAGGTGGTCAAATCTACTTCTACCAATGGAGCTTTACCTTTGGCCTTGCCAACATCTTCCCGAAGTGTTGTTATCTCCCTTTTAATGACATATACCCTCTCTCACAGTGTGTTTAAGCTATCAACTACCCCTTGCACTGCAGTCTTGACAGCTCTGTATATCACACCGGGTAATTTGGTAACTAGGTTAGCAAGTTGCAGCTCATGGCTATGAGTTTTGTCCACCATGTCTTGAAGGCCACTTTTGGTCATCGAGGGAGCGAGGGCATGTGTACGTGCCTCAGAAGTAGCTCGGGAGGGAGATGAATCATCTACTCCAACATCAATCTCATCACTGTCAACTTCCCCCAACTGCTCAGTCCTTTGCCTCTTAAACCTGGGGGCGTCCATGTCTATTTTCTTGTCAAGGTCGATAGCGCCAATAGCATGATTGAACTTATCACAACTGAGGGTGGGGACATCAGCCTTAGCACAAAACTTAGTAATCAGCACCGGGAAGGGGAAAGAATCACTTCCTCGATGAGATTTTCTCCTTATCACCATAGCTGTTATCTCCCCAAAATTAATAGGCTCCCCCATCATAATATCCGCAATCAAAATGGCCCCATCTTGAGTTATCTTCTGATCATTTTGGGATGGCAAGAAATGATTGTGGATAAGATCATACCAACGATGAGCTTTAAAGATCAAGGAATTCCTTGGACTGTCTCCCCCTATAGTGTCACGACCTAATTTCTCGGTCATGATGGCACCTACAACCCCCCAGTAGGCGAACCAATCCCTGTAGCCCGGAACGGTCAGTAATGGGCTCATATCTAACAATCTAAGCGCAAGAACAGTTTAATAAGCGGAAGAAAGGGAACAAGATGAAGAAAATAGATAACAGGAGTAATAGATAAACAATGCAAAAGCTAAACCAAACCCCAAAACCTGGTATCATAGCGTATACGAGTCAAATCTACATAAGGAGTACAAGGGTCCAAAACAATATATACAAAGCTGTCTCCGAGTAGAAATATAGTACATAATCAAAAGATAATTAAAAGCTAAGCTCCAGTTTCCAAGAGCTCACCCTTAGTCCAGAATATCACAAAAGAAGCTCCTCGCACGAGTCTCCATGAGCTAACAGTGATGGCCCACACTAGGATCTGCACTAGAAGATGCAGTGTAGTATGAGCACCAAATGCGAAGCATAAGGTACCCAGTAGATATCATAGGCCAACTGGGCATATATAAGATAAAAGCATAGTAACAAACAGAACAGAAGCAACTAGTCACGACAATCAATGAAAAAGTACACAGGAACTAGCCCAGAGGAAAGATAACAGAAACAACAAACAAGGCTAGCAAGTAGATTATATACACAACAGGGACAGGTGAAAGTAAGAAATGATGCACCTGGGATTCTTGCAATAACAGTATACACATAACAAGTTTTAGAAATGGATGGTATATCGGTAACCTCAAGTATAAGGAATGGGAGAGAAGAGTAAAGATAGACATGCTCGGAAAACAGGAATCAACAACCAAACTAATTATATCAATCTCAAAACCAGAAACTAACAACGCTGCAATATAAAATCTCAAAATCATAACCGTGACAGGGGATAGTATCATGATAAAGTAACAAGAATCTACCTACAGTCCCTCGGCCACTCATACAACCGAGGAACACAACCAAGTGAAAACAAAACCCTTTGGCATCCCATACTACCAGAGCGTACAAACAACAAACAGCAAAAAAGGGTGGTACCTCACAGAGATGAAGGATATGATGCCATGCTAAGTCAAGAGTGATAGTAGTACCATATGATACTCGCTTGCAGCAACCTATAAGGCCTAAAAGACATGATCCATGGAAGGTCACACTCGTATACCCCTACCATACCGTATACCCCCCTCCGGCACCCGTAGCTCGCAGCATCTAGTCTGGAATGGCAAGGTCCATAGAGGCCCCCAACCAACATACTAGATGCCTTGCAATCTCAAAACGATCCCCGAATAAGGCTTCCTGGAGGGTATCCAAGTCTAAACAGTAAGTCCAATAGTTCTAGTACGTGGCCCCGCTTTGTCTAGCATCACCCCAGAAGCCATAGTGAAATAAGTCTAGCGCTCAACCCCGTCGAGTCTAGTATAAGTGGAGCTAGTGATAAAATATCCTTTAAACCTCCCTTACCCCAAGAAGACCCATCAAAATGTTACCAAACCTATTTTAGATCATTTTTACTGAAAATAGGCCCCACGGGCCATGCAAGGTTTAGAAAATCAGTCCTAGTAGGCCCGAAGCCAAAACCATAGTAAAAATCAAGAAGAAATCCCCTCTATCTATATGCATGATGAATGACATATACAATCACAACAGTGGCCCCCGGCCCACAATTAACCTATCGGCCCTGCACAGGCTCCAATCGCTCTACAACACAGATAGCTAGCATAATATCACAATTATGATGCTCGGGACTCATGGGCACCCCCAAATAACCCACTATATATGGTATAGAGTCAAAATAAGGCCACACAAGACCATAAGGGCGATAATACCAACTACAGAGAATACTACACACAACGGAGGAAAGAAACGATGGTGAATTATGGAAAAGCGGTCAGTGTCTGTGGTACCAACCTAATAACCCAACACAAGGATGCCATCTAGTACAATTTTATCCGATATATTCTAAGTCTAGGGAGTTTAGATCGTAACCTACCTGTCGTCCGATGACAAGCTGCCCGAACAACAACGTCCAAGCCCGAATCACTCCAAGAGATCCTGAATGATGATCAAACTATCAAGAACATGAATAAAACATTAATACGAGTCTAACAATACCCATAATACTACACTTGTAGCCGGGTCAAAAGCGGACCCGCGGGGCCCACAACCCATAACCAAAAATGAAAACTCATATTATGATCCCCACTACCACGGGAGCATATGTCCGGGAAATCAAGGAAATTGGGCTACAAATTCGAGCTAAAACAACCCCTAATGCTAGGAACCCAACAATGGAATTTTCAGAAAGAAGAATCGGAAATTGGCAAGAATCACCTACCCAAATGGAAGAATCAAGCCAAAAATGTGGATAAGGGCGAGCCTGCCAAGCATGCACTTCTCCCGATCAGAATCTATAACCAAATTTTGAGCTCCAATGATTCACAACAATGGAGATTTAGATAATTGGAGAAGACAACTAAGGAGAAGAGGGAAAACTTACAAAAACACCAACGAAACACGAATTTATCGAGGGTACGAGATTCATAAAGGGTGTATTGGTTTGAGCAGCTTAGAGAGGGTTTAGGCTAGTTAGAGTTTGAGAAATATGAGAGAGAATGGCTGGAAATACAAAATGAAAAAGTTTTATACTGCCAGGGGTCCTTCATCGCGATCGCGAAGGGACCCCTCGCGGTCGCGAGGACCACGCCGTCCAGACCATCGCAATCACGAAGGCTAGCCACGCGGTCACGATGAACAAAAGGGAAGGGACTTCATTGCGATTGAGACAGGTGATCACGCGATCGCAAATAATAGAAGTCCAGGTGCTTCATCGCGGTCGCGAGGGATGAGGCTTGCGATCACGATTAAGGCCTGAGGCCTGCACCTGCACCCGCAATAGCAAAAATCTGCAACTTTTCCAAACTCGACGAGGCATTTGGGGCACAATTGAAAAATTGATATTCCAAAACCAATAATGTTAACAGAGTGGAAACAACATTCCAGACTCAACATAATCGATGAAACTTCCATACGAGGTCATTTTGGAGAAATGTTGACCCAAGTCAATACTAACCAACACGCAACCAAACTCCCGAAATGATCCTGGCTCACCTGGAACCCAAACCAACCAACTATCTAACCCAAACTCTATATTTTGGAGCTGATGGAATCGTCGGATTTTGAATCTGACTCTCCAATCATCGAAAGCTACCCAAAGTTACACTTTCAACTCCAAATGACCTAAAAACATAGAAAATCACACAAAACCCACACCGAAAGTTCTCAGACCTGAACTGAAGGTCCAACTAGACCAAAATCAATGTTCTGGAGCTAACGGAACTGTCAGAATTCAATTCTGAGCATGTTAGCTAAGAATGTTGACTAAAGTCAACAATATTGTAAGTTAAAGTTCTAAAACATGCAAATGGCCAAAACGACCAAACAAATGACCAGGACACTGGACTACCGATCCCAACAAGACATAAATGACTTAGGGCTGCTACCGTAAAGCTCTAACAATACAATGAATGAAAAACATGAAGATGATCGGAAGTGTCATCACAACATCCACTACTAAAAAGACTTTCGTCCTTAAAAGTCAAGAAGAAGGGAGTGCCCGACGTATCGAACAACTGCGGATACTGAGAACGCAACTCACTCTCGGTATCCTAAGTAGCCTCATAGACCAGACTATGCCTCCACTGAACTTTCATAACCAGAATCTTCCTACATCTCAATCTCCTGATATCTCTGGCCAGAATAGCTATCGATTCCTCCACAAATGATAAATTCTCGTCTAACTGAACTGAGTCCCAATGCAACACATAGGACTCATTTGGCATATACTGGCGCAACATCGAGACATGAAAAACTAGATGAACAGCTGAAAACATCGGAGGGAAAGCTAACATGTAGGAAACACTACCAACCCTCTGTAGAATCTCAAACAGCCTAATAAACCTGGGGCTAAGCTTGCCCCGCAGCCCAAATCTCATCACGCCCTTCACGGGCGATACTCGAAAGAAAACCAAGTCACCAACACTGAACTCTAAGGCACGAAGTCTACGGTCAACGTAGCTCTTTTTCCTACTCTGGGATGCTCTAAGTCTATCCTGAATCAAACAGACTCGGTCTAAGGAATCTCTAAGAAAGTCTGTACTCTGCAGTTTGTACTCTGTGATCTGCAATGCCTACCATACAAGGCCTCAAAAGGTGCCATGCTGATGCTCTAATGGAAACTATTATCATAAGCAAACTTAGCCAATGGCACAAATTGATCCCATGAACCTCGAAATTCGAGAATGCAGGCCCAAAGCATGTCCTCCAGGACCTGAATAGTCCTCTCAGACTGGCCATCTGTCTGAGGGTGGAAAGTAGTAGTAAGTTAAACCTATGTACCCGAATCCCGCTAAATATCCCTCCAGAACTGAGATGTGAACTAAGTGCCGCAGTCTAAAATGATAGAAGTTGGGACCCTATGCAACCAAAAAATCTCACGAAGGTAGATCTAGGCTAACCTCTCTGCACCATAGGAAGTCTGAACCGACAAAAAGTGGTCTGACTTAGTTAGTTGATCCACAATCAAACAAATAGAATCAAACCCACGAGAAGTACGAGGCAAACCAACAATAAAGTCCATAGTAATACCTTTCCACTTCCACTCAAGAATGGGAAGTCGCTGCATCAAGCCACCCGGTGTCATGTGCTCGAACTTTACCTACTGATAGTTCAAGCACCTAGATATAAACTCTGCTACATCCCGATTCATACCACCCCACCAGTAAAGCTGCCTCAGATCTCTATACATCTTCGCCGCACTAGGATGAATGGAGTATCTAGAACTATGTGACTCATGAAGTATCAACTGAATCATATCACCAACCCTCGGAACACAAAGTTGAGTTGCAAACCTCAGTAGGAGTAGTGGGTCTAGGCCAGTCACAAACTGCAAAAAACTTACCCGGATCAACTCTAATCCTAACCTTAGACACCACGTGTCCTAGAAATGCAACTGACTCAAGCCAAAACTCGCACTTTGAGAACTTGGCATAAAGCCAATGATCTCTCAAAGTCTGAAGTACAGTCCTCAAGTACGGCCTAAGCACCCTATGCATCAAGTCCATGAAGGCTGTGGGGGCATTGGTCAACCCAAAAGACATCACCAGGAACTCATAATTGCCATAACATGTCCTGAATGCTGTCTTAGGGATGTCCTCCGCCCTAATCCTCAACTGATGGTAGCCGAACCTCAAATCAATCTTCGAAAACATTGCTGAACCCTAGAGCTGATCAAACAAGTCATCAATCCTCGGTATTGGATACCTATTCTTCACTGTCACCTTATTCAACTGTCGATAGTCAATACACATCCACATCGACCCATCCTTGTTCTTCATAAAGAGAATAGGAGCACCCCAAGGTGACACACTCGGTCTAATGAACCCCTTAGCTAACAAATCCTGGAGCTGCTCCATAACCTCCCTCAACTCAGCAGGAGCCATACAGTAAGGAGGAATAGAAATGGGCATGGTGCATGACTCTAACTCAATGGCAAAATCAATATCTCTCCCAGGTGGAAGGCCTGGCAGGTTAGTAGGAAACACATCTAAGAACTCTCTAACCACAGGAACAGACTCAAGAGACGAAGGGTCAACACTAGCATCTCGTACATATGTTGGATAAGCTAAACACCTGCGAGAGATCAACTTCCTAGCTTATAGACAAGAGATGATCCTAGACGGTGCATGGCTAATAGAACCCTTCCACACAACCGGGGATACACCGGGCACAACTATGGTAACGGTCTTGGTATAACAATCCAAAACTGCATGGTGAGGGGATAACCAGTCTATGCCCAGTATCACATCAAAATCTAACATATCGAGTATCATCAAATCACCCCAAGTCTCCAAATCACCAACGGATATCACACAGGATCTCATAATCCGATCCACTACTAAAGAAACTACTAATGGGGTCGAAACAAAAATAGGAACAGATAATGGCTCACTAGCCAACCCCAAACAAGGCAGAAAGTAGGCATATACATATGAACAAGTAGATCCAGGATCAAATAAAGTCATAGCAGACAGATGGCACACAAAAATTATACATGTAATCAGGCATCCGAGGCCTCTGCCTTCGATCTCCCAGAGACCGCATAGAACTTAAGACTACCTCCACCTTCCCGACCACTATCCCTACTACCTGATCTGCCATTTGGAGCACCACCTCTACCCTGAGCACCACCTCCTCGAGCTGGTGGCTGAACTGAGTGAATAAGCTGAGCCGGTGAAGCAGCTAGCTAAAGTGTACCCCACTTGAGGTAATCTCTAGAAAAATGGCCAGTAACTCCACACTCATAGTAGGTTGTACCCCGCTGGGGGAAATCTCTAGCAAAATAACTGCGGACTCCACACTTATAGCATGGCCCTGACGGCCCACCCTGTCGAGATGAACCCACTGAACTTGTGTGGCCACCTCGGCCTGATGCCCCAGAAGTAGTACCTCTCGTAGACTGACCACTATGACCATGCTGACTGCTCTGACCCTGCTCAAACTGAGAACCAAAAGCCTGAAGTGACGCCTGAACCGATCGACTGGTCTGACCCTGATGCTGATGTGGCTGATTACCCCGGCCCCACTGGCCTAAACCTCTACCACCGTGTCTGGAACCACTGTAGCCACCCTGATGTCGAGACCTCTTATCTCTGACCCCGGTGTCATGACGACGTAAATCCTCTACAGTATATGCATAGTTCGTGATAACCTGGAAAGACCGACCACTAGCAACCAATATCTCTGCAGTCTCTCTAAACTCTCTCCGTAGTCCCCAAACAAACCTACATACCCTGTCAGCCTCAGTAGGCATAATCATGGCCCCAAATGGACCAAGCTGATGGAAACGGGTCTCATACTCTAATACAGTCATAGAATCCTGAGCAAGTCTAGTGAAATCCTCCCTCCGATGCTCCCTGTCGCTCTGTGGCAAGAACTTGGCCATAAAGACCTCATAGAACACGGACCAAGTCAACTGAGGTGATGTAAAAGGTCTGCAAGCAACCTGAGCCCTCCACTATAACTTAGTTGGACCCTCCAGCTGATAAGTAGTATATCCCACTCCATGAGTCTCTAGCAATCCCAGATGGTGTAATATCTCCTCAGAGGTAGTAATGTAGTCATGTGGGTCCTGACCTAGCGTACTAGCAAATCTCGGTGGTGCCAATCTAAAGAACCTACCCAACACCTTTTTCTCCACATCTGTCATAGCTGGGCGAGGAGCAAGAGGCTGTGCAACAGAAAAGACCGGAGTAACCTCAGCACAGGGAGCCGCAGTGGCAGGCTGCGCTCCTGAACTCTGAACACCCAGGGTTTCCCCCTGAGCGGAAGTAGGTGCTATCTCAGAAGGTCTCTCCCCAATCATACCCAGAAGCTGAACGAGTAAACCCCTAATATCTGAGGACAGAGCTGGGGCTGAAGCTGGCACAAAAATTGGCGCTGGAACTGGGACTGGAGCTGGTGATACCTGGGTTGTCCCCGGGTCCATGTGCTGCAGCTTAGGAACAAACTCGGGCTCATAGTCATACTCGGGCTCTACCTCAACTCTAGTAGCTCTAGTAGGTGTCGCTTCTCTAAGGCATCCATGACCCCTACCTCTACCCTTGCGACCACCCTGACCCCTAGCTGGAGTTGAAAGTGTAGGGGCATGAGGCTCTCCTTCGCCAGAAGCTGAAGATCTGGTACAAAACATATGCAGAAGAGTGAACCAGAATAAGTGAGATTTCCAGAAACTTTGAAGGATACTACACACGATCTAGAAATAATAAAAGTCTATTTTTTCCTAAGATGTTACTATAGCCTCTCGAAATTTAAGTATGGATGTCTCCGCCCCAATCCGCAGGACTCTACTAGACATTGGCTCCCACACTGATGACACTGGTGAACCTAAAGCTCTGATACCAGGCCGTCATAACCCAATTTCTTGGTCATGATGGTACCTACAACCCCCAGTAGGCAAACCAATCTCCGTAGCCCGGAACGGTCAGTAATGGGCTACTATCTAACAATCTAAGTGGAAGAACATTTTAATAAGCGAAAGCAAGATGAAGAAAATAGATAATAGGGGTAATATATAAACAATGCGGAAGCCAAACCAAACCCCAAAACCTGGTATCATAGCGTATAAGAGCCGGATCTACATAAGGAGTACAAGGGTCCAAAATAATATATACAAAGCTGTCTCCGAGTAGAAATAGAGTACATAATCAAAAGATAACTAAAAGTTAAGCTCCGGTCGCCAAGATCTCACCCTCAGTCCATAATATCATAAAAGAAGTTCCTCACACGAGTTTTCATGAGCGGAGATGGCCCAAACTAGGATCTGCACCAGAAGATGCAGAGTGTAGTATGAGCACCAAATGCGAAGCATAAGGTACCCAGTAGGTATCATAGGCCGACTGGGCACATATAAGATAAAAGTGTAGTAACAGATAGAATAGAAGCAAGTAGTCACGGCAATTAACGAAAAAGTACACAGGAACTAGCCAGAGGGAAGACAACATAAATAGCAAATAAGGCTAGCAAGTAGATTATATACACAACAGGCACAGGTGAAAGTAAGGAATGACGCACCTTGCATCCTTGCAATAATAGTATATACATAACAAGTTTTAGAAATGGATGGTATACCATAACCTCAAGTATAAGGAATGGGAGAGAAGAGTAAAGATAAACATGTGCAGAAAACAGGAATCAATAACCAAACTAATCATATCAATCTCAAACCCAGAACTAACAACGCTGCAGTATAAAATTTCAAAATTATAACCGTGACAGGGTAGAGCATCATGATAAAGTAACAAGAGTCTACCTACCATCCCCCAGCCACCCATACAATCGAGGAACGCAAATAAGTGAAAACAAAACCCTCTAGCAACCCATACTACCAAAACATACAATCAACAAATAGCAAACAAGGGTGGTACCTCACACAGATGAATGATATGATGCCATGCTAAGTCAAGAGTGATAGTAGTACCATATGTTACCCACTTCCTGCGACCTAGAAGTCCCAGAAGACAGGATTCATGGAAGGTCACACCCGTATACCCCTACCATACAGTATACCCTCTCTCCGACACCCGCAGCTCGCAACCTCTGGTCCAGAATGGCAAGGTCCATGGAGGCCCCCAACCAACATACTAGATGCCCCGCAATCTCAAAACAATCCCCGAGTAAGTCTTCCTGGAGGGTATACAGGTCTAAACAGTAAGTCCAATAGTTCTAGTACGCGACCCCACCTAGTCTAGCATCACCCCAAAATTTGTAGTGAAATAAGTTTAGCGCTCGACCCCGTCGAGTCTAGTATAAGTGGAGCTAGTGATAAAATATCCTTTAAAACTCCCTTACCCCAAGAAGACCCATCAAAATGTTACCAAACCTATTTTAGATCATTTTTACTGAAAACAGGCCCCACGGGCCATGCAAGGTTTAGAAAATCAGTCCTAGTAGGCCCGAAGCCAAAACCATAGTAAAAATCAAGAAGAAATCCCCTCTATCTATATGCATGATGAATGGCATACATAATCACAACAGTGGCCCCCGGACCACAATTAACTTGTCGGCCCTGCACAGGCTCCAATCGCTCTACAACATAGATAGCCAACATAATATCATGATAACAATGCTCGAGTCTCACGAGAACCCTCAAAAAATGCACCATCTATGGTCCAGAGTCAAAATAAGTCCACACAGGATCATAAGGGCGATAATACCAACTATAGAGTATACTACACACAACGGAGGAAAAAAATGAGGCAAATCATGGAAAAGCGGTCAGGGTCTGTGGTACCAACCTAATAACCCAACCCAAGGATGCCAGCTAGTACAATTTTATCTGATATATGCTAAGTCTAGGGAGTTTAGACCGTAACCTACCTGTTGTCCAACGACAAGTTGCCTGAATAACAACGTCCAAGCCCGAATCGCTCTGAGAGATCCCGAACGATGATCAAACTATCAAGAACATGAATAAAACATTAACACGAGTCTAACGATACCCATATTTCTATAATTGTAGTTGGGCCGAAATTTAAGTCAAAAGCAGGCTCACAAAGCCATTAACCCGAAACTAAAAATAAGAACTCACATTATGATACCCACGACCATGGGAGTACATGCCCGGGAAATCAAGCAAATTGGGCTACTAATTCAAGCTAAAACAGCCCCTAATGCTAGGAACCCAACAATGAAATGTTTGGAAACAAGATTCAGAAATTGGCAAGAATCACCTACCCAAATGGAAGAATCAAGCCAAGAATGTGGATAAGGGCGAGCTTTCCAAGCATGCACTTCTCCGGGACATAATCTACAACCAAATTTTGAGCTCCAAGGATTCACAACAATGTAGATTTAGATAATTGGAGAAGAAAACTAAGGAGAAGAGGGAAAACTTACCAAAACACCAACGGAACATGAATTTATCGAGGGTATGGGAATTCTTCAAAGGTGTAATGGTTGGAGAATCTTAGAGAGGGTTTGGGCGAGTTCGTGTTGGAGAAAAATGAGAGAGAATGGTTGGAAGTATGAAATGAAAAAGTTTTATACTGCCAGGGGTCCTTCATCGCGATCGCGAAGGGACCCCTCGCGGTCGCAAGGACCACACTGGCTAGACTATCGTGATCGTGAAGCCTAGCTATGTGGTCGCGACGAACAAGTGGGAAGGGACTTCATCACGATCGTGAGAGGCGATCACGTGATCATGAAGAATAGGAGTCCAGGTGCTTCATCGCGGTCGCAAGGGATGAGGTTTGCAATCATGATTAAGGCCTGAGGCCTGCACCTGTAACAGCAAAAGTCTGCAACTTTTCCAAACTCAACGGGGCATTTCAGGCACAATCAAAAATCGATATTCAAAAACTAATAGTGCTAATAGAGTGAAAATAACGTTCCGGACTCAACAAAATTGATGAAACTTCCATACGAGATTGTTTCAGAAAAATGTTGACCCAAGTCAACACTAAACAACACACAACCAAACACCCAAAATGAGCCCCGCTCACTCGAAACACAAACCAACCAACTATCTAACCCAAACTCAACATTATGAAGCTGATGGAATCATCAGATTTTTAATCTAATGCTCCAATCATCGAAAGCTACCCAAAGTTACACTTTCAACTCCAAATGGCCTTAAAACAGAGAAAACCACACAAAACTAACACCGAAAGTTCTCACTCCTCAACTTAAGGTCCAACTAGACTAACCATAATGCTCTGGAGCTAACAAAACTGTCAGAATCCAATTCTGAGCATATTAGCTAAGAATGTTGACTAAAGTCAATGATATTCTAAGTTAAAGCTCTAAAATAGGCAAACAACCAAAATGACCAGGGTACCAGACTACCGATACCAGCAAGCCATAAATAACTTGGGGCCACTACCGGAAAGCTCTAACAGTATAATAAATACGTAAATACAAAGATTACCGGAAGGGTCATAACACATAGTGGACAAAATAGGGACACTCTGAGCAATGACATGGGCTATTTCACGATAAGGCTTTGGCTACGTATCCAACCTAGCGAAGAGTGTTGAGGAAGGTGCCATTGGGTGACCCTAGTAGATGGCATTAATGGCAGCAGGGGTGACAGAAACTTTCTTACCCCGAACGACAACTGAATCCAAGTTAGGGAACTTCTCTTTGTTCCCTTTATAGACCTTGGAATCATGTGTGGCTTGATAGGCCGCAAAGAATTCTCGAACTCTCTCCTCATAATACCTACCAGGCACATTTTTGAATAGCTGCCACTCTCAGTCAGTAAATTGACAGTGCAAGTTGGGCAACTCATCCCCAAGTTTCCCCAAGTTAAACTTTGTTCCACATTGAAGGTTCTATTCTTGTCCCGCTTATAATAGGCGTTCATGCCTTCCACCCCGAATTGAATCCTTGCTTCTTCTGCTACAGACATTTGCCTTGGTTGGCCTCCCATGTTTCTCCTTCTAGAAGACATGTTCTGCATACATGGGTTGTGAGCCAAAAGCAAAACCAAAACCTAAAAAGAAGTTAGCAACTACAAAGGATGGAATGCAATGGACTAGAAAAACAAAATAGGTGGCGTGTGAAATGCACTAGAAAGAGTATGTGTTGTATGTGCTATCGCATAAGCTAACAGAATCCTACAGGAATTTTTCCATCGAGGTGTGAAGATGGTGCAGAATGCAACATCCAAAGTGTATGTCGCACCATGCGTCACCTCTCACAGCAATGACTGGACTCCTTTGTTAACAAATTGTGATGCCTTGTGTAACCTTCACATCAATATCTATACATCACATGCGAAACGCACAAAGTACAATTGGAATTTTTGTTTCCTTGTGTTCTTGTGAATTACGCATGTGATCCATAGAGAAAGATGTGCTTAGGCACTTGGAACCACTCAACAAACCAATCAACATTAAATAAGGGAGGCAAGGGATATTCTGACCACAACGTCCAGGTACTCAGAATTCCCCGGATTTCTATTAACAATAACAACAAGCAAGCAAAGAACTTAACGACTTCCCTTAAGGTGGACGTTACCCCATCAATTATTGGGAACATCAAGCCCTTACTTGGAATAATGGACACTAATAAATTTTAGCAAGAATTAACCCCTCCCTGCACAAGATCATACACCCAAAGAAAAATTTTCAACAAGGAATCATGGGTATACAATTAGCAAAAATTCAACCTCAATAACCATTTTCAACCAAATCTCATGACTAACGACAGTTTGTCCTTAAGAATGACGTCACCCAATTTATCATCGGGCCAAATCATTTGTCAATCATAAGTGGTTACTCAGACTTTATCCTAAACACAGATATCAAGGCCAAAATTCACTACCAATCAACATGCATAAAGAAAATTCAAGTTCGACCAAGTTGACAATAAGCAAAATTATCAATACAACTCAAAATTGGGGACCCAAATTTTTTGAATCTCACCCGAAATCAACATGGCAATTCTACTAAGCATGCTTCACAATATGAGTTCCCAACCTTTATAAAAACTAGTATTTAACGTTGGGGAACTTAACACAAGTGAAGATTAGATGGAGAGGAGTGAAAATTAAAGCGTATTGTAGTGCAACAATGGTGACCCACTTGGCTTGCCCAGAGAGACTAGCGGCGATGACAGTGGAGGAGTGGTGGAGATGGTTGGGCGAGAAGAGGAAAAGATTTTGGAGAAGTTTGAGGGATTTAGAGAGAATTTTGAGAGAGAAGTTGAGAAGTTGGAGAGAAAATATGGTGAAGGTGGTGAAGGAGGCATTTTAAGAAGAAAAAGAAGAATAAAAGTTGATCGGTCATCTCCGAGTCTGGTCGGTCAATGCATTAAGTCAATTAAAATTCAATTTTACATGTTGTGCACCGCGACATGCGATTTGCACCAGCCTTTGTGCAGACCGCATGACATTTCGCACATCACCCTTTTTCTCCCCTCGGTTTGCCCAGGCTTCTGGTTTTCTATGTGATGGAGGTACGATGCGCACTTAGGCTTGTGCGGACTGCACCACCTAGCGTATGACACCTCTAATTTTTCAACTTTTTTCCAGGCACTCTATTTTACATGCGATGAGCTGTGTGACATGCACAATTGCTTGTGCGGTCTGTACAGTCCTCCGCACAGCCCATGTTTTCACTTGTCCATGTTTATACTCCATGCATTCCCTACAAACACACCAAAAACAA
This sequence comes from Jaltomata sinuosa, assembly GCA_003996215.1. NCBI lineage: Eukaryota > Viridiplantae > Streptophyta > Magnoliopsida > Solanales > Solanaceae > Jaltomata > Jaltomata sinuosa. Next base: position 874,741 of record QJPP01000031.1, on the reverse strand, counting down.
CAAAATATAATCAAAAACAAAGTAAGGAAACTTGGGTTGCCTCCCAAGCAGCGCTTGGTTTAACGTCACGGCTCGATGATGCTACCTTAAATCACTCATTATTTGGATTTAGTGATGGTATCACTGGGCAATGTCCCCTTCATCCTTGGGTTTATTTGTCTTGAGAGGTGGTTCATTTGTACTTCAAGATGCTTGATCTAGGCTGAGTGAGAGCTCACGGTTTGATAAAGTGTTGAAACTTCACTCTTTAGCTCACTCACTCCAGTATTTGTCATATCCACCTTCTTGAGAACCAAGGACAACATGTCCTATACCTTGGAATGACTGGGGTTTCTTGTGCCCGGTTGGAAGAGAGAGTTTGCTTTGTTCGAAGGTATATAGGGATTTGAGCTCCGGTGATTGAAACAATCACCATCTTTGTGTCTATCCCTCCAATTTACATCCCTTTCCTTATCTCTTATGCAACCTTGGTTCTCCTCCCTCAGGCGATAATACCCAAGATGAAAACTCACTGACACAAAGCACAGTTTACCATCAATAATTGTCATTAGCTCATCATCACTCACTTTGATTTCTGGTGTACTCACAGCATTCAGCTCCTTAGCACCACCAGCTCCCGTTACATGCTTGGCCATCAAATCAATTTGTGTCATCATTTTTACCATTGTATCATATCGCTCCTCATCCCTCTTCATCATTTCATTAACCAATATGGATGAGGGTGCTCCCGAAGTTGGCACATCTGCTTCTCTCGTATGCCAAGTTTGGTTGGTTTTTGTCATTCACTCTAATAAAGTTGAGGCAATGGAAAATCTAAGTCCATGAAAAAACCACCTCCAAGATTGTCATCCACCAACTTATTCATAGAGTTCAACGACTTATATAAGCTTTGTAGCAACATATTGTTCGATAACTCATGGTTTAGACACAAGAGAAGCTTTTTTTTAACCTTAACCAAACCTCATGTAGAGGCTCATCCGAGAGTTGCCTAAAGTTGGTGATCTCGTCTCTTAGTTGCATCATTCAAGATGGAGGAAAGAATCTTAATGTAAATGCCTCAACCAACTCACCCTAAAAGGTTATAGAATCATTCGACAATTCTTCCAACCATGTCATGGCTTCCCCCATCAAAGAAAAGGGGAATAGGCGCAATCATATGGATTCTTGGGAGATATTTTGAATGATGTATGGTTGGAAAATCTCCACAAATTTTTGATATGCCGGTTGGAATCTTCATGTGTTGATCCACCAAATAGGCCCTTCATTTGGATCAAGTGGAGCATGGTGCTAGTCACGTGAAAGATAGCATTTCCCATCGTGGGGGGTAGGCGGATTGCAACCACACTCCCTTGCATCACAGGCTCAACAACATTGGTATCCATGAATCCACTAATGCTTTTGTTGTCGTCGTCTTCGCTCATTAGGCTGGCCTAATCAATCACAACACAAACAACAAACAAAAGTAAAAGAAATAAGTACTCTCAAAGTGACTTCAAATCAACAATCAAAAATAGCTATCAATTTAAGTCCTCGACAATGGCACCAATTTGAATAAACGCTCAAATCGCACGGCGATCGTCAAGCAAAAAACATTTATAAGTACCCAATGGGTGTCGTGGTCGTACCTACAGACACTTGATACTATCTATATGAAGATTGTATTGAAATGAGTTCACAAGGAGAGTAAATGCTTATAACACGAAAGTAAAAAGTTGGGAGAATTGGGATTATGTCACTACAATCATAATTCGAATTAATGCAAATGAGTAAAGTGGGTGTGCCAAATTGAGTAGGTGACTAGGGATGTGAATCCAATGGGTCTTTAATGTGGGATAGGGTGATTATCAATTTACACTTATTCTCGCTTATTGACACAAGTAGCATTGGTCATGAGCATAATTGTTTATCTCTCGATCAACAACCATATATGTGATAATCCCAGTTAGAGCATTATCGGTTAAATCAACGAGCAACTAATGTCTAGCTTGGGGAGGTCACACTATCTCTAGATTAGACCCTTAAATGGGTGATTCCATCAATATGAGTTATTTCTAGCCTCAAATCTTAATGGAGTCCCAAGTTCCCACAAGTAATCTCACATCCAAAACCATAAAATTCTCTTTCAAGCAACAACATAGTCAAGTAATGAAAATTAATGTTTGCAACCACCAATTTTAGGATTAAAACATGGTAAAACTACTAGACCCATGTCAAATAAGATATTATAAGCAAGAATTAGCAACACCCACACCCATTTGTCAAGCACCCATTCTCAACAAATCCTTAGAAAAATGAAATAAGCCACTCGCGCTAAAGGAAAGAGATATACCAAGTGGGTAAGTAAAATTCCTCTTTATTCGAGATTAATCTCAAGTTCTAAGTTCAATTTGAGTACACAAATAGTTAACCAAGGTTTAGTAGAGAGAATAGATTTAAACCCTCTTCTCTTTGGAGAGGAAAACTTGTTCTCAAAGTTAAAAGATCTTCAGAATATTCAGGACTGAAGAATGTTATTTACAATTATGCCTAAATTAGCCTCTTATAGTTTCCCAAAACTTCATTAAAATTCAGGACAAAATTACCCTTCAGGTGGTGTGCAATGCGACGTGTGGTTTGCACGTCATGATGTGCGCATCGCACACTATCTTTAGTTGAACCAATGACTTCAGCTTGTTTTGGAGGCCTCTTGCGAAGGCGGTGCGGTTTGCACCTTGGGTTGTGCACGACACACAACGAATGCACCCCTTAGCAGATTCTTCAGTTAATTTTGTATCTCTATGCGTCATAGGTGCATTCCGCACCACAGCTTGTGCGTGTCACATGGGCACCATATCTCAGGTTAGAATCTCCATCTTTTTTGATCCATTCACACTTCATTACTTTTAAGCTCTTTGTGGGTCCATTTTCTTGTTTTTCATTATTAATCAAAAGTACGTACATAGACATCAATAAAGGCCATAAGAACCTCTAAATCTATTCAAAACATAGCAATAATTCATGATTATAGGTTCAATAAGTTGGTAGATTACCGAGTTATCACCTGTCCACATGGTTGAGCCCATGGCTTTGTGAGGACCTGTAAGGCGTGAAAGCTTTCCACATGGTCGAACCCATGGCATTATGAGGACCTGTAAGGCGTGAGTATTTTTCTGCATGGTCTTCCTTAGTATTGATCTCCCGTAAGGCATGCCGCAGGTTGAGCCTATGTATTGCGTATATCAACTTGTATTGCATTCCTATGTTATGATTATTGTGGTTAGTTTTATCTTGAGTTTCTGAGGCAATGTGTGGGATGAGGTTATAGTTATGATTATTATGGGGCCTGGAGTAGGGAAAGGTAAGGTAATGTTGGGCTAACGTGGTGTCTGTGCAGGTTGTGGTTGAGACGATGTTGGTATTATTCCTATTTTGACTCCCTTCATATTGTGGTTTCAGCTTTGAGTTATACTACTTCTGTTATTCTGTCGCCTTATATATTCAGTACATTCTTTCGCACTGATGTCCCCATTGCCTGGGGGCACTGTATTCATGCATGCAGGTTATTAGGTAGACAGTGGTCCTTATTGCGTTGGTCGAATTCAGCTGATGGTTGATATGCTTTGTTCACCTCTTCGAGTTCGGGGCATGATAATAATGGTTCACTAGCCAACTCCAAGCAAGGAACAAAGTATGAAGAAACACATGAACATGAAAAACCAGGATCAAATAAAGTTGAAATTGACTAACGGTAGACAGAGATCATACCTGTGATCACCACATCTGAGGCCTTTGCGTCTAGTCTACCAGGGACTACATAGAACTTATGTCGACCTCTACTGGAGCGACTGCTATCCCAATGACCTGACCTTCTATACTGGGCACCACCTCTACCCTGGACACCACCACCTCTGATCAGTGGCTGCACTGCTCTTAGAGGCTGAGCCTGCTAAGTGGCTGGCTGAACTGTACCTCACTAAGGGCAATCTCTAGCAAAATGACCGATAATACCACATTCATATCAAGGCCCTAATGACCCACCCTGGCGTGACGAATTGGATGAACCTGTATGGCTACCATAGCTTGATGCCCCAAATAATGTACCCCTCGATGCCTGACCTGAACTCAGCCCACTAAACTCATGATGACGAATGTAAGCATGCTGACTACCATAACTATGATCAAACAGAGGCCCACCTAAAGCCTAAAGTGATGCCTGAACTGGCCGGCTAGACAGGCCCGAATGTTGTTGTGGCTGATATCCTCTGCCCTACTAATCTAAACCTATACTGCTAGAGAGGGAACCACTGTAACTGACCTACTGGCATGGTCTTTTATCTCTAGCCCTGGGTCCTGGTGATGCAAATCCTCCATAGTGCAAGAATGGTCCACTATCTCCTGAAATGACCGCCCACTAGAAACTAGTATCTCTATAGTCTAACGCAGCTCAGTCCTCATCCCCTAGACAAATCGACAAATATGGTCTGGCTTTGTAGGAATAATCATAGCCCCAAATGGATCTAACTAGTAAAAGTGGGTCTCATACTCAAACACTATCATAGACCCCTACATCATCTGGGTAAACTGCTCCCTTCGGTGCTCATAGCCATATTGCGGTAAAAACTTGGCCAAAAAGTCCTTGTAGAACTCCCTCTATGTCAACTGAGGAGACTAAGGGTGCCTGCAAGCTACTTAGGCCCTCCACCAAAGTTCAGTTGGCCCCTCCAGCTGATAGGTTGTATAATCCACTCTGTGTGCATCCAGCTGACCAAGGTGATGAAGCATCTCCTCACAAGTAGAAATAAAATCATAGGCATCCTACCTGGGAGTACCAAAGAACCTCAGTGAGGATAGTCTCAGAAATCAGCCCCAGGCCTTCTATCCGACTCTAACATAACTAGGTGAGGAGACAGAGGTTGAGAGACTGTAGGCATTGAAAGGACCTGTGCACGGGGAGCCACAGTAGCAGGTTGTGCTTCTGAACTCTGAACACCCAGGGCTTCCCCCTGAGCGAATGTTTGGGCCATATCAGAAGGCTAACCCCAACCATGCTTAACAACTGAAGAAGCACACTCTGAATATTTGGTGTAAGAGTTGGCCGGTGTGCTAATACTGATGCCGCTACTAGCCCTAGTGGCACCTAGGTTACTCCCTGGTCCATGGGCTGCTGGTCTGAAAATTTCTCAGGCTCGTGCTTGACCTCAAGAGCCCTAACTAGTTCTGTAGCTGGGGCACATCCTTGACTCTACCTCTATGTCTACCCCATCTCCTAGCTGGAGCTGGAGGTGCTGGTATTGAAGGCACACCCTTGTATGCCGCTGAAGATCTCGTACGAACCATCTGCAGAAGAGTGAACTAGAACAAATGAGATTTCAGGAAACCATCTAGGATAAAATGCACGATATAGGAGCAAGAGAAGACTCATATTTCCTAAGATAACATTGTAACCCCCAAAGATAGGGTACGGACGTCTGATGACGTTCAAAAACACTCTTCCGTAGGAGATGGTGATGCTCATTGTACAAAATAATAAATAGACCCAATGGATGTCGGGGTCGTATCCACAGAGAATGGAGTGATGATTCGCTAAGAAATCATTGAATAGTAATCCCTAAGTTGAGTCAATGTTCAAACAACCAAAAGTAAAAGTTGTGGGAAAAAGGAATGGGAATTAATGTATCAATTTCAACACAAGATTAATGTAAACACGACTTGTTCATCAATGAGAAGGAAGACTAGGGATATGCTTTCGATGGGATTCTATAATGGGTTAGGGACTTGATTAATTATGCAAACTCTCGATAAAAGGTACGGGTAGCATTGGTTCAAGATATATTTGATAGTCTTTTGACCCTACAAATATATGTACTATGGTCTTTCCTCAAGCACCATAGCTTTACCTTAAACCAACCAATTCAATACTTGGGGGAATCACACTATTTCTAGCTTAAATTCTTAGATAGGTATTTCCTTCGATTAAGTTATTTCTAGCCTTAATCTAAGGTGAAAATCCCAAATTTCCACTATTGAATTCCTATCCGAATTATAAACTCCTCTTTCAAGCAAGAACACAATTAAGTAAACTCAAATCAATGTTTGCAACCATCAATTTATTGATTAAATTATGTGGAATTGAATAGACCCATACTAAGTCTTCAACTATAGGCATAATTAATCAATACCCACACTCAAATTCAAATACTCATCATGCACATACTCCTAGACAAGGAATTTAGCTGCTCATATTAAGGAAATAAGAGGATATACCTAATGGGTTACTCATAATTCTATTCATAATCAAAGCTAATCTCCAAATCCAAGATCAAATCCTTATAAAATGGTGATTTCAATTGGAAAAGATGAAGAGAGAAGAGTGTGCTCTCAATATCTTCCTTGGGGAAAGTAAAACTAAAATTCTATATTAGGTACACACCCCAAAATGGGTTTTATAAGATTCCCTATATATCACATGGCTTTTGACAAAAATACCCCTCGGGGCTGGTGCAACTGACGTGAGATCGCACCCTTGGTTCTGTGGCTCACATATTGCTCATTTCTCCAACTAGTGAATTCAGTTGTTAGTGCTATAAGGTGCGACGGGGGTGTAATTCTCATGTCGTATTGTGCGGCTCGCATGCGGCTCGCACCCCTCGGTAGTTTCTTCCTCTTTTTCGTTCACTTTAACACTTCAACTTCTTTTTGAGCTCTTTGGGTTCAATTCCTTTGCTTTCTTATCTAGACTAAGAGTAGCTTCATTTTCATCAATAAAGGCAATAAGTACCTCTAATTCTCATCAAAATATGGCAATAATTAATGAATAAAGGATTAATAAGTTGTTAGATTACCAACTTATCAAACCCCCAAACATGAACTATTGCTTGTCCTCAAGTAAGATACTCACAACATAAGGAATGAATTAGGTTATAAAACACAAAGGATGCACACAAGATTAATTTAAACTCTAAAACTAAGAAAATAACAAACAAAAGACTCAAACAAAAAGACTAAACTACAATGCTCATATCAATTTGTATCACCACTCTCAAGGCAAGTGCTCACTTCAAAAGGTTTGTCAAAAAGGACTTTGTTTCTCATTCGAAAGCAGGGGAATTTGTCATTCAAAACAATATATTCAAGCTTCTCAAGTCATTGCATTGACCTTCAAGGCTTGCCTCGAGATTCTACACAAAACTTGTCTTATTCATTCCTTTCAATTGAAATAGAGACTTTATCATTTATTTCAAGTGTGCGATGCCACTCACCACAAGAGAGAATCCCACTCATAATCATGCAATTCATATTAATGAGGGATTATAAGAGAACCAATGAGACTCTCACTCTCTCAAAGAAGTTCGAGTGCACACCATTTAACCATAGGCTTGCCCTTTATGTAATTTGCCACTAATGTAGAGTTACCAAGCTCAAAATCACTAAGGACTTGCAGGAAACGCTGTTGGATAGCGTTAAGGTGAGGGTTGCATTTGGATAAAGTTACTAAACCTCCTTAACACTCCTTGTGATCATTCAAAACACCGCTCAAATTTTTGAACAATAATTTCACCTTATTTTTCCCTCTCACAACCCAAAGTTTCCCTTCAACTTGATCATTCGACATCCTTTTATCACCCTCACTTGGTATCACCACTTCCTTCTTTTCTTTTCAACTTACTCATTTCATTGGACATTTGAAAGCAATTTTCATTTTAGGCATATGGTGCTACCTTGTATTGAAATACATCCCTTTTCTTCTCCATATTAGTACATACATCCCCAAACTTACACTTTTAGCCTACATTTCATTTTTGAGCCATTAGGAAGGATGGGTGCAAAAATTAAGGTTCAAAAAAGGGTCAAGGTATCTAACAAGGTGTCAAAGAAAGGTCACAAGCTCAAAGGGGCTTACTAGGATCAATGTCAAGGGAAGTTAATTTTGGTTGAAGTGGCTATTCAAAAAGGGCCTAAGGTCATCTTCCAAACTCGGTGACATCTAGGATTTTGCCTTGAATCACATTCGGAGCAAGTTCTAGACAATACATACACACAAGAATGAAGTACAACTTTACCACACAAGGCATCACAACATAAGAATTACACAATTAGTCTCACAATCAATTGAGACAAATGAATTTGACAAGCTATTTTGAGTTTTTTTACACACTCATTTGTGAATCGATCAAGCCAAATGGAGAATGTGCGAGTCATGACAAGAGAATGCTTTTAAAAATTATTTTCCCTCTTTCCTTCAATTTGCAAAACTCTTTGCCAAGAATTTTTTTGGTGGGCCCATTTTGAGACAAGCAAAATACAGACTCAATTTTAAACTGAAACTTGGAATTTTCCCTTAAGAAAGTTGTCTCTCAATCTATCATAGGAAAACACCAACCCAGTTTGACACAAAAAAGAAATAAACAAAAAGAAATAAGAATAAAATAAATAATTTTCTCCTTGGGAAAGAACTGTGGTATGGAAAAAAACCTTGGAGTTTATTCAACTATGCTACTATTAACAAGGCGACTATAATTAAAACCATGAAATACAATATTTTATCAATTAAAATACATTCCACACGGAGGGTTCAGCACCCCAAACTTAAACAAAATATTGTCCCCAATGAAATAAATGTTAGATGAGGAGTACTCCATGGAGTGGGGTACGACGCGCATAAGGACAGGGGCAAAATGCCCTAGCCATTACATGTATGGATAAAAATAATAGTGTTGCCAGTGATCTGCCTGCCAATAGGCAAAATAAGGTGTGACACGCAGTAGGACAAGGGAGAACCCCCTAGCCGTTGCAGGTAGTGCTGAAAAAGTGGATGAAATGCTAGTAATATGGTTGAAGGTGCAAACTAGAGTGCGACGCACATAATAGAAAATGCAATTTGCACCCTGGGTCGCATCTTTGGTCCCACAACCTCATCGAGATTGCTAGTTATCTACCTCTTTGCATGAAAAATAGGATACAAAGTGCATAATATGGTGTGCATTCGCATAACCTTGCACATGTGGGTTGGAAAGTTAGAGTGAGAATTTGTTTTGATGGGTAATAGTTGTGCAAAGCGCAATTCTCCAAGTGCATTTCGCCTGTTACTAGAGCAGAAATAACTTGATGCCTTCCAAACATTCCAACCCTCATAGCTTGTTTCCTACCGACAAACTTTAACAAAAACAACAACAAAAGTAACACAGAGAGAAAAATACTGAAATAAAGGTGGATGCTTGAGTTGCCTCCCAAGAAGTGCTTGGTTTAACATCATGGCTCGATGATGATACCTCTTAGTCATGGTTCGTCGAGGTAAGTCACTTCTAGGAGCGTGACATTTTTTGAAATACCTAAATACTTCTTGACTCATTGCCCATTGACTTTAAATGTTGAGCCATTTTTGGCTTCCAATTCAATTTCTCTATTTGCAAAAACTTGAGATACCTTGAAAGGGCCAAAACATTTTGACTTTCGTTTACCCAGAAAAATCCAGAGTCTAGAATTGAACAAGAGCACCCAATCGCCGGGAGAGAATTATTGCTTTAGGATTTGCTGATCATGGTAATGCTTCATTCAGGCTTTGTAAAGTGAGGAATTCTTATAGGCTCGCATACGAAACTAATCTATCTCATTGAGATCTTCAACCCTCGCATGAGCAGCTTTTTTCCAATTCAAATTCAGGTTCAAAGCCCACATGGCTTTATGTTCTAACTTCACCAAAAGATGACAAGCTTTTTCCAAAACCATTTGGTAGGGGGACATACCAATAGGAGTTTTGTACGCTGTCTAGTAGGCCCACAATGCATCATCCAATTTTTCTGCCCAATCCGTTCTATTGGCATTCACTATTTTTGTGAGAATGGATTTGATCTCCCTATTGGATACTTCAACTTGGCCACTTGTTTGTGGATGGTAAAGGGTGGAAACATAATGCTTGAGTCCATATTTCTCAAGTAAAGCACTGAACAACTGTATCACACCCCGAGACTACCCCCAGGCACAACACGAGACCTGGGACCACAAGTGACCCAAGTTAACCCTTAGTCATAGCATACTCAGACATTCATAAGAAAACATAGCAGAAGCATACTAAATGAAGATAGGCAACCAAATCAAATAAGAACAAAGTCTAATAAGTATCAAATCCAAATACGGAATACAAGTCTAGCTATGTCTGAAGCCTCTAAATTGTGATAAGAGTTGATGGGAAAATACCCCAACTAACTCGAGAATCTGAAAGAAAGACAATAAAAGTACTAGCATAGATAAGGTCCCCGGATAATAAGGACTCACCAACAAAATCTGGACACCCGACAACATCTAGCCACGAGCCAGAGGGAAGGAGCCTAAATATGTATCATCAAGACGATGCAGCGCAAAATATGCGTTAGTACTATAAGATGTACTGAGTGTGTGAGATATGCATGAATATGGTAAAAACATACTTAAAACATGATTAAAACTGAGTTTATGCATAATCAAGAAAATCATAAGTAAATATCATAGTTCGAATAATAAGCATGAGACAGAAATCAAACCTCAAAATAAGATATCATAAAGCTTAGAAAACTTGAAACATTCATACGGGGAGTTTCTTATAACCGATAATAGACCATGCAAGCTACATGGATTCCAAATATATAACCCTAGTTAGCAAAGCTTCCCAAACCCTACCAAGGTACAGGACACCATTATCTAACTATATAACCCTAGTTGGAAAAGCTTCCCTAATGCCCACTAAAGCACAGAACACCATCATCAAATATGGAACCACTTTCATAAGCTCATAGGCCGATTCATAACCTACACTAGCAATGTAGTTTTTGACTTGGTTAATTGAACCCTCATCGCTCGGTGCTAAATACTACTCCCAAAATTTACATATAGCTCATATAATATACTTGTGGCATATTTGATGCCAAATCTGTTCGAAAAGCATACAGACATATCTGATGTCATGCAATTCTCATATCATAAGTCTGTGAAGTTTAGCATAGCCATAATTCAAAACATACTTTTCTTTCTAAATTCATAACTTGAAGAATTAGGCATGCAATTTCATAAATACATAAGGCCATGTTATCTAACATGCCATTTTTTACTTGAAATCATGCAATTTAATGGAATCATGCTAGAAATCATCTTTAATGCATGGTCTTTTGAAATCAATTAAGAAACCTCAAATAAAACATAGATAAGTAATAAGAAATCATGAATTGAAGCTTCAAAACTAGACCCATAAGTTTTCCCTAATTTGGGTAAGAACCCTAATTTTATAAATTCATAAATCTAAGTAAAAAGCATGAGTTTTGGGCATAAGGGTGAAGGGAATCCCTTATTGAATACCCACATAACTTATTGAAGCTAGCTTGATCTTAAGATGAAAAGAAATGGAGGCTTGATCTTGGAGCTTGAAACTTGGAGCTTGAAAGAGTTCTTCCTTCTTTTGAAATGGAATTGCTTAGAATGAGAAGAGTTTAGGCTATTAGGGAATAAAACTCTACTAAAAATAATAAAAACAACCTCATTTAGGAGTTAAAAGGGTGGAGAATTACAAAAATACCCCTAGGATTTAATTAAGAAAAAGCTGGAAAAAAAGTTTGTCTTCAGGGATCACAGTGCATTCCACAAGCCTTAGAATAAACCACGACTCGTATTTTCCACTCGTGGTTCCTGGCCCAAAGTTCATGCTACAGAAGAGGTTTTATGAGTCAACAAGATGGACCGTAGTTCAAAATATGGTCTGTAGACCAATTCGTGATTCTCAGGTAACTTGGAAGACCTCAGATCAAGTTCCACGAGTCGATAGGATGGTCCATAGTTTAAACTACGGTCCGTAGAGATCACTCGTTGTTCCTGGGGAAACAGGCAACCCTCAGGTTTAATTCCACGAGTGGACAGGATGGTTCGTAGAATGAACTGTGGTCCATAGAATCCACTCGTAGTTCTTAGACCAGAGGCTAATCCTGCAGAACGCAAAACATGACTCCATTCCACGGCCCGTGGTTCAAACCATAGTCTGTGGTTTGGACCCGTAATTCCTGGAAAGTTTAAAATTCTCAGATTTTCTAAGTTTAAAATCTGGGTCAAATTCTGGGTTATTATAATATCTGCCCCTTGATATCATTCGTCCTCGAATGAAGACTAAGCAAGGAAAACTGGAGAGAAAACAGCCAACCAATCAACAAAACAGGAAAATTAAAGAATAAACATGAAACTGAGCTTTTCAACTTAAAACATGATAGAACTAACTTCGAAAAACATGAATACATGCTAGGATCATGAGGGAAAACTGATGGACTAGAACCGGAGGGATATACAAAGGAGGAAACTAATACCTCAAACTTAAACTGAGTCGGAAGGAAAGAGATGAGGGTACTTGTCTTTCTTGGCTGCTTCTGCTTCCTAAGTAGCTCTCTCAACTAGCTGATTTCTCCAAAGGACCTTCAGCGAAGTGACTTCTTTGTTTCTCAACCACTGAATCTGACGATCAAGAATCTCCACAGGAACTTCCTCATAAGGCAGGCTATCCTTCACACTCACATCTTCCAAAGGAATATTCAAGGTCGGATCACCAACACACTTCTTCAACAAAGAAACATGAAAAACTGAATGAACCGCTTCTAAATATTATGGCAAATCCAACTCATAACCAACACTACCAACTCTCCTTAGAATCCGATAAGGACCTACATAGCGGGGACTAAGCTTCCCTTTCTTGCCAAATCTTATCACACCCTTCATGGGTGACACTTTCAGAAATACCCAATCATTGACCTCAAACTCCAACTCTCTTTTCCTCACGTCTGCATATGATTTATGTCGACTCTGAGAGGTCTTCAAACTCTCCCTAATGATTTGAACCTTCTCCATAGTCTCATTAACTGAATCTAGACCAATCAAAGCCCCCTCACCTACCTCAAACCAGCCAATAGGAGATCTACACCTCCGCCCATAAAGTGCCTCATAAAGAGCCATCTGGATGCTAGAATGAAAGTTGTTGTTGTAGGGAAACTCGATAAGAGGTAAGTGATCATCCCAATTACCCTTGAAATCAATCACACAAGCTCTCAACATATCCTCCAAAGTCTTAATAGTACTCTCCGCCTGGCCATCCGTCTGTGGGTGAAAATTTGTGCTAAGCTTAACCTGACTACCAAGATTTTTCTGAAATGAGTTCCAAAACTAGGATGTAAACTGAGTGCCCCTATCAGAAATGATAGACAATGGAACACCATGCAATCTGACTATCTCCCGAATGTAAAGTCTGGCATAATCATCTGTTGAATCTATAATTTTGACAGCCAAGAAGTAAGATGACTTGGTCATTCGGTTGATAATCACACAAATAGAATCATGTTGCATTCGAGTACAAGGTAAACCAGTAATGAAATCCATATTGATCGCTTCCTATTTCCAAGTAGAAAGATCAATATCCTGAGTCATACCACCCGATCGTTGATGCTCTACTTTCACTTGTTGATAGTTAGGACACTTATCCACGAAACCTGCTATGTCCCTCTTCATGCCATTCCACCAATAGACTTCCCATAGGTCATGATACATATTGGTGGCACCAGGGTGAATAGAATACCTGGAGCTATGAGCCTCTATCAAAATTCGTTGTCTCAACCTATCTATGTCAGGAACACACAATTGACCCTGATATCGAAGCACACCATCTCCGCCTTGGGAGAAAACCATTACCCTTTGCTGATGGACTGCACCCTTCAGCTGGTGCAAAATAGGATCACTGTCTTGCTTCTCTTTCACTTCAGCTAACAAAGATGATTCGAAACCATTCTGAACAATAACACCACCTTCTAACAAATCCATAAGATGGACTCCCAATCAAGCAAGTCGTTGAACATACTTGGCCAATTCCTTCTTCCCGTCCTCAACCAAAGACACACTACCCATATACAACCTACTAAGTACATCTGCCATGACATTGGCCTTACCCGGATGGTAAAGCACACTCATATCATAATCCTAAAGAAGCTCAGGTCATCTCTTTTGATGAAGATTCAATTCCTTTTGAGTGAACACATACTGAAGACTTTTATGATCACTGAATACATCCACATGAGTACCATACAAGTAGTGTCTCCAAATCTTCAATGTAAAAACCATGGCCGCTAACTCAAGATCATGAGTGGGGTAGTTTTTCTCATGAATCTTAATCTGTCTCGAAGCATAAGAAATCACCTTACCATGATGCATTAACACACAACCCAAACCAATCTTGGAAGTATCACAATACACAACAAAGTCATCTATACCTTCGGGTAGAGCCAACACTAGAGATGTGATCAATTTAGTCTTTAATTCCTGAAATTTCTTCTCACATAGATCAAACCCCTAAAATTTAACCTTTTTTTGAGTCAACCGAGTTAATAGGGCAGTAATAGAAGAAAATCCTTCGATAAATCTCATGTAGTAACCAGCCAAACCCAAAAAAGCTCCTAATATCAGATGGGGAAGTGGCTCTAGGCTAGTTCTTTACTGCCTCAATATTTTGAGAATCAACTCAAATACCATCTCTAGTCACAATATGACCCAGAAAAGCAACAGACTGCATCCAAAACTCGCACTTGCTAAACTTAGCAAATAACTGCCAGTTCTTGAGAGTTTACAACACCACTCTCAAATGGCCCGCATGCTCCTCCTTACTCTGAGAATAGATAAGAATATCATAAATGAAAACAATCACAAACATATCCAAATACTATTTGAACACACACTTCATCAAATCTATTAAGGCTACAGGAGCATTTGTTAGTCCAAAAGACATAACCACAAATTCATAATGACCATACCGAGTTCTGAAGGTTGTCTTCGGAATGTCACACTCTCAAACACAAAGTTGATGATAATTGGATCTAAGGTCGATCTTGGAGAAGAAACTGGCACTCTGAAGCTGATCGAATAAGTCATTAATCATAGGAATGGGATACTTATTCTTGATTGTGACCTTCTTCAACTGATGGTAGTTGATACACATTCTGAGGGAACCATCTTTCTTTCGCATGAATAAGACTGGAGCACCCCATGGAGAGATGCTGAGTCGAATAAAACCCTTATCAAGAATGTCTTTCAACTGGTCCTTCAATTCCTTAAGCTCTGTGGGAGCCATCATATAAGGAGGAATACAGATAGGATGCGTATCAGGAAGAAAATCTATTCTAAAGTTGATCTCTTGCTCGGGAGGGACTCTAGGAAAATCTTCATGAAACACTTCTGGAAAGTCACTCACAATAGGAACTGACTGGAGAGATAGGGTTCCAGACTTCATGTCCATAACCCAAACTATATGATAGACATAACCCTTAGAAATCATCTTCCTAGCCTTGAGGTAAGATATGAAACGACCCTTCAATAATGGAAGACTACCCTGCCACTCTAAGACAGGTTCATTCAAAAAATTGAAACTAACAACTCGAGTACGACAATCGTCTGAGGCATAATATGCATACAACCAATCCATACCAAGAATAACATCAAAATCAGTCACCTCCAACTCTGCTAGATCTACTGAAGTGACTCTATGAAGGACTACTAAGGGCAATTTTGATAGATTCTTTTACCTAGCACTGACTCACCATCAGGAGTAGAAACACAAAAGGGCTCTAAGAGCTGATTAGAAACACAAAAGGCCTCTTGGCAACACTTCCCTGAGTTTGCAAACCTAAACCTCTACCAGGCTGATGATGGCGAGGCCTGGGGGGCTGGGTAGGAGCACTAGCTAAAGAATGAATGAGACCTAATGACTTCTTCTGAAATAAAGAGCGATGTCCACCTCTGGACCTCTGATGGCAAAAACCCAAACTCTCATATCTAACCCTCTTGTTCTCCCTTGCCATCTCTCTCAACTTGTCTCCCTCAATCTATGGGCATGAATCATAAGTCGAGAAATATCCATGTCGCCCAAAAGTGTCACCTACCTACAATTTTTCTTTACCAGATCCGATACTACATAAACATACTTACTCATCTCATCCCATGGGTCAGACACCATGGAAGGAGCATACCTAGAAATCTGGGTGAACTTCAATACATACTCCTGAACTGATATAGAACCTTGCCTCAAATTCACGAACTTTTTGACCTTAGCTTGCCTCAACTACCTCAGGAAAAAGCGATCAAGAAAATCCCTCTCAAAATATTCCCAAGTCATAGGGACCACATCCCTAGCCCTAGCATCTTTCTATTAAGTGAACCAAATATGAGCCACGTCCTTGATTTGATAGGAATCTAGCTCAATACAATAACACCACCCACTTGTATTACACCAAAGATCTTTTATACCTCATCCAAGAAATTTTGTGGATCCTCACCAACTTTCGAAACCCAGAACTCAGGTGGGTTCATGCGAATGAAATCTCAAACTCGGGCCGCTATTCCACTTTGGGGGTGAATGGGGATAAGAGCCTGCTTATTGGCCTGTGCTGCCATAGTCTGAGCTAGTGTCACTCCCCGAGGATACCCCCTAGTCATAACACAGGACTCGAGACCACAAGTACCCTAAGTTAACCCTTGGTCATAGCATAATATAGGCATACACAAGGAAACATAGCGGAAGAATAAATAGAATGCTAGGAAACTCAATCCATAAATGATGAACTCAATAAGAAGCATAATCCAAAAGGGAGACTCGAATACTGTTTATGTTTGAAAAACCTCTACATGACATAAGGAGTTGCTAGGACAAGACCTTAGCTAACTCAAAGTACGAAAGTAAACAGCCATACAAAATATTAAGATCATAATTAGCCCTCGAATAATGAGGACTCACAAAAACTGACTAGAATGGTCTGCGGTCTCTAGCCACATGCCTGAGGGAGGGAACCTGAGTCTGCATCGTCAAGAGGATACAGCGCAAATATGCGTCAGTACTATAGGATGTACCGAGTATGTGAGATATGCATGTGATATGATGAAATATACTTGGAAGCATGCTTAAAACTGAGTTCATGCATAATTTTTGATAAAACATGCTTAAAATATCCTTGAAGCTGAAATCATATGATAATAGTAAAATCTATAATCTAATGACTCAATTCAATATCATAAGTTGAAAACATAATCAAATCATAAGTCATAAGTAGTAAGTCTGAAATCTAAAAGCAAAGAGTCAATACAATCTTTTCATGAAAACTAGCTTCTGTGGGAGGTTCTCTTAACCGACATAGACCATGTGAGCTACATGGAATTTAATTTATTTGCCCCATTGAGAGGACCCAATATAACTTGCCAGGGTATAAAGGCATAACTGTGATGTATCCACCCCATTGAGAGGACCCAATATACCTTGCCAGTTATAAAGGCATAACTGTGGCGTGATCACTAAAACTGATGCCTAACAGAGGGGACCTAGAACCTATGGTGGCACGTAGTTCTGGGACTTATGGGTACTCTCAGCCATCCAACTCGATGCTAATACTACTCCCAAAACATACATATACCTCATATAATACTAGGGCATATCTGATGCCAAATCTGTTTGAAAAGCATAAGGGTATATCTGATACCATCCAATTCACTTAGCTTAGGTGGACATATCTAGATTCCAAACCTTTCATAAAACATGGGGACATATCTGATGTCCAAAACTATTTGAAAAGCAATAAGACATATCGAATGTCATGCAATTCAAATTCATAATCTGAAGACTTAGCTTAGCCATAGCTTAAAACATACTTTTCTTTCATAATCATACTTGAAGAATTATGCATGCAATTTCATAAATACATAAAGGCCATGATATCTAATCATGCCAACTTTTCCTTGAAAACATGCAAATTCTTGGATTCATGCTAGAAATCAACTTTCATGCTTGGGCTTTTAAAACCAATGAAATAATCATAATCAAATCATGATTAATCAATAAAAAACCGTGAATTTAAATATAGGAACTGATTTCATAAACTTTTCCCAACTTTAGATCAAAACCCTAATTTCATAAGTTCATCAATTGGACAAGGATTTGCCTTAAATCGTGAATACGAAACCCCTTATAAAAATCCATGCAAAACCATCATATTTAGAGTTGGAATCCATAGAAGAATCATGAGAAAACAATTTATAAAGGACCCATGAGAATTAGGTAAGAACCCTAATTTTTTAGAAATTCATAATAATCAATTTAGAAGATGGGGTTTTGGGCACAAGGGTGAAAGGAACTCATGTTGAATACCCACATACCTTGATTGAAGCTTTTCTAACTTGGGACTTGAGGTTGGAGACTTGAAGATGGAATCCTTAGCTTGAAGCTTGGAGAATGGAGACCCTTTTCTTCTCTTGGAACTTGATTGAGAGGATGGAAGAGAACTTAGGCTAAGTGGGGATAAAACCCCTTCTAATTTTCCCAAAAAGACTTAACTTAGGAGTTAAAAAAGTGGAAAATTACCAAAATACCACTGGGAAAAGAATTTAAAAACTTCAAAAAAATTCTTCAAAGGCTTCCACGGACACAAATCACGGCACGTGGAATGAATCACGGTCCGTGGAATGGAAGTCATGGTTCCAAGGGACCTTTCAAGGCTCTGGACTGATTTCCACAACCCGTGGAAACTTTCACGACCCGTGGAACCTTCTCATGATTTCCAGCAAAAAAACTGATTTCCACGAGTTGGTTTCACGACTCGTGTAAACTTCCACGATTCGTGGAACCTTCTCGTGGTTGTTGTCTATCATTTTAACAGACAGACACCCTGTAGTAAAACACTGATAACTTTTTACTCTAGACTCGTATTAAGGCACGGTCAGTGGCGTTAGAAAGAAGATTCAAAGACTTTTAATTTGGTGGTTACTAGGCCACCTAAATCATTATATTTTAGTAGCTATGATCGTTTGAATTTGACCCTTGAAAAATATTACACTAAAACTCAATTGGTAAGGAATCTTTCAACTCAACTTTGAGCTAGAGGTTCTTTATGACTCTAATTCTTATCTAATACACGTTTAAAAATTCAGAATTAGTCTTAATACTTACATACATAAAAAATTTATCTAATTTGGGTCTAATAACACATGAAGAACGGTTCAGATTACAATATCTCCCCCTTGGGATCATTCATCCTCGAATGAAGACTTCTAAGTTGAGAGTTGAGGGGGAAAGGGTTGAAATCCCATCAACTGAGTTTTAAGAGGTGAAGTATTTACATGATAGCTGATCTCTGGCTGAATTATAAACTGAGCTGAATTCATAAGGCATGTAAGCATATTGAGGGCATGAGAACAACTGATGGTGTATGAGACTGAATGGCCAACATAATAACTGATCTGGATTAAGAGTTGTGTCTCAGCTGAAACTCATAAGGAACGAGCGCATTCTTAGAAATCATAGATAACTGAAAAGGACGTCAAATTGAGAGGGGTAACTATACGAGGAAACCATTCTCTTTTAAACTGAACTTACTACCTTGGACTAAACTTAAAGTAGGGCCTTCTAACCTTAGGAATGATTATCGATAGGTCTAAACCGATCTGATATGAGGAGTCTAGTATTCTTGCAAGCTGAAGTTACTAGACCTAATATATGGTCACCCTGGGCTAGGAGTAAGAAAAGACTATTCTCGCCTTAATCACTACGGTTGACAACTCTTAAGCTTAGAAACACCTTTCAACTGCACTAACTCCTCTGAATACTAAGGTCTGAGTCTAACTACCTACTTTCACTATGTTCAAGCATATCTTGACTAAATCTCTTACATCCAGAATTACCTCCCAAGAATGATATTCCTCCTTATCACGAAAATCAACTAAGCTTGAGCTCTAATCAATGGGTCACTAGGCACACAAAGCAAAATCCCACATGTATTTCATTATGACTTCCAAACCTATCACTATGATCACCTTATAGTTGTAGCTTATACCATCCAAGACTCCCCCCCCTCTTCCTAGCATACCTCGGAGCTGTAACTTGAAGAACTTCTACAAAAAGACATACCAAAAATTCTCATCTAACTATTTCACATGAATAATCCTCACCTAACTTTTCTTCCATGCTTACAACCTACTACTTCCTATCCAGGCTACTACTTAGCTTTCTCTACTAACAGCTATGAAAACACAAGCCAAGATCACTGAGAGAATAGAGTGGGAACATGAGCATCACGAATGAAGGAATACTGATCGGTCTTGACTTATACTTAGTTTCATCTAGCCACTCAAGGTGGGGTTTGAGAAGTCAAGTGAAAACGGCATGAGTGTCTTAAATCCTGGACATACAAAGCATGGTTAAAGTAAGGATATCACAAGCATGAATTATTAGTGAAATCTGGTATGAGCATATACATGATGTAGCATGATTTCATTAGCCATTAAGGCACATCTTGAGAACTGAGTATGTACACTGAGCATAGTGTGATACATGAGGTTTCATATATGACAAGTATCATGGTGTAAAGCTGGAATTCATAGAATTATAGAGTAAGATTGGAATTCTGTCCGGAGCAATTTCTGTTTGTTTTGGGAGTTAAGTATAGACGTGAATCTGCATGAAGTCCGTGAATTTGAATTAAGAACATGGCACTGGAATACAAGACATGAATGAGGTGTTGTAGTGAGGGAAGTATACTTAAGGTGCTAGGATAGAAATAAGTCCCTACATCCCTCCTAACTTCATCCTGACACCCATTAGCATCACTACCCGAGTCTCCAAAATCTGACTGATTTTACATCCCACCATCTCCCCCTTAGATTCATGCTACGTTCTAAGTTTGTGGACTTTTTGCTAACCTATAAACGGAACTATGATAATTTTAATCTAACAGAGCAAACATTACTCTAGTAGTTAATCTGAATATACACCACCTTCTATAGTCTAAGGATCACCCTTACCTAAATATCTTGGCATCAACCTTTCTATTTCACTAGGATGACTATTCCCCACTTTCTGCAAATGGGGTAGGAAGGCCCCTTGGCAACACTTCGCTGAGTTTGCAAAACCTGACCCTCTACTAGGCTGATCATGGCAAGGCCTGGGGGCCTGGGTAGGAGCACTAGGTAAAGAATGAATGAGACCTAATGAATTCTTCTGAAATGTAGAGCGATGTCCACCTCTGGACCTCTGATGGCGAAAACCCAAACTCTCAGATCTAACCCTCTTGTTCTCCCTTTCCGTCTCTCTCAACTTGTCTCCCTTAATCTATGGGCATGAATCATAAGTCGAGAAATATCCATGTCACCCACAAGTATCACCGACCAACACTTTTTCTTTACCAGATCTGATACTACTACATAAGCACTTACTCATCTCATCCCATGGGTCAGACACCATGGAAGGAGCATACCTAGAAAGCTGGGTGAACTTCAATCCATACTCCTGAACTTATATAGAACCTTGCCTAAAATTCACAAACTCTTCGACCTTAGCTTTCCTCAACTCACTCAGGAAAAATAGGTCCAGAAAAGCCCTCTCAAAATAATCCCAAGTCATAGGGACCATATCCCTAGCCCTAGCATCTTTCTATTGAGTGAACCAAATATGAGCCACATCCTTGAGTTGATAGGAATCTAGCTCAATACAATCAACACCACCCACTTGTATTACACTAAAGATCTTTTATACCTCATTCAAGAAATTTTGTGGATCCTCACCAACTTTCGAAACCCAGAACTCAGGTGGGTTCATGCGAATGAAATCTCGAACTCGGGCCGCTATTCCACTTTGGGGGTGAATGGGGATAAGAGCCTGCTTATTGGCCTGTGCGGCCAATCTGAGCTAGTGTCACTCCCTGAGGATACCCCCTAGACATAACACAGGACTCGAGACCACAAGTACCCTAAGTTAACCCTTGGTCATAGCATAATATAGGCATACACAAGGAAACATAGCGGAAGAATAAATAGAATGCTAGAAAACCCAATCTATAAATGATGAAGTCAATAAGAAGCATAATCTAAAAGGGAGACTCGAATACTGTTTATGTTTGAAAAAACTCTACATGACATAAAGAGTTGCTAGGACAAGACCCTAGCTAACTCAAAGTATGAAAGTAAACAGCCATACAAAATATTAAGATCATAATTAGCCATCGAATAATGAGGACTCACAAACACTGACTAGAATCGTTTACGGTCTCTAGCCACGTGCTTGAGAGAGGGAACCTGAGTCTACATCGTCAAGAGGATACAACGCAAATATGCGTCAGTACTATAGGATGTACCGAGTATGTGAGATATGCATGTGATATGATGAAATATACTTGGAAGCATGCTTAAAACTGAGTTCATGCATAATTTTTGATAAAACATGCTTAAAATATCCTTGAAGTTGAAATCATATGATAATAGTAAAATCTATAATCTAATGACTCAATTCAATATCATAAGTTGAAAACATAATCAAATCATAAGTCATAAGTAGTAAATCTGAAATCTAAAAGCAAAGAGTCAATACAATCTTTTCATGAAAACTAGCTTCTGTGGGAGGTTCTCTTAACCGACATAGACCATGTGAGCTACATAGAATTTAATTTATTCACCCCATCGAGAGGACCCAATATACCTTGCCAGGGTATAAAGGCATAACTGTGATGTATCTGCCCCATTGAGAGGACCCAATATACCTTGCCAGTTATAAAGGCATAACTGTGGCGTGATCACTAAAACTGATGCCTAACAGAGGGGACCTAGAACCTATGGTGGCACGTAGTTCTGAGACTTATGGGTACTCTCAGCCATCCAACTCGATGCTAATACTACTCCCAAAACATACATATACCTCATATAATACTAGGGCATATCTGATGCAAAATCTGTTTGAAAAGCATAAGGGTATATCTGATACCATGCAATTCACTTAGCTTAGGTGGACATATCTAGATGCCAAACCTTTCATAAAACATGGGGACATATCCGATGTCCAAAATTGTTTGAAAAGCAATAAGACATATCGAATGCCATGCAATTCAAATTCATAATTTGAAGACTTAGCTTAGCCATAGCTTAAAACATACTTTTCTTTCATAATCATACTTGAAGAATTATGCATGCAATTTCATAAATACATAAAGGCCATGATATCTAATCATGCCAACTTTTCCTTGAAAACATGCAAATTCATGGATTCATGCTAGAAATAAAATTTCATGCTTGGGCTTTTAAAACCAATGAAGGAATCATAATCAAATCATGAGTAATCAATAAGAAACCAT
This sequence comes from Jaltomata sinuosa, assembly GCA_003996215.1. Taxonomy (NCBI): domain Eukaryota; kingdom Viridiplantae; phylum Streptophyta; class Magnoliopsida; order Solanales; family Solanaceae; genus Jaltomata; species Jaltomata sinuosa. The sequence goes on along the minus strand of QJPP01000031.1, from coordinate 851,621 downwards.
GAATTTAAACATAGGAACTGATTTCATAAACTTTCCCCAACTTTAGATCAAAACTCTAATTTCATAAGTTCATCAATTAGACAAGGATGAGACAAAAGTCAAACCTCAAAATTAGATATCATAAAGCTTATAAAACTTCAAAACATTCATACGGGAGTTTCTTATAATCGATAATAGACCATGCGAGCTACATGGAATCTAACTATATAACCCTAGTTAGCAAAGCTGCCCAAACCCTGCCAAGGTACGAGATACCATTATCCATCTATATAACCCTAGTTGGAAAAGCTTCCCTAATGCCCACTAAAGCACAGGGTGCCCATTAAAGCATAGGACACCATGATCAAATATGGAACCACTTTCATAATCCCATAAGGCAATTCATAACCTACGCTGGCAACAAATTTTTTGACTTGGGTAATCGAACCCTCATCGCTCGGTGCTAAATACTACTCCCAAAACATACATATAGCTTATATAATATACTTGTGGCATATCTCATGCCAAATATGTTTGAAAAGCATAGAGACATATTTGATGTCATGCAATTCTCATATCATAAGTCCTTGAAGCTTAGCATAGCCATAATTCAAAACATACTTTTCTTTCTAAATTCATAACTTGAAGAATTAGGCATGCATTTTCATAAATACATAAGGCCATGTTATCTAACATGTCAATTTTCACTTGAAATCGTGCAATTCAATGGAATCATGCTAGAAATCATCTTTAATGCATGGGCTTTTGAAATCAATTAAGAAACCTCAAATAAAACATAGATAAGTAATAAGAAATCATGAATTGAAGCTTCAAAACTGGACCCATAAGTTTTCCCCAATTTGGGTAAGAACCCTAATTTTATAAATCATAAATCAAAGTAAAAATCTTGAGTTTTGGGAAAAATTGTGAACGGAATCCCTTATTGAATAACCTCATACCTTATTGAAGCTAGCTTGATCTTAAGATGAAAATAAATGGAGGCTTGATCTTGAATCTTGAGACTTGGAGCTTGAAGGAGTTCTTCCTTCTTTTGGAATAGAATTGCTTAGAATGAGAAGAGTTTAGGCTATTAGGGAATAAAACCCTACTAAAAATGGTCAAAACGACCTCACTTAGGAGTTAAAAGTGTGTATAATTACAAAAATACCCTTAGGATTTAATTAAGAAAAAGCTGGAAAAAAGTTCTGCTTCAGGGATCATGGGTGCATTCCACAAGCTGTAGAATGAACCACGACTCGTGGTTTCTACTCGTGGTTACTGGACCAAAGTTCATACTACAGAAGAGGTTATACGAGTCAATCGTACGGACCGTAGTTCAAACTATGGTCCATAGACCAATTCTTGATTTTCAGAAAACTTGGAAGACCTCAGATAAAGTTCCACAATTCAACAGGACAGTCTGTAGTTCAAACTACGGTTCATAGAAGTCACTCATGGTTCCTAGGGAAATAGAAAACCCTCGGATTTGATTCCATGAGTGGACAGGACGGTTCGTAGAATGAACTACAGTTCGTAGAATCCACTTGTGCTTCTCAGACCAGAGGCTAATCCTATAGAAGGCAAACCACGACTCCATTCCATGGCCCGTGGTTCAAACCATGGTCTGTGGTTTGGACCTGTAATTCCTGGAAAGTTCAAAATTCTCAGATTTTCTAAGTTTAAAAGTTAGGTCAAATTCTGAGATGTTACAAACCGGTTGCAAAAGAGGGATCCTTCATCACTAATGATGGCAGGAGGGGCGCCAAAATGAGAGAATATGTGTTGTTTGAGAAACACCGTGACACTCTTCCCCTCATTGTTTGGCAAAGCTACTGCTTCTACCCCTTTGGATACATAGTCCACATCCACGAGGATGTTAGTGTTTCCAAAGGATCTTACAAATGGCCCCATGAAGTCTATGACCCACACATCAAATCAACCTCTAGGATCAGTGTCAATAGAATCTCATGGCGATGAGACACTCCCCCATCACATTGGAATTGGTAACATTGTTTCACTAGATCATGCGCATCATGGTAGAGTGTTGGCCAATAGAATCTTATTTGCAACACCTTTGATGTTGTTCACATGCCACATGATGACCACCAACAGGTGAAGAATTGCAAGCTTCCAAAATGGGCATCATCTCAATTTTGATAATGCACCTTCGGATCATACCATCAGCTCAAATCTAAAAGAGATAGGGCCCATCCCAATATAAATTCTGGGTGTTTTAAAGGAATTTTTTTTGATTGAAAGTTAGACCTTCCGACAATAGATCAGTTGCTCGGAAATTGTTAAAATCAGCCAACCAAGATATCAAATCATGAGAAGTAGCCAAGACATATTCATCGGCGAATGCATCATTAATTTCAAGTTCCCCTGCAGGCCATCCTACTTCTTCTAATCTAGACAAATGGTCAGCTACTTGGTTTTCACATCCTCTTACGCCTTTCACCTTAAAGTCAAACTCTTGGAGCAACAAGACCCATCGGATAAGCCTTGTCTTGTATCTTTCTTAGCCATCAAATGCCTAATCGCATCCTGATCCGTGTACACAACTACTTTGGTCCCCAATAGGTATACCCAAAAATTTTCAAAAGTGAATACTACGGCATACAATTTTTATTCGGTCATAGTGTAATTTGTTTGGGCTGCATTTAAGGTTTTGCTAGCATAATAGATTGGGTGGAAAAGCTTCTCCCTTCGTTGACCAAGCCCTGCCCCCTAGGCTACCCCACTAGAATCACACATTAATTAGCTCAAATGGTTTAGACCAGTCAGATGTGATAATGATAGGGGATGATGTTAGTTTCTCCTTCAATTTGAGAAAGAATATCATACAACTATCATCAAAATTTAATTTAGCCTCTTTCTCAAGAAATTTACACAAAGGATAGGCCACCTTTGAAAAATCTTTCATGAATCGCATATAAGATCCGACATAACCCAAGAAGCTTCGTACTCCTTTGACATTCTTCGGAGGAGGTATCTTGGAAATGACCTCAATTTTATCTTGGTCAACTTTGATGCCTTTCTCGAATATTTTGTGTCCTAACACGATCCCCTTCTTCACCAGAAAGTGATATTTCTCCCAATTTAAGACCAAGTTAGTTTCCTCACACTTTTTGAGTACATCCTCCAAATGGGATAAGCAATCTTCAATGGCATACCAAAAAATAGAGAAGTCATCCATGAAGATTTCCATGGTGTCTTCTGCTATGTCTAAAAATATAGATATCATGCACCTTTGAAAAGTGGTTGGAGCATTGCATAGTCTAAATGGCATTCTCTTGAATGCAAAGGTCCCATAGGGACAAGTGAAAGTCAATTTATCTTGGTCCTCAAGGGAAATAGATATTTGGTTATAGCATGAATACCCATCAAGAAAGCAATAGTAACCACGCCATGCCAATCGGTCAAGCATCTGATCCATGAATGAAAGAGGGAAATGGTCTTTTTCCATCCATGAATTTAGCTCCTTATAGTCCATGCACACTCTCCATTCGGTAACCGGCCTGAGAGCTATCATTTTTTCCTTTTCTTTTGGTATGACCATGATCCCACCTTTCTTGGGTACACATTAGACTAGGCTGACCCATGTACTATCGGATATTGGGAATACAACCCCTACATTTAACCACTTGATAATTTTTTTTACCACCTCTTGTATAGGAGGATTCAACCTTCTCTGATGCTTGATTGAAGCAATGCAATCCTCTTGAAGGTTAATTTTTTGTATGCATATCCCCCGAGGTATTCCAATTATGTCGGTAATGGTCCAACCAAGAGCTCGAATATGCTTCTTCAAAACCTTGAGTAAAGCTCGCACTTGTTCTTCATCCAATTTGTTGGAGATGATTACTGGTAATGTCTCATTGGCACCTAAATATGCATATTTCAAGTGTGATGGCAAGGGTTAGAGCTCCAACACCGGGGGTTCAACAATAGAAGGTATGGATGGAGGAGTTTGTTGGTTCTTCAAATTGAGATCAAGTTTCTTCGAAGGGTAGGAATAAGATCCTATTCCTACCAAAGCAATACATATTTCATCATCCTCCTCTATTCCTTCACAATCATAGTTCAACAAAACAACTTCCAATGCTTCATCTATGAATCTCTATTTCAAATGTAGCTCGACACTCTCTTTAATTTTACTGATTACAAAGACTGTTTGGAGGTCGTTGGACTACTTTATGGATCTACAAACATCGAAAGTTATCTCTTCCTTATTCATTAAGAATTTAAGTTCTACCAACTTTGCCTCATTTAACGTGCACCCCATCTTCAAACTTAAATGCCCCAATACAATTGGTATTTTGAAACCATTGGTGCAATCAAGTATCACAAAATCCACTGGATAGACAAATGGATACACTTTCACTAGAATGTCATAGACAATTCCAACAAGAAATTTCATTGAATTGTCCGCCATAAGTAATTTTATCTTTGTAATGGTGGTCTGGCCGAGTTCCAATTGTTTGAAAGTAGGAAGAGACATCAAATTTACACCAGCACTTTCATCACATACAATCCTTGTTGATTTATGCAACCCATTCGCACCACAAATGGTGAAAACACTCAGAGTGTCCTCTTTATTAACAAATTTGCCTGATATTATAACACTACTTTGAGGGGACATGTGGACGACCCCAAACTCCATGAAGTTGTTCATAGTGCACATTTCTTTCACAAATTTAGCATACTCACTCATTTGGGTGATGGCACTACTCGATGAAAGGCTGACAGTGATTTCTTCAACATAGATTCAAACTCTCTAGGTTACCCTTTTTCTTTTTCTTACAATAATCATTGAGAGAATAGAGGTGGAAATTTAGGGAAAGGCTTGAAAACTTTGAGTACCTTATTCCTATGATCTTTATTTTCTGTGCTACCATTTCCAATATCCCTTTTGTTTCTAGGCTTGCCTTTATCCAAATTTGTATATTCTATGGAACTTGGTTGTTCTCTTTTAATACCGACTTTCGCATCTCTTTTCATTAGCTCAAACTCAAATTAGGAGGCTAGCCATTGCATTTTCTCTTTGAGAAGTTTGATGGAGACAAAATGCGAGTGTACTGTTTGAGAAAGGCTTCTAAGTTTGCATCTTAACACCCGAATACCCTCATCAGTGGATTCCAATTTCTCTAGGACCCTCTCAAGCATGACCTCAACTCTCGAGTCATCAATCCCTTGGTTCCAACCTTGATTCCCATGCTCTCATCTCGCTGAACTTTAAGGACTAGCATGGGAACCCATCTTGTGGATTTTAACTGATGCCACTTCACTATCGTCACAAGATTAATGCCCATCATCTACCAACTCTACAGCTCCAACAACACCAATAGCATTAACACTCTCGAATGTTTGATTGAACAGGCTCTTAATCATGAATTCAAGGAGAGTTTTTATGATTGCTAACTCTCTATCCCCTCGTGCACCATTTGTCTTCCATTTATCCAACGTTTTAATAGAGGTAGCACCCATATCCCCCTCATCTCCCAAAGTATACAAATCATGACCTACTATAGTCACCTTCTCAAGTGTGTATGGAGCTGAGTGGTAAGTACTAGCAGCTGTGCTTCGGAGATCTATACTCTCTGTGAAAGATAACAAGTAACAAAGAAGTAAAAGAGAGCAAGCACTCAACAAAAGTGAGATAAATGACAATCAAATCGCAAATCAAGAACTATTCGCCCTAATGGCATCACTTTTTAATGATGTTCAAAAACACCCTCATATAGGAGGTGATAATGATCGTCATACAAAATAATAAATATACCCAACGGATGTCGAGGTCGTATCTATAGAGAATGGAGTGATAATTCACTAAGAAATTGTTGAATAGTAATCACTAAGGTGAGTCAATGTTCAAACAACCAAAAGTAAAAGTTGGGGGCAAAAGGAATGGGAATTAACGTATCAATTTCAATACAAGATTAATGTAAACGTGACTTGTTGATCAATAAGAAGGAAGACTAAGGGGTATCCTTCCGATGGGATTCTACAATATGTTAGGGACTTAATTAATTATGCAAACCCTCGATAAAAAGTACGAGTAGCATTGGTTTGAGATATATTTGGTAGTCTTTCAACCCTCCAAATATATGTACTATGGTCTTTGCTAAAGCACCATAGCTTTATCTTAAACCAACCAATTCAATACTTGGGGGAATCACACTATTTCTAGTTTGGATTCTTAGATGAGTATTTCTTTCAATTAAGCTATTTCTAGCCTTAATCTAAGGTGAAAATCCCAAATTCCCACTATTGAATTCCTATCTGAATTATGAACTCCTCTTTCAAGCAAGAACATAATTAAGTAAACTCAGTCAATGTTTGCAACCATCATTTTTATGATTAAATTATGAGGAAGTCAATAGACTCATACTACTTCATTAATTATAAGCACAATTAATCAATACTCACACCTAAATTCAAATACCCACATACCCCTAGACAAGGAATTTAGCTGCTTAAATTAAGAAAATAAGAGGATATACCAAATGGGTTACTCATAATTTCATTCATAATCAAAGCTAATCTCCAAATCCAAGCTCAAATCCTTACAAAATGGTGATTTCAATTGAAGAAGATGAAAAGAGACAGTGTACTCTCAATATCTTCCTTAGGGAAAGTAAAACTAAAATTCTATATCAGGTACACACCCGAAAATGGGTTTTAGAAGCTTCCCAATATGTCACTTGGATTTGGACAAAAATACCCCTCGAGGCTAATGTGATCAACGTGCTACGTAATGTGCAATCGCACCTTCGTTTTGCGGCTCACATGTTACTTCTTTCTCTAACCAGTGAAGTCAGTTGCTGGTGTGGTGAGGTGCAAAGGGGGTGCAGTGCGTATGCCACATTGTGTAGCTTGAATGCGGCTCACACCCTTCAGCAGTTTCTTCCTCTTTTTCAATCATTTTCACACTTCAACTTCTTTTTGGATTCAATTCCTTTGCTCTCTTCTCTAGACCAAGAGTACCTGCATTTTCATCAATAAAATCAATAAATACCTCTAATTCTCATCAAAATAAGGCAATTATTCATGAATAAAGTCTGAATAAGTTGGTAGATTACAAACTTATCAACGTCTCTGCCCTGAACCGCAGGACTATACTAGATATTATCTCTTATACCGATGACACTGGTGAACCTAGGCTCTGATACCAAGATATCACAACCTACTTTATCAGGTCATGATGGCACCTATAATCCCTTGTAGGCAAATCAATCCCCGTAGCCTGAAATGGTTAGTAATAGGCCACTATCTTAGCGAAACAAGCACAAACAGTAAAATAAGCAAAAGACAGTAAATGAGGGATAGAAAAAGAAAAATAACCTATATATATATATATATATATATAGATAACTACAGTATCCCATGACCTAGTATCACAAGTGCAATAGCCACTACTAAAAAGACAGAGTACAAGAGAGACCAAAAGTAAAATATACAACTGTCTCTGAATATACAAAAGAGTCAACTGTGCAAAAAGAAGAGATACAACCAAGTGTCAAGCCTCGAGGCTACCCCCTAGGCGTAACATGAGATCTGGGACACAAGTACCCCAGATTAACCCTTAGTCATAGCACAACTCAAGTATAACAATTAAATATAGCGAAAGCATAATACGAATTAGATAAATCAATTCATAAGATAAAATCAAAAGAACATGATTTAGAGAAGACTCGAATATCGTCAATGTCTGAAAAGCCTCTATACATGACATAAGGAGTTGCTAGGACAAGACCCTAGCTAACTCAAAGTACGAAAATAAGTAGTCAAAACAAACTAGAGTCATAACTAGCCCTCGAACAATAAGGACTCACTAACACTGACTGGATATTCGGCTTTGTCTAGCCACGAGCCTGATGGGAAACACCTGAATCTGCATCATCAAGAGGATACGGCGCAAAATATGCGTCAATACTATAGGATGTACCGAAAATGTGAGAGATGCATGATTATGATAAAAACATACTTAATACATGCTTAAGGTGAACCTTTTCATAAATAAATAACATAAAAGGATTATCAAGATATAAGACATGAAGTACGGTTAAAATTCAAAGTATGATATGATATAACTTCATAGCTTGAAAATAATCATGTGGGAGTTTCTCTTAATCGACATAAACCATGCTGAGCTACATGGAGTCTAATGTTATGCACCCTCACTGAAAAAGGTTGTCCTAAACAACCAAAGTAAGAACCATGTTCATAAGAATCCAGTCATAAGCCACGGAGGGCAACCTACGGTGGCAACGTAGTTTTAGACTTGGGTTATCTAGAACCCTCATTGCTCGGTGCTAAATACTACTCCCTAAACATATAACATAAGGCTCAAATTCATGTGACATATCTAGATGTCAAGCTTGTTCATAAACATGTTCATACCCCGGATATTCATACTACTCACGAATCTTGGTTTAGAAAATGATTCATGAGCATTGATGGAACATCGGGTGTATTGCATTGCATAATAGTTCATATATTGAAAACATTCATGGCCTTAGTTCAATTTCATAATAACATATACTTTCATAAAATATAGAAACTAGGCATGTACTTGCTTGAAATTCATGAAAAATCATGCCATCAGTTTCCCTAATTTTCTTCAATCACTTCATGCATGTAGGATTTACCATAATTGACCTTCAACTCATGAAATAAGAACTCATATGTAAAAACCCATGCAAAATCATACAATTTAATGAAATTTCATAATAAAATCATGAGAAGGCAATTTATAGCAAAACCCATAAGAATTGGGTAAAAACCCTAATTTGAAAGTTCATGAAATAACAAATTGAAATTTGATGTTTTGGGCACAAGGGTGAAAGAAACCCATTGTTGAATACTCACATACCTTGATTGGAGTTAACCCACTTGAAATTAAAAAGATTAGGAGACTTGGACTTGGAGCTTGAGACCTTGAGCTTGAGAGAGTTCTTTTCCTTTTTGGGAGATGAATGAGGTAATAAGGAAGGACTTAGGCTAATAGGTTTAGAATTCATGATAAAAATGGTCAAAATGACCTCACTTACGATTTAAAAGGGTGGGTAATGGCTGAAATACCCTTGGGACTTAATTAAGAAAAAGTTAATTTAAAACTCGGCTTCAGGTTCCATGGGTCCCTTCCATAGACCGTAGAACTATCCATGGCTTGTGGATTGGAGTCGTGGTTCCTGACCAAAGTTTCAGGCTGCAGATGAGTTCCTACGACTCAATAGGACGACCCGTAGAAACTTCTACGAGTCGTGTAACCAATTTGTGGCTTCAGGGAAAATAACTACTCTCTGTCTGAGTTCCACGGGTTGGTTCCATGACTCGTGAAGGCATTCACGAACCGTGAGACTGACCCATGGTTCTCAGACCTAAGGGTGGTCTGCAGGGTTTGAATCGTGAGTATTTTCCATGACTCGTGGAACTTTACACGGCTCGTGGACTTGACTCGTGATCCCTGGGAGTTCAAAATTTCAGCAAGTTTTCTGAATTTAAAAGCTGGATTAATTTTTGGGGTGTTACAATATCTCCCCCTTGGGATCATTCATCCTCGAATAAAGATTAAGCAAAGGAAACCGAAGAGAAAACAGCCCAACCAGCAACAAAACATGGAAATCAAGGAATAAACATGAAAACTGAACTTTTCAACTTAAAATTTGGTTAAATCAACTTCGAAAACATAAGTGCATGCTAGGATCATGAGAGTAACTGATGGAATAGGATCGGAGAAACATACTAAGGATGAAACTATTACCTCAAGATGGAATGGAATCGGAAGGAAAGAGATGAGGGTACTTGGCTTTCATGGTTGATTCCGCTTCCCAAGTAGCTCCTTCAACAAGCTGATTTCTCCAAAGAACTTCTATCGAAGCGACTTCTTTGTTTCTCAACCTCCGAATCTGACGATCAAGGATTTCTATGGGAACCTCCTCATAGGTGAGACTATCTTTCACACCTACATCCTCCAAAGGAACAATCAAGGTCGGTTCACCAACACACTTCTTCAATAAGGAAACATGGAAAACTGGATGAACCGCTTCCAAATCCGATGGAAAATCCAACTCATAAGCAACCTTACCAACCTTCCTTAGAATTCGATAAGGACCTACAAAATGGTGACTAAGCTTTCTTTTCTTGCCAAATCTCATCAAACCCTTCATGGGTGACACCTTTAGAAAAACCCAATCATCAACTTCAAATTCTAAATCCCGTTTTCTCAAATCCGCGTATGATTTCTGTCAACTCTGAGTGGTCGTCAACCTCTCCCTAATAATATGAACTTTATACATGGTATCATGCACCGAATCTGGGCCAATCAAAGTTGCCTTACCTACCTCAAACCAACGAATAGGAGATCTACATCTCCGACCATAAAGTGCTTCATAAGAAGCCATCTGGATGCTAGAGTGAAAGTTGTTGTTGTAGGCAAACTCTATAAGAGGTAAGTGATTATCCCAATTACCTTTATAATCAATCATGCAAGATCTCAACATATCATCCAAAGTCTGAATAGTATGCTCTGCCTGGCCGTCTGTCTGAGGGTGAAAATTTGTGCTAAGCTTCACCTGAGTACGAAGACCTCTCTAAAACGAACTAAAAAACTGAGAAGTAAACTGAGTACCCCTAACTAAAATGATAGACAAAGGAACACCATGCAAACGAACTATCTCCCGGATGTAGAGTCTGACATAATTGTCTACTGAATCTGTAGTCTTAACAGCCAAGAAATGGGATGATTTAGTCATCCGATCGACAATCACCCAAATCGAATCATGTTGCCTTCGAGTGTGAGGCAAACCTGTAATGAAGTATATATTGATCGCTTCTTATTTCCAAGTAGGAAGGTCAATATCTTAAATCATGCCACATGGTCGCTGGTGCTCTACCTTCACTTGCTGACAGTTGGGACACTTAGCCAAAAAACCGACTATGTCCCTATTCGTACCATTCCACCAATTCGTAGATCACGGTACATCTTGGTGGCACCGGGATGAATGGAATATCCATAACTATGAGCCTCAGTCAAAATCTGTTGGCGCAACCCATCTACATCTGGCACACATAGTTGACCTTGATAATGAAGTACACCATCTCCCCCTTGGGAGAAAGCCTCAACCCTTTGTTGATGGACTGCACCCTTAAGCTGAAGTAAAATGGGATCACTGTCTTGCTTTGCCTTCACTTCTGCTACCAAGGATGATTCGGAACCTTTCTGAACAATAACACCACCTTCTATCGAGTCCATAAGGCGAACTCTCAACTGAGCTAACCTATGAACCTCCATAACTAGTTCCTTCTTTCCTTCTTCAACTGAAGACACACTACCCGTCGACAGTCTACTAAGTGCATCCGCCAGAACATTGGCCTTACCCAGATGGTAAAGCACACTCATGTCATAATCCTTAAGGAGCTCAAGCCATCTCCTTTGTCGCAAATTCAATTCCTTCTGAGTGAACACATAATGAAGGCTCTTATGATCGGTGAATACATCCACATGCACCCCATACAAGTAATGTCTCCAAATCTTCAAAGTAAAGACCACGGCTGCCAAATCAAGATCATAAGTAGGATAGTTCTTCTCATGAGTCTTAAGCTGCATCCAAATCTCACACTTGCTAAACATAGAAAATAATTGTCGGTCCTTGAGAGTTTGATCAACAACTCTCAAATGGTCTGCATGCTCCTCCTCACTCCGAGAGTAGATGAGGATATAATCAATGAAAATAATCACAAACATATCTAGATATTGCTTGAACACGCGATTCATCAAATCCATAAAAGCTGCAGGAGCATTCATTAGACCAAAAGATATCACAATAATTCATAATGACCATACCGAGTTCTGAAGGCTGTCTTCAAAATATCACACTCTTTAACACAAAGCTGATGATAATCGGATCTAAGGTCAATCTTGGAGAAGAAACTAGCCCCCTGGAGTTGATCGAACAAGTCATCAATCCTAGGAATGGGATACTTATTATTGATTGTGACCTTGTTCAACTGACGGTAGTCAATACACATTCTAAGGGAACCATCTTTCTTTCGCACAAATAAGATGGGAGCACCCCATGGAGAAATGCTAGGCCTGATGAAACCCTTATCAAGAAGATCCTTCAACTGATCTTTTAACTCCTTATGTTCTGCAGGGGCCATTCTATAGGGAAGGATAGAGATAGGATTCGTATCTGGAAGAAGATCTATCCCAAAGTCAATTTCCCGCTCGGGAAGGACTCTAGGTAAATCCTCGAGGAACACTTCTGGGAACTCATTCACAATGGGAACAGACTGAAGGGGTGGGTTTCAGACTCCATATCCATAACCCAAACTATATGATAGACGTACCCCTTAGAAATCATCTTCCTAGCCTTAAGATAAGATATAAAATGACCTTTCAAGGATGGGGGACTACCTTGCCATTTTAAAACGAGTTTATTTGGAAACTTGAAACTGACAACCCGAGTACGACAATCAACAAAAGCATAACAAGCATGTAGTCAATCCATACTAATAATAACATCAAAATTTTCCATCTCCAACTCTACTAAATCTGTTGAAGTGACTCTATGAAGGACCGAGATAGGGAAATTTCGGTAGATTATTTTGGCTAGGACTGACTCACCAACGGGAGTAGAAACACAAAAGGGTTCTAAAAGCAATTTAGGACATACTTTGAATTTGCATGCTATATAAGGGGTCACAAAAGATAAGGAGGCACCGAGGTCCAACAAAGCATACACATCGAAAGAGAAGACTTTCAATATACCAGTATTAACATTTGGGGAACTCTCCTGGTCCTGACGAGAGGACAGAGCATAAAGGTGGTTCTGGCGCTGACTACCAGAACTAGAAGCTGCGCCCTACTGGGCTGGTCGACCTCCTGGGGCTGCTGGAGCAGACTGAGCCCTACTACCCCATGCCCCTTCTTAGCTGAAGGGTAGTCTCTAATCATGTGTCCAACCTATCCACATCTAAAGAATGCACCTGTGCCCAAACAACACTCTCCCGAGTGAGTCTTCCAACACTTACTGCAAATAGGGTGGGAAGATCCCTTAGCAACACTCCCCTGAGACTGTGAATAGGAACCAGAACCTCTACTAGTCTTATCATGACAAGGCCTCTGGGCCTGGGTAGGAGCACTAGAAGAATAATGAACGGGTCCTGATGACTTCTTCTAGAACGAGGAGTGATGTCCACCACCGGACCTCTGATGACCAAAACCTGATCCCTTGGATATAGCCCTCTTGTTCTCCCTAGCCATCTCCCTTAGCCTGTCTCCCTCGATCTGGTGAGCATGGATCATGAGTCTGGAAATGTTCATATCACTCAACAGCATAGCAGACCTACACTCGTTTTTCACCAAATATGAAACCCCATAGATAAACTTGCTCATCTGATCATGCGGGTCCGCTACCATAGAGGGGGCATACCTGGACAACTGAGTGAACTTCAAACTCTACTCTTGAACAGTCATAGATCCCTTTCTTAAGTTCACAAACTCCTCAGTCTTTGCTTGCCTCAACTCTCGGGGAAAGAACTAGTCAAGGAAGGCTTTCTCAAAAGACTCCCAAGTCATAGGGACCTCGTCCCTAGCTCTAGCTTCCTTCCATTGCATGAACCAGATATGAGCCACATCCTTGAGTTGATAGGATGCCAACTCAACAAAACCAACCTCAACTACTTGCATCACCTCAAAGATTTTCTTCACTTCATCAATAAAATTTAGCGGATCCTCATTCACCTTTGAACCCCAAAACTTTAGCGGGTTCATACGGACAAAATCACAAACTCGGGCCACTACCCCACCTTGAGGGTGGACGGGGTAGGAGCCTGCTGATTCTCCTGAGTGGCCAAGGTCTGGGCTAGCAAATGGATGACATTCCTAAACTCCTCATTCATGACCTCGGGGGACAAAACTAGAGGAGCGGCATTCTTAGCGGCTCGGAGAGGCATATCACGTTGAGGCATAATCTGAAATATACAAGTTATGGACTAGAGGAACATTAGAGTTAAGCTCTATCGCACGATATGATCATGAAAGAAGTGAATTTTTCTAAGACATCTCATAGATTCCCTCTCATATGTGTGGCGCGCTTCACACATATGAAGGAGACTCTACTCGATGCAGCTTTCAGACATCCTAGGACTCTTGAACCTGAGGCTCTGATACCAAGTTTGTCATGCCCCAAGGCTACCCCTAGGAGTAACATGGAATCCGGGACCAAGTGCCCCAAATTAACCCTTGGTCATAACATAACTTAGGTATAAACGTTAAACATAGCGAAAGTATAATACGAATTAGATAGCTCAATCCATAAGATAAAATCAAAAGAACATGATTCGAAAAAGACCTGAATATCATCTATGTCTGAAAAGCGTCTATACATGACATAAGGAGTTGCTAGGACAAGACCCTAGCTAACTCAAAGCACGAAAATAAGTAGTCAAAACAATCTAGAGTTATAACTAGCCCTCGAACAATGAGGACTCACCAACACTGACTGGATATCCGGCTTTGTCTATCCACAAACCTAATGGAAAATACCTGAATCTGCATCATCAAGAAGATGCAGCACAAAATATGCGTCAGTACTATAGGATGCACCGAGTATGTGAGAGATGAATTATCATGACAAAAACATACTTAATACATGCTTAAGGTGAACCTTTTCATAAAGAAATAACATAAGAGGATTATCAAGATATAATACATAAAACATGTAGTACGATTAAAATTTAAAGTATGATATCATATAACTTCATAGCTTGAAAATAATCATGTGAGAGTTTCTCTTAACCGACATAAACCATGCTGAGCTACATGGAATCCAGTGTCATTCACCCACACTAAAAAAGGTTATCCTAACCGGCCAAAGTTAGAACCATATTCATAAGGATCCTGTCATAAGCTACGGAGGGTAACCTACGGTGGCAACGTAGTTTTAGACTTGGGTTATATATAACCCTCATCGCTCGGTGCTAAATACTACTCCCAAAACATATAACATAAGGCTCACATTCATGTGACATATCTAGATGTCAAGATTGTTCATAAATATGTTCATACCCCAGATCTTCATACTAGTCATAAATCTTGGTTTAGAAAATGATTCATGAGCATTGATGGCACATCGGGTGTCTTGCATTGCATAATAGTTCATAACTTGAAAACTTGCATGGCCTTAGTTCAATTTTATAATAACATATACTTTCATAAAACATAGGAACTAGGCATGCACTTGCTTGAAATTCATGAAATCATGCCATCATTTTCCCCAATTTTCTTAAATCACTTCATGCATGTAGGATTTACCATAATTGACCTTCAACTCATGAAATAATAACTCATATGTCAAAACCCATGCAAAATCATACAATTTAATGAAATTTCACAATAAAATCATGAGAAGGCAATTTATAGCAAAACTCATAAGAATTGGGTAAGAACCCTAATTTGAATGTTTATGAAATAACAAATTAAAATTTGGGATTTTGGGCACAAGGGTAAAAGGAACCCATTGTTGAATACCCACATACCTTGATTGAAGTTAACCCACTTGAAATTGAAAAGATTAGGAGACTTGGACTTGGAGCTTGAAACCCTGAGCTTGAGAGAGTTCTTTTCCTTTTTGGGAGATGAATGAGGTAATGAGGAGGGACTTAGGCTAATAGGTTTAGAATTCATGCTAAAAATGGTCAAAACAACCTCACTTAGGAGTTAAAAGGGTGGGTAATGGCTGAAATACCCTTGGGACTTAATTAAGAAAAAGTTGATTTAAAACTCAGCTTCAAGTTCCACGGGTCCCTTCTACGCACCATAGAACTAACCACGGATCTTGGAATGGAGTCGTGGTTCCTGAGCCAAAGTTTCAGGCTGCAGATGAGTTCCTACGGCTTAACAGGATGACCCGTAGAAACTTCTACGAGTCGTGGAACTAGTTTGTGGCTTCAAGTAAAATAGCTACTCTCTGTCTGAGTTCCATGGGTTAGTTCCACGACCCGTGGAGGCTTCCACGAATCATGAGACTGACCCATGGTTCTCAGACCTGAGGGTGGTCTACAGGGTTGGAATCACGAGTCCTTTCCACGACTCGTGGAACTTTCCACGACTCGTGGAACTTTCCACGGCTCGTGGACTTGACTCGTGATCCCTGGGAGTTTAAAATTTCAGCAAGTTTTTTGACTTCAAAAGTTGGATCGATTTATGGGGTGTTACACCAAGCACCAGTCGCCAGAGCTCACCCTATATCTTGGAGGTCCCAAAAGTTGTACAGAATCCCCACATCAACAGTGATGGCCCACAATAGGATTTGCACCAACAAAATGTAGAAGTGTAGTATGAGAACCAATTGCATAAGTAACCGGTACCCAGTAGACATCATAGGCCAACTGGGCACATATAAAATGTAAAAGCAGTAGATAGCAGATAAAGGAAGAAAAGGGTTACAGAAGAAAATAAAGTGAAGTATATGGAATCTAGAAATAGAAGATGTATCACAGAACACAGATAAAAGAGTAGAGAATGCACCTGGGTCCTTGCAGTAACAGTAAATAAGGAAAGCTTAACAAATAGGGCGGTGTATCGGTAACCTGATACGCCCAACTTACATCTCTTTTTAGAAGCATAAAGAACTCAATGTTCAAATGTAGAACCTAACTAAGGTTGGGGTCAATCCCATAGGGAATATGGTAGGACTAGGGTCAACTATGTTTATTCGCACTTTTAGCCATTTATTTCCCTCAAAAGGGGGTTTAAAGTAAAAGTAATATTCGTAATTTAGATTCGAACAAGTAAAAAGGTCAAAATTTCAAATATTGTAATCAATTAGAGAAGCGACATGGGTAATGTTCCACATGAGATCATAACATCGTAAGGTGTTGTACTTAGTAATCTAGTTTGGTTCTATGCATGCAAGATCGGTAAGTTAGGTTCTCTGAAGCTGATGGTTGCCGAAATTGAAAAATATCACCATGAAACTTGGTCAGTCTACGGGTGTTTGCTTTTCTAACCCTTACCAGTGATCCCCGATTAACTTTCCCCGAGAAAGTTCAAGCTAATTAGATGAGATTTGGTAGATTCAAATCTCCATTGTGTAATCCCCTATCCCATTTGTTACCTCTTGGTCAAGTAAATAGGAATAAGGTGAGTTCTAACATTTGTAACTGTTAAAGAGCAATCAAAACAAGGGGAAGAACAATACATGCATGAACACAGTCCTAGGATTACCAAGTACTTTGCCTGCTTTATTAATCCTTCATAGTTCCTACAACCCTAGTTATGGATTTAGGTACTCATGTTTGCAAAAAGACAATCAGATTTAGATGAAGAGATCATGATTATAACTTACAATAACAAGTAATGAAAATCGGCCTCTTGAATTCTCAAGAACATTTCAATAATCAAGAACAATAATCAAATTCTCAAAAACTGTGTTATGATGTCTCAATTATGCATAAAGTATGTGTCACAATACGTAAAAATTGCGTAACTTCTGAAATAAAACCTAAGGAAATATATTTATAGACAAAATAGACCAAATCCTATCAAAACTAGGAGAGCTGGAATGCGGCAGTTTTGACAGGCAGGCCCCATGGGCTGTCGTGGGTACGATGGGCATCATGGGTGCCCATCAAACCTTCTATCACTTGTGCTATAGGTCATCTGCCTCATTTCCATAGGCCAAGCTGACGGGCCATCATGGTTGCCACGGGCATCGTGGGCAACTCATCGGCTAAATTATCTAAGTTCCCAATGGCTCTGTCCAATCCCGATAGGCGTGTGCAACGTCCCATCGTGGCTCTCACGAGCATCATGGCAGGACATTAGTCTTTGCTTATATCCTTTATCTCCACTAGCCCAATCCCACGGGCAGTTATGACATCCCATCGCGGCTCCTATGCCCATCCCAAGTTGGTCGTGGGATGTGTTTTTTCTCCTAATGCTTGTTGTCTCATTCTGATGCCTCTTCCCATGGGCTGTGGTGGATCCCACGCCCGTGGGGCATGACTTTTAGACCATAAATAGCAACTTTTATGTCTTTTTTTCACTATTTTGTGCACATGTAGAAAACGATCATCATATCTAACAAAACACACTTAAGAACTCCCAAAATCCTTTGTTTTAAGCATTAAAAGTGCCGTGAAATCCCGGCACATCAACACCCTCAACTTAAATTTTTTTCTTATCCTCAAGTAACAAATGAAAAATAAACTAAAACGACGCTCAAGTAAAGGAAACCTAGGAACTACAGTGGCCAAGTTGTTCAAATCCTTTCAGCTCACAGAATCAGTACCCACTCCATGTCCATTCAAAATCAGTGCATACATACCAGTAATCAAGATAACAAAAAATGGATCCATGGATGACAACATGGTATTCATGAGCAAGATAGCAAACACAACAGACATTCATACCAATAAGCCAGCACTCATAGTCAACTCTAGTGCCCTTAAAGCAAAGAAGTTCTGCTTACACAGAATTTCATTTAATAGATAGGCACTGGGAATACACTCACTCTCGCAAAGAAGTTCAAGCTGAACATGCACAATACCGTAGGCTTGCCCTTATTTTCTATGCCTTAGCTTTCAAACAGTCAGGTTAAGATCACTATAGGACTTTGTTAGGCTTGTAATATAGGTTCGGGGATGGGAATGGTATATTTGGGTCATAGTGACTACGCCCTCCTTAACACTACACTTACTTTTTATCCTCCACTTTTCAGACCACAATGTTCTCCTCCCTTATTCTCTTCTTATGTTATCACTTTACTTTCATCAAGCATCGGGTGTGGCTCGTATATCACTTTTGCACTTTTTCTTTTCCTTTCATCTTTTTTTTTCTTTTTTTTTATTTTGCTTCTCTTTTTATTATTTTCTTTTGTAGCACACCATCCACACCCATTATCTGCCTTTTCAACATTTACCAGATATTTTCATACCCTACTCTTCCTATTTACCCTTACAGTAGCCACCCTCAACTTAGGCATTTAGCCTGAGTTGAGGTGCACAGTGTTCAAGGAGGGACCAGGGCTAAAACAAAGGTTTACAGGAAACAGGAAAGGTGGGCAGGCTAACAACAAAAAGGGATCAGTTCAGGCTCAAATTCGAGGATCAAAGGGATTCATTTTTCATTTGGTAGGTCATTTGGCTTAAGTGGACTTCATTCAAAAATGGCCTATAATCATCTCTTAACCAAACTACTCTACAACCAAGGCAAGACTAACCAGGTAAGTTCTAGATTGACACATACAGCAAGAATGAATACAAATTTGCTCACTCACACATGGCACAGAGTTTAGACACATGAGTCGCTAACTATTAGTTCATGCATTAGCTTAAGCTATTTATCACATTCATATATGTGCTATCAAACACAGATCCATCAAGGTCAGTCTCAACGTACTTATTACACAAAAAAATTGGAGAGGTTTCCTTTTTCACAAAATACGACCACAGACTGCATTAAGTTCCTAGTTTTCTCCTATAAACACACATCCTATTCTAAACATGCCAGTTCGGAAGAAATTAAAAATCTTTAGGGAAAGAACACAACAAGAAAACCCCAAGGATGTGGGTACCTTTTGGATACCCTCATGGATTGCCTCCCATGCAGCGCTTAATTTAACGGTGCGGTACAACACGAGTGTTTGGCTACTCAGACTTCACCAAAACACTCTATAAAAACCATACAGATGACCAAGCTTCCCCCACCCCATCAAAAAAAGTGTTATATTGTCCCCAATGCACTAAAAAGTATATAAAATAAGGGAGGCGAGGCATACCTGTGGCGCCAAAGTGTGATTATCATGTAGTAGTCGAGCCTACTAGATTGGTGTCTGTGTCTCTCTCACCAACAGAGGCTGTCTCAGCAGTCCTCTCAGCATCAACAGCTTCCCGAGTAGCTTTATTACCGGTCTCTCCCATAATAGGGTTTGAAAAAGTTACTGATGTGGTGCCTGCAACACCACTTCCCGAGCCACCAGTACCAATAGCATCAATATGGATTTGTTGGGTGGCTAGGGTCTCTGTGCACTCGTGCTTCCTCTTTCTTTCTCCTCTTCTCAGCTCTCTCCTCCTAATGCTTTAAATATTTCAGGCTTAAATGTGCATCCTTCTCACGAACTTTCTTATCCTTTCTCCTTCTCTTTTTCATAGGCTCGAAAGGACTAACCGATGCTTCATCTTCCACAATAGCTTTTTGGCGTAGCTCCAGATTTGCATAGTCCCATAAATCGATCATTGGCAAAAGTGGCATCTGTGGCATGACTACTGGAGCACGATAATACATTGTGGTAGGATGTACCTTCAACTCATCCACATCCACCCGAAGTGCTGTTATTTGCTCTTTCATTTCATCTCTGGCATTTTCTGTTCAACTTTGTCCGTATTGATTCCTTTCTCCCTAACAAAGGGTCTGGACAATAGTTCATCATACCGGCGTTCACATGATGCCGATAGGAACCTATCTTGATCATAGTTCTCCTCTATTTCCATATCTGGAGTATTTTTAACTCATTTTCACTACTATTGGAGGCCATCTCTTTGATCAAAGTACCTACAAAACACACCATTATGTTAAAAGTTAATAAGGACACTTATTATGAAGCACTTAGGCCAAAGAAATAGCTGAAAGAAATTCCGAGGTGGGCTGTGCGAAACTAGTATTTTGACACTGCTAGGCATCCCTTCTTCGCGTTCGCGGCCAGGTGGTTGCGTTCGCGAAGAAGGATTTTTATTTTTCTCTCCTTTATGAACGCGTCAGGTGACCGGGAACGAGAAGGCCATCGATTTCACCTAGATCAGTGCCTCTTTGAGGCATTTTCTCAAACCCTTGGCAGGCACACTTTGTTTAAGCAACTTTTAAGCTTATTGCTCATTCCAATCACTATATTATTGCACTCTTGCACACACTTTACCTAATCTCAATCAATTTCTCCCAACAATTTAACAATTAAACACAATTAGAAGTTGATTTAAATCAAGGGAGATCGACAAAGAATGCCATTACCCATTTACTACACATCACGTTGAGGAAGAAAGGAACCCAATTAAAGATACCAGAAGGGCGGAGTTCATACCTCATGGATTGCAAGTTGTGAAGCTATGAATGGAAGGACTTGAGGAATTATTATGTGCCAAAGGAGAGGGAGTACTCTTTTTTTGAGAAGAAAAATATTTGGGGCTTCTGATTTTTGAACGTTTTTTAAACTTACCTAAACTACCTGGACGCTTCGCGTTCGCAGGAGGCCTGGCACGTTCGCGAAGGCTTGATATTTAGCTAGCCTTCGCATTCGCAGCCAGTCCACCGCGTTTGCAAAGAGTGAGTGCTGGGACAGATTTTTCAATTTTTCTTCAGCTTACTGCCCACAATGTGCGACGCCTGGTGTGACAGGCACTTTGTAAGGTGCGAAGCACACCATGTTCGCACATGCCGGACTTTTTAATTAGCTCACTATTTGCATTTGCGATGGCATGTGCGATGGGCACTCTTCCAGGTACGAAAAGCACATTTTTCAGAGGTATTTTTGGTGCTTCTCAACACTTGGTTTCTCTTCTCATTCCTTTGGGCACCTAAAAACACAAGAAAAAGAAACAAAAAGTGAAGTAAAACATAAAAATGATGGGTTGCTTCCCATCAAGCGCACAATTTAACGTCACGGTGCGACACAAGATACCTCACCATTTGGATCTCCATTTGGAAGATTTTAACCTTTGACCCAAACTTGAATCGAGTTTCCGGTGACAATCCCGGGGTGAAGGTTTGAACATGAGAAGTCCATTCTCTTGATTTTGCATTTTGCACTTGTTGGCCTTCAAGTGAGGAAGGACACTTTTCCTTCTTTCCACGACAAACTCAAAGCTAGATAGACCTTCATCAACCCTCCTTCCAAGGTCTTCCAAAATCTTGATTACTTCGACTCTCATCCATTCAATAAAACTTAAGGTCGAACAAAGGTTGAAGTGGGATTTGGGCGTCTCCACCTTCAAGCTTGCCTCATTCATAACATTCTCACTTAGAGATGCTATGACATCATGACCCACATATGGGGTAGTTAGTTGCAACACCACCTTTATTTCATGACCCTCCCTTGTGTTTTCCTCTTTTTTAGCCCTTGCGTCCACAAAGCATTGCTTTATGGATTGCACACTCTCCTCTTGGGTTTCTAGCGAGGCCAAGAGGGTTTGGAGCTTGACACATATGCCTTCTTCACTTGCAAATTCCTGGTCCCTGTTAAGGTCACAAGCACCACTAGCAACATTGTTAGCACAAGAAGGGGGAGGGGGACGATCATCATTGGGGTATTTGTTCCAATGTCCATCACGACCACCATATAAATAGCAATTGCGCCCATCATAGGAGCGAGAAAGAGAATATCTACCTCTCCTAGGGCCAATTCGACACCTTCTTCCAAGGTGGGGTCCTCCACAATAAGCACAATAGTCGGGATTATAAATTGGGATACAACTATCAACATTTCTAGCATTCAAATAAGTCATGATGCCATCAAAAAAATAAAACTAAACAAAAGAAAAACAACTATTCACAAAAATGAACTACAGTACGTAAACTAAAATTCTAAACTAACTCAATACGCCAAATTGTTCCCCGGCAATGGCGCCATTTTTGATAACGCTCAAATCATTCTCTCCAAGTAGGAGGTCACGGCGATCGTTAGAGAAAAATAAAATTTATAATTCCCAACGAGTGTCGGGGTCATACCCAAGGGAACAATGTAGTCGCGATCGAACTAATTGAGAATCCAAGCAACTTATTAAAGTTTAATCAACAAAAGGGAAAAAGATATCTAAAAAAGGGGGTTTTAGACTACAACTAAAGATAAAAATAAAAGATAAATTGATCAATGGCTTTCACCTTGCTTTCGCCAAGCAAGGACAACAAGGGAGACTTAGGAATGGGAATTCAAAACACAAGACTTGCACCCGATTAGCACTTAGGTAGTCTTGGTTGAAGGTATGCCTAACCATCTTTTGACCAATCAAGCATATATCTCATGTGTTTTGTCGAACCACCACGAGTAAGCAATAAACCAACCAATTAACTTGGGTGACTCTTAGATGGGAGTTTCTGGCAGCCAAACTATCTCTAGCCTTGGTCTAGAGTGAAAATCCCAAATCCCCACTATTGAATCTTCCCAAATTTAGGGAAATTCTCTCTCAAGCAACAACCCAAATTAGAAAGCTAAGTCAATGTTTGCAACCATTGACTATAAATTCAAGCATAGAGGATTCAATAGACCCAAATAATCAAAGGAGAACAAAATCTATATATGAATTCAATTACCCAAACAAGTATTATCTCTAATTCAATCCAGATCTCAATTCAACAATTACACCAATAAAATAGCAATTAAGAGCAAGAGTTGAAGAATGGAAACTAAGGATTTTACAATAAAGAGCATCTAAATCTTCACTCCTATGGTGTTGGTTTATGAACTTGCTCTCCAAGCTTTCCAAAAGTTGTGAAAATAGCCAAAGATGTGTTCCCAATCGGCTGAGAAGACTTTTATGTGGATTGGCGTTTCCAAATATGTGAAATTCCAAAACTGCCTCCGCTTTCCTTCTTCGCCTACGCGGAAGGTCGGCTGCGTACGCGAAGTGTCTTTTTCTGGTTGACCTTTGCATACGCGGTCAAGGCGTCGCGTTCGCGGATCTTTGCTTCAGTTGGCCTTTGCATAAGCGTGTGGGACACAACATTTGTGAAGGCAAGTACTTCTGCCAGCTACTTGCTTCTCCGAATAGCTCTCTTTTAACTTGTTTTCATCCGAATTTTTTCGGAACACTTCTAAAACACAGGAACCTGCATAGAAGTAATCTGTTGCACTTTTTTCCACTTATGCTTAGCAAAAGCATAAGTTTAAAGGCTAAATAAGTAGGTAGAATACCAACTTATCAAACCCCTAAACTTTAACTATTGCTTGTCCTCAAGCAACTCAAAGATTATAACTCAAGAGGCATACAACACAAGTGCAAATGACAATACCACAAGCCAAGGGAAACCCATTTCAAACACCAAGCATGACTTCGATTGGTACTAATGATTAGTCAATCGCATGATACTTACTCTAAACATTCCCTTCAATTCAAAACACAACTCAATTATGCCATGAAAAAAATAAGAACAAGCAAGTGACAACAACCAATCCTCAAGATGTGACTCAAACTACTTTCTTACCAAAACATGCTCATTTGACTCATTTTTCAGAGTTTATCAATGTCATCAACTATCCTAATTCGCATGCCCTCACTAGAACGAAAGTCCCAAAAACACATTATGTACAAAGAACAATCACAAGGGATAAATACAAACACTCATACTCACAAGAAATTTCAAGTGCACTCACGTCGAACCATAGGCTTTCCCTTAATGTAAATAGCTACTAATGTAGGGTAGCGAAGCTCGAAATCACAAAGGACTTGCGGGTTACGATGTTAGCTAGGGCTAAGGTGAGGATCTCATTTGGTTCAAGTGACTAAACCTCCCTAATGCTCTTTGTTCTCATTTCAAACACTGCTCACATTTTCAATTTCAACTTTACCTTATTTCTCCCTTGCACAACCCATGATTCTCCTTTTTAACTCATAATGATTCAACTCCTTATATTACCTTCACTTGGTAGCACCAATTTTTTCTTTTCATTTTGCTCATTTGATTGAAATTTTGGAGCAATTTTCAATTCTTATTTAAGGTGCTAACTTTCACATTGAAGCGCATTTCTTTTCTTCTCCTCATTTGATCACATGCACTCCCAAACTTAGGCATTTGCCTATGTTATGTTTCGTTTACCCCCCAAACTTAGACTTTTAGCCTACATTTCATTTTTAAGCAATTAGGGAGGATGGGTGCCAAAATAGAGGTTCCACAAAGGTCAAGGTGTTACAAGGTGCCAAAGAACGGCTACAAGCTCAAAAGGGGTTCACTAGGATTTGATGTCGTTGGAAGTCATTTGGGTGAAGTGGCTATCAAAAATGGCTTAAGGTCATTTCCCAAACTCGGTTACACCTAGAATTTTGCCTTAAATCATATTCGAGGCAAGTTCTAGATGACACGCATGCACGAGAATTATTCAACTAAACCTCACCACACATGATATGTGAATTATTCAAGAAGGAACAATTTTAACTTCCTAAATGAGAACCAAGAGGAGCCATTCTATATTATCACCGCTAATGAGCTAAGAGTCACAAATGCCATTCTTCACCATGCATTTTTCACAAAATATTTGGAAGGGTATGTCTATTTCATTTAGCATGCAAGACTACTTCATTAGTATCAAACAAGTCAATTTGCAACCAAAACCTTAAAAGATAATGATTTTCCCTTAAGAATGACGTCATTCAGTCTATCATTGGGATAATTCATCTATCTAAATCGGTGTGGCTACACTGGTTGGATCAACACAAATATCACATTTTTGGGCACATGCGATTTGCACAAGTCGAAGTGCATGTCGTATGTGCAACGCATAGGCCAGTCAGTGGGCATGTGTGAAGCTCGTGCAGTTCGCACATCGATATGTGCGGCACAAATATCCCCCCTTCTCAGACAAGTTCCATCTAGCCTAACGGGTACTCAGACTTCCCCTCGCCCACAATAACCAGCATCTCAACTACCAAGTAACAAAAGAAGCTTAAAAGTAAAGAAAACTAAAAAGCTAAACCATCAACTTCTTCCACAGAACATCAAAACCCGATGAGGGTGCAAATCCATAAAGTACACCCGACAAAGGCATCACAGTATATAAACAAACAAAACAAGCCCGACAAGGGCATAATAGTATTAAAAATGATAAAATAAGCCCGTAAAAGGCTTTATAATATCCATAAGTAAAGCAAGATAATCTAGAAAGATAGAGTGCAGATTAACACGCCACCCCCAACCAAGATAGGGCACTGCCCCCACTGCATCAAAGTAAGAAATAAGTTTGACGGGCTCCCTGAGGTGTATCAATATGAACTGGAGGAAGAGAGAAACTCAAGTCGCCCCTTATCATCATCATCATCATCCTCCGGTGTACCCGATCCACAAAAAGACTTTAATCTATCCATCATCTTGTTCAAGAACTTGCTCTTGTTCTTCTCGTGCTCGTTGAACTTCTTTTGTCACTTTTCAACCTTACCCTGCCTGCGGCTCATGTGCTCCAAGTGAGTATTCATTACACTCAAGCACCCATTAATCAAATTTTGCTCATTCTCCACCTTGGCAAGAGATGGAGGGACTCAAAACCTGGTAGTGTGTCGGCTCCAGCTGAGCCAATAGAGAATCCAACCAACAAATGTTGAACATGTGCATCTACTCTATGAATCTGACTAGAGAGGTGATGCATGGAATAGGGCCTGGACTGTAGAGCTCCCACAAACTGAGATGATCCAGATGCAACTCTCAAAGGGCCAGTGGGTTCAGTCAAAGACTCTGGAAATTGTTCGAAGCATGGAGAAGCTACATCAATCTTTCTTTTTTTCTGCTTTACTTCTAGGGCCCTCTTCAACAATGGGTGGATCAGAGTTGCTGGATTCTTTTTAATGTCAGTCGGATTCGGCAACACCCCATCTTCGTAGCACAACTGAGTCACCAATGAAGGGAAGAAAAGGCTTTTAGACCTTCCACTAGCCACCTCAGCCATTTGAATCAACCCGGTCCATGTACACTCCTAGTCACACTCTATCAAACCTTTTCTAAGAAAAAAGAAGAGATATTTCATATATATTTTCTACTATATCTTCTAATAGTAGAACTTTTAACTTAAATAATGTAAATATTAAGAGATGAAAACAACTAATACAATGTTTTTTTTTAAAATCAAAATAGTCTAAAAGCTATCTCCAAAAGTTGAGAAAGAACGGATGTTAATAAATTCTTTTGTTATTTTTTGTAAACTAGATCACTATCAATTTAATGTAATTAAAGGTGTTAATTGTTTGATTCAATTCACTCTTACAAGCCGTACTTGTAAGACTTCAAATATAATTTCAATAGATAGGTGGTTATATTAAATTATTTTTAACTAATTAATTAATTATATTGAACTCAAACAAAACTTCACCAAGTCTCAATGAAACTTCATCTAATTGATCCGATGTTTTCAAAATTATTATTTGACTCAGACTTGTTTCATGAGAATAATGTCTTTATCGCTAAATATAATTAAAGGGGTTAATCATTCGATTAGATTCAATTAACTTATTATCGACTAGTATATAATTCGATTCAATATAACTTATTATATTGTATTTAAACAAAACTTCAATGAGCCTCACCCACGGTTCATTCTAATAAAGTATTTCGAGAATTCTTATTAATTTGGCTTGGACATGATCAACTGGAGCAATATCTTAATCGATATAGTGTAATTAGAGGTGTTCATTATTCGACTCAATTCAATTTTACAAGATCTTATCTACTTGTAAGTTTTAACTATAGTTTAAATAAATAGGTGATCATATCTTCTTTTTTTTTTGAAGCCTCAGGATAACACCCAGCCACTACAATCTCTGTCATAGCCTCTGCCCTCCGGGTGAGCACTGGGTAAACCCCCCACTCTGTAATAGCCTGCAAACTACATAGAGGATGTAAACCTCACTAGACAAGCCCTGTGCGACAAACTCGACTCAGAAGGCATTGAGGGGAGGATCGATCCCATATCATCTGTGTGGATATCATCCCCTATCCCTTAAACTTGTGGTTTCCCTTATGTTTTTTAAAAGGAAAAAAAGAGTTTTAAAAATTTGCCCCTACAAAGATTCAATCTCATGAAGAAGCAGCCACAAGCAATTTCACAGGGTCCTGCAAGGCCACTGAACCAACAACCAACTTTGTTTATGGGTTCCCACCAGCATATTCTTATACCTTTAATTGATTTTTTAATATAATTACAAGGTTTCGAAAAAAGTTAGGGGGTTCCTGGGAACCCCCTAACTGTACCGTAGATTCGCCCCTGATGGATAACCAACCCCGAACCAACCAAGCCATCCCGAAGGACATGTAATTATTTATATTAACTAATTATATTAAATTGAAACAAAATTTCGCTAAGTCTCACTAATAATATGAAGATGACTACAAATTTTATTCATCATGGCAAAAGAATAAAATCGGTTGTTTTAAAATTTAACTGTTTAATCTTTGCTTTCATTATATCTTTTAATTGAAAATATTGTATTTTAGAATTCATGTTTAATTAAACGCACAAGCAATTTCTCCATTTGTAATTTTTTTCTCCCTTCGTCATTTTATATTTATTAACCATTTTAAATTATTTTTTCTTACTTTATACTCCTTTCACCCCATATTGTTTGTCTTGTTTTACTTTTCGAAAGTTAATTTGACTATTACTCAATGCTAAACTAATTAGATCAACTCAATATTTTACAAGTAAAATTTAGATATTCAAAAACTATATGAAAAATATTACAAGTTGCAACTTTTCTCATATCAATTTGATAAAAAATTATATTTTAAATTATTGATCAAAGTTCACATAATTTAACTCTCGATAAGCGAAACGTGACGATAACTTTATCTAAAATTAATTAAATATGTATTTTAAACATAATACTTAATAAAATTGCTTATTAGAGGTCATATTAGTAACAAATATAAGTAATGATTCACAAGTTATGAAATCGACGTGTGACTCTCTTGAGTTGCTGTTAACTAGGGTCGACACATATGAATTACATGATTTTTATGATTTCTACAATGTGTTGATATCTATCATGTCTAAAGTATTTTGAGTTTTGACTATCGTTCTTGAAATGTTTTCAAATTATATTCAAAAAATTATTTAACAATGTAGTTTAAGTTTATATAAATATAATAATTAATAAAATTACTTAATTAGAGGTCATATTAATAATAAATTTAAATAATAATTTCAAAGTTATCAAATCAGCGTAACATAGGGGCACAAGACTACAACATTAATGCTTGACTCTCTTGCGTTGTTGTTAACTAGGGTCGACACATATGAACTATATGATTCTATGATTCCTATAGTTTGTCGATGCCTACCATGTCTAAAGTATTTTGAGTTTTGACTGTCGTTATTAAATTATTTTCAAATTACACTAAAAAACTATTTTAAAGGTATAATTTAAATTTATTATAATATATTAATTAATAAAATTATTTAATTAGAAGTTATATTAATAACAAACATAAGTAATGATTAACAAGTTATTGAATCGGCGTAACATAGGGACACAAGACTATAACATCAATGTGTGGCTTTCTTGAGTTGCTATTAATTAGAGTCGATACATATGAACTATATGCCTCTTATGATTTCTATAATATATCAACGTCTACCATGTCTAAACCGTCTTGAGTTTTGTTGTCCTTATTAAAAATATTTTCAAATTATATTTAAAAAATAATTTAATTATGTAGTTTAAATTTATTTAAATATAATAACTAATAAAATTAAATAGAGCTCATATTAATAACAATATAAGTAATAATTTACAAATTATCAAATCAACGTAAATATAGTCATATATCATGATAACCAAAAATTACATGTAGGAAAATATGACGAATTTCATTAATCATGTGCTACTGATGTTTCCTTTTATTTATTTGAAGCAGCAATGCTGATGTTGTGGAATTTACAACATTTTCGGTCCTTTGTTTTAAGCGTTTTAAAGAAATACACAACAAGATGTGGAATAGCTGAAAACTCAGACAAATAAATTCTTGAAGTGAAATGTGTATCACTAGAATTTTTTAAATAATTTTACTTGTCTAATTAAGTAATTTTAAGTAATTTCATTTGTTTGTTGATAAATAATGTTAATAAAATTCTTGAAGTAAAAATACCCGTCTACAAATATTATCATTCTAAATTTTAAAAATGTCCAGTCATTCTAAATTACTTAAAATGTTAATTTTAATTAAATTAATAAAATTACTTAAATAAATGGAATGATGGGATGTTTTTCTTGTTTGTTTGTATGGATAAATTTTTGAAGTGGAATGTCCACAAACAAATAAACAAGAAAAATGTTCTTTTTAAAAAAAAAAAAATTAAAAGGGGGATCCAAAGGCTCTTTATTCAAAACAGCAAATAAGCATACAAAATAGCCAAAGGCCCAAATGCTGTTACGATCTAAACTTGTTGTGAGTGACACTCACACTAAATCTCCCGGTGGGAGAATCAATTAACCTTATAAACCATCCAACACTTAGCCTAAAATGGACAACTAAATCAATATCATTAATAAAGTCAATAATCAATATATTAAATGAAGAGTAAGCATAAATATGTGAAAATAAACCATCCTTAAAACCTGAAAGTCATCGTACCAAAACTCTAATAATTGTCAAAAGAAGGGGATGCAACCCCAAAATCAAAGTAATAGCTAAGTCCGAAATAATGGACCAGAAAATAAGTGAAGAACTCATGGTAGCTCGAAAGATGCAACTCACCTTTGAATTCGAATACTGTATGAATCACAACTGAGGTCTCGAAACAGTCGCCAAAATATGTCCTGTACTCAACAAAAGAAAAGCACGTGTAGTATCACTACACAAGAAATAACGGTACTGATAGGGTCATCGACCAACCCAAAATGAGAAATATGAACACACAACCATAACATAGTACAACATGAAGTTTAGTCAATCTGAGTCAACAAGAATAACAAGTCAAATCAAACTATGACCACCAACAAGACTCCAAATCAACAAGACTGACTCAATAATTATATAAATTATGTCCCAACTACATAAGTAATAGACAACACATAATTGTGTCACATCATGCAATTAACTCGGACCACCCAAGGATCCCTAAGACAACAACTATGGCAATTAACATGCTTCCCGATTTACATAAAAAACTACCTTTAGCAATTAAGCACACAAACCCAGTTCACTCAAGGAACCAACATAATAATGACAACACTTAAGCGTTGTTCATTCAAGGAACCAATATAATCAAGAAAACACATAATCCTTGATTCACTCAAAGAACCGTCACACTCACCAAATACCTGTACACACATGCTAAGGGTCTTATGGTCGCTCACTAGCCATGACCTGCAGGAGACGAGCTTTTGTGCATGTACCAAATTTCAGACATCAAGTATCTATAAATCTTATGTCAACCAATCCCGTGGAGATGTTCAAATACCGGTATGTTTCACCATAATGACAATCATCAATACAATCACAATCACAATGATAACAAAAATAATACTTGTAAAAACCAACAAGCTTTCATTTAAACTCATTGCATGCGATTAACACTTAGGATATCAAACAATCATTCACTTTTACTTGAACCTGCATTGTACAAGCAATACTAAGAAATAGTTATCATGCACACATAACAAAAATTGGATTTCAACTACATTTAACCATCACCTATCTCAATCCAAGCCTAAAATGCTCTATTGAACCTGAGTTTTTCCTTTTCTTGCAACATCTGCTTGATAGCGGTCTAAAAACAAAAATATAAACACATAATCAATCAAATGACCTATAATATCACGGACTACAACTTAATCCCGAACTCCAAGACCAATTTCATGATCATCCCACCCATTCTAGGGCTTTTCCATCATAAATTCACCTTAAAACTATCAATTTCATGATTACATTAGTGAATTATAGTCATGCAAGAGTAAATAATCAACCTTTAACTAAAATCCAAAGGTTTTACATCTAATTTACTCCCATTGCACCAGAAATTACAGCTAGGTCAAGTTAAACCCTCTCCAAGACTCTTAAACTAGTGATTTTAAGATCGAGGAATAAACAAACTAGTTAATGGAGATAAATAACTTATCTTTACGAAGAATTCTGGTTGAAAATAGGTGAAAAACTCCTCAAATCACCTAAGCCCTCCTCAATATGTGTTTAGAAATAATAAATTATTTTTGAGAAAGTTTTTGTATAAACAACGATTTACCTTACTATAGCGGTCCGATCCCGTTATAACAGAATTCACACGTTATAGCGGGATTGAACGCCTTTAACTTTCGCTATAGCGGGAATTTCTCCGATAGCGGCAGCCCCATAGCGGCCTGCCATAGCGGTGTGGCGAAACAAAAACTCGGGATTGCTCCCAGTTTTGCCTTTTTCTCAATGCACCCCTTAAACCATGACATTTCGGACTAACCCCTTTACGTCAATTTCGATATTGGGAGCTCTACTTACCCGAATTTACTTATGAAAAGTCCTACGAATTTCTTATCGTCTTAGCTAACATAGAGTCAAGCTAAACTTTATTACATTTACCCAATCCATTCTCGAATTGCCTTAGACCATACCACACTCAAATTTCGTCCAAGACTATCTTAGCCTGAAATTTTTAACTTCCAATTTTGGGGAAAACCTAACCCAAATATTTGCGCGATTGACTCAACCGTAACAACAGAAAGGGTCATTACAATAGATACTAATTTATCCATCGTTCATCCCGAACGATTTGGTTTCTTGAGAACCTGTTTCACTTGTGGGTAAAAAGTTGGTTTGGGAGACCAAACCAATGTAGTGCTACAGAAACTGTGAACAAGTCTACACTTGACTCTGCTCCTATTTTGTTTTACATCAGCCATTGACATCATAGGAAAGGTACAAACATATGAAACATTAGGTATCCTGGTTGGATACTGCAGCTACTTAGAACTTGTGCGTGTGGCTACCTCTCTCTTGTACAGCTTAGCCAATTAAAGAAATTAAACAATAACTTTGGGGCAATTAGGATAACATCAATTGCTTAGAGCAATTAGGACAACATCAATTTTCCAAATAACATCATTGGAGCGATTTGGACAAAAAGCTTAAGGAATTTATGATAAGAAATATAAATACCAAACTAACAATTTTCTGAAAACACGTGAACTCCAAACGAAACAAAATTTGAGAAATTGAGTTTTGATTGAATGACCAAATATCAATGAAGGAATTAAACGAAGAAAATATCCAACAAAATTAAAAAAACACAACTTTATGACTACTAATTATTAACCCTTCCAAACCAGTAACAAAAAATTTCATCAAATAAGAAATTATCTCGGGTTTGTTGTTCATATCTTGTAAAAAGCGATATTCAAATTATTGAAATATCTAAGTGTTACAACAAATTTGTTGAAAATATCACTAGCTAGAAATTAAGATTATAAGAAATGATAGGGAAGAATATAAATCTCCTTTTGAAAAATATGTTTGAAATATAGCATTATTCATCAATAATTGCCTCATACACGCCACTATCTAATGAAATCAGAGAAACGAAGAGCCAAACATTAAATGAGATGATGAATGCCTTGTAAAGGAGTTTGTTAATATCCTGGGTTCACAAAAGTAGTCTGAAAAATACTTAAATGTTAATTAATTATCCAAACTCACATAATTCACTTTGTAATCTTAAGAAATATAATTCCTTCAATATGTCTGAGGTGTTGGATTACTTTTTCTCAAGATAAAACAAATATACATGTTATTAGATTAACAGTACCTCAAATGTCAATAACTTCATCAAACATGAAGGAAGTAATAAATTACACAAAGACTCGATATTTGTTTGTAAGAAAATATGCAGAAGAACTGTAAAATTTTCGATCATCAAAATTGAGGCTAGTCCTCTGAATTGATAGTCAATGAAAGGTAGTGTGAACATGTGTTATTATATATTATTGAAAAAGTCAAGACCTATTCAAAATGAAAATATATTTTTCAAATTGCATCTTTTTTCTAGTGTCTTTTAGGGAAAAAATGTCACACCCCGAGTCTACACCCTAGACATGATCAGCATCTGAAGTCACTACTAACCCGAGCATACCCTTGGTCTGGCATAATACTATAACATGTACTAAAGTAAATGAAAGCATACTGAGAAGCATCTAAAAAGGTAAATCTTTAATCAAAGAAATACTTTAAAAGTGACTAAAGAGTCAAACTGCATTCTGAAAATATATCTTAACTGACTGATTGACTACACATCTCTGAAGCCTCTAAACATGTCAGAATACTAACTACCATGACAAGACCCCCAATCTACCTTTATTTAAACAAAAGTAAGCTGCTAAACTAAATTGCAAACTAAGCCCTATGAAAGTAAGAGGCGCTCACCAATAGCTGAGAGTGAGGACCCTAACATAGCTCTGATCACGTGCCTGAGTACCTGGGTCTATATCAATTAAAGATGCAACACCAAATGGCGTAAGTACATGGAATATACTGTATGTAAAATAATAGAAAAAATGACATAAAAGGATAATTACTTTCTGACATAACTGAGCAACTGAAACATGAAATCGAATGTATAACAAAATCATGAGATAAACTGAGTACTGAAATATAAGCTGGTCTGAATATTTGAATCATAATGTAAACTATATAGCTAAATCATAAGGTAAGCTAAATATCTGAATCATAAGAAAACTAAATATAAGACTTCATAAAAAATTTTAAAACAGTGAGCTTGTGTCAAAATCATCTTTCTCAAAAATAAGTTTTCTATTGTAGAGTCTCTCACAATCGACCTAACACCATGTGAGCTCATGATGTTCAATCATCACTCGATTGGAAAGTTATCCTATACCTTTCCAGCACATAGGGCATACTGTAACTATAGATATATGTTGAGACCTGTCACAACTCAACTACCAGACCGTGCAGGTACCTACTCTAAGCACCTAGATAGGAGAATCCTTACCACTCCATTTAAAATGGGACTGCGAAAATAATTAAAAATCTTGCAAATTTTCCTTTTATATAAACAGTTACAAAATTTTTGAGTACAATGAAATCTTTTACAAATTCAATTAAAACCTTCCCTAGGAACTAGTCTAAACAGGTACAAGAGCTTCTAAGAGAAGTACAGTAATAAATAAGACACAACTCTCACCATAGGACGAGAGGAGTAGAAGCTGTTGGAGATTGCTATCCATATCACCTGAAAAACAACAACTGATCCTGCAACTAGACTATACCCAAAAGGGTATAACAAGAGTAGTATCTGTACAAATAATATTTACTGGTAGGTATCATCGATCGATCTAAACCTACCACAAAATATTATGTAAATAATCAGAAAAAAACATACAATTTGAAAGTTATACAATTCAGGTCCTTTATCAACAACCCTTACTACCCAGGTAAATAATCCAAGGACTGTATACATTCTTTCCCAAGCCTCCCTACCTCATTCCGCTGACAACTCCATCGTTAGCAGGCATTTCATCTTTGTATACCGGTCATAACCTGCCCCTTATAACACAAAGAATCTTCAAAAGTCTAACAATCTTGCTAAACACTAGAAATACCTTACCAGTTTCAATCCCGTAATTCACATTACTAACTACCCCTGATAGCAGGTATGTCACCCTCACTTAAGATCCTAAGTCAACAACCTTGACCCTTAGCCCTTAGCCTACAATAACAGACTACTTCTGAGTTTTTAGTATTCAACCCCCAAGGTTCCTTACCCTTGACATTTCGCTGATTCAGGCACTCACATAATACTAGTCTTGTTTCACTAAACCAGTCAAACTTAACTCCCTAGGAACTTTAGTCCCTCCAAACTCACTCATCTTGGAGCCGTCAAGCAATACGCCTCAAAACCTCTAGTCCTGTGCCCAACTAGCCCATACATCACCGCTAGTCGGCCTGTCACTCTTGTAAAAAAAAGGGAAATTCAAGTGCACGCCAATAACAGAATACTACCAGACAACATGAAATAACCAAGTCCATATGACTATCAATAAGACCCTCAACCAATAACCAGACTCAACAACCTTATAAGTCATGTCCAACTATCCAAGTAATCAGACCACATATAATTATGTCACAGCTTGTAAACCACTCGAACATCCCAAGGATCCTTAGGACATCATTTATGCCATTTAACATGCGACCCCAGTTTATAGAAGAAACCACCTTATCACTTAAGCATATCAACCCGATCCTTCAAGGACCAATATGTATATCAAGTAATACTAAATTTCGGTCCTCTCAGAAAATTAACATGTAATGAACATCACTAACAGATAAGCCCGGTTCACTCAAGGAACCAACAAGTAATGAACAACAATAATAGATAAGCCCGATTCCCTCAAGGAACCAACAAGTAACGAACATCAGTAACTGATAAGCCTGGTTCACTTAAGGAATAAAAAAGTAATGAACATCAATAACAATAAGAAGGGTTCACTCAAGGAACCAACAAGAAATAAAGATCAATAACAATAAGTCCAGTTCACTCAAGGAACCAACACACATATAGTACTCAATCCCATACCAGGCGTGGTACCCAAGCCAATCATAATAGAACTTGTACCAGACATGGTATCCGAGCCAACCGATATAGAATCTGTACCAGGCATGGTACCCAAGCCAATCAGTAGAGAACCTATACCAGGCGTGGTACCCGAGACAACCGATAGATATTCCATACCAAGCATGGTACCCAAGCAAACCAATGAATCTGTACCAGGCGTGGAACCCGATCCAACCGAATGTCACAGAAAATCCAACAAACAATAATAATGAACACAACCATACTTGTAAACCAATAAGTAATTAAGATAATTCATTTCACATGATTGACAACCAGATATCATAAACATTTATCATTTCATTCCCTAGGCTATGTAATATGCAGACAATACTAAGCAAAAGTTATAATGCACACATATCGTAAATGGAAAACAATCAACCATCACCTACCGACAGACCTGGTTTATAACCCCAATCTTGATGACCTGTCCGAAGACTAACCCTCGGTTTACCATCTAGACACGTATAGTCATTTACATAAAATTCTGGACCCCTTTAGAAAAGTAAGCACATTCTAGGAAATTCATGCCCTAACATAAAGGACTTCGTACCCTTCCTGTTCTTTCCATTCCCCCTAAGTAAAACTTTCCCGGAGATCCACTACAACCTAGCAATCCATTCACATGTACACATTATAGGTTTCTCAAACCTGACCAACAATCTAGTCCCACTAGAATTTAGCATCAAACATCAATGATAACACGAGAATCGAGTCACATTACCCATAATAACATCCTCCTCCTTCAGGCAATCAAACAATCACTACGATATCCCTCCAGA
The DNA here is from genome assembly GCA_003996215.1 of Jaltomata sinuosa. Classification (NCBI taxonomy): domain Eukaryota; kingdom Viridiplantae; phylum Streptophyta; class Magnoliopsida; order Solanales; family Solanaceae; genus Jaltomata; species Jaltomata sinuosa. The sequence goes on along the minus strand of QJPP01000031.1, from coordinate 814,549 downwards.
CTCCATGACCGAAGGACTAGGCATGAATTCTCCCGTTATTCTATAATAATAATATACAATGAATTACAGGTCTAAGTCTACTCAGTTAAACCTAGCCTACCTGGATGCCAAGCATCTGCTGCAGAGGTCTGAACACTAACTTCTGGCTTAGTGGAGGCGAATCGTGACAGAAAGTGAGCCTGGAATCCATGGGTTTTACCCCATTCGAGCGAGAATCCTTCCTCTCCATTTCTCCTTAGCTTTGGAGCAGTCTAGGAGGGTTAGCGACCTAAAACCCGCTACAACGGCCTCAACTTTTTTAGCACATACAGTCTTTAGTAAAACGGTCATAACTTTTTACTCGGGAAGTGAATTAATAAATAGTTGGTGGCGTTGGAAAGAGGACTCAAAGATCTTTAATTTCGTGGATATTGAGACCCCTAACTCTTTATATTCTAGGAACAATATTCACTTGAAGTTGATCCTAGTTTGAACTTATCCCAAAACTTAATCGATAAGGAAACTTTCAACTTAACTTTGTGCTAGGAGTATTGTATGACCTTAGTACATATCAAATGCACTCTCATACTAAAGAATTAATCCTAATGCTTATTATGAATAAAAAATACATGCCTTGACCATAAATATTTTCAATAACGATGGAATAGGTCGTTACAACGGACACCAATTTATCCATCGTTCATCCCTGAATGATACCCTTCCCCGAGAGCCCAAGAAATCCGGGGTCTCATCAATATACCAGAATGAATGATTTTGAATATAATGGATGAGATAAAATTTTCCATGATACGAGAACTACATTTCGGTATAGCCCCCTTTCCTGCTATAGCAGCACCACGGTAGCGGCCTGCTTTAGACAGTCACAATTTTAGCTAAATTTATAACACAAAACTCAGATTTTGACATCCCAAACTAACCCTTTTACGTTAAATGCTATACCTCGAGTTCTACTAACCCAAACTCCATTTAGAAAAGTCTTACGAGTTCCTTATACCCTTGGCTAACATTAAATCAAGCAAAACTTTACTATACGTACCCAATACATTTCTGGATTGCCCTAGACCATACCTTGCTCATATTTTGTCCAAGACTAGCCTAGCTTTAAAATTCTAACTCCCACCCTCGAGGAAAATCTTAACTGGGGTAATTACACCTTAAACAATGATATAAAGTAAATAGCAACACCAAACACTACACCGTATTTTTCCTTTGGGACATCTACCTTATGAACCTTTTCACCCTTCCATGATTAATGCATAAGAGTAGACCATCTAGAGTATAACCACTAACCAACACACCACTATGGGTTTCATTAACACATAAATTCTCCACCACCACTTACATTAGTCTATTTAACCCTCATCAATTAATTGTTTATAACCAACCAACTTTTTAGTTATCACCCGAGGTCAAGCTATACTTATTTAGCCTCATAACTAGCTTATAACTAGTCAAATTAGTGACTCAACATGTCTCAATCACTCAAGGAGCAATAACAACCAAGTATTACCATGATCAATAGGAGGGACATGAATATTGAAGAACACATCTAATAACCCCATTCCCTCATTCTACCCTACAACTAAGGATCATCAATCATAATCAGGCTATCTCATAGGTCACTACTATAAAATCTCAAACTGGAGTAGAAACATATACAAGAGAATCAAGTATATCATAGACCAACTCCAGAACCAAAGCAAATCTAACAGATACATAAGAGTAAGTAGAACCCAGATCAAATTAAATAGTAGCCACCTGGTCACAAACGAGAATAGTACCTATAATAATGGCATCAAATGCCTCAGCTCGGTCTTACCTGGAAAGGCATAATAGTGAGCTCTATCATTAAGCTGGGAAACCTCCCTAACAGGGTGCGCTCCACCCTTCCCTGCACTATCATTACCTTTGTTTCCACCATGACCTCCTTGATTATTACCTCATCCACCCTGTGGATAGACCCTACCATTACCACCTCCACCTCTACCTACTAGAACCACAGCCTTGGTCTATGACTATACCTGATTACTTATCTGCCTCCGAGGACACTCTCTATTGAATTTCCCCACAACACAACAAGTATAACAACCTCACTCAAGAGAAGGCCTATTAGCCAAAGAATAGGAATCCCTTTGGCCTCTAGCAACTGGAGACTGTTGAATAGCCCCTGAATGGCCACTTGTAGAGGCTAGCAAAACTGACTTAATGGGGTGAGCTGAGTGAACTTGCTGGCTGTGACCCCTGGAATAAGATCCACTGTAGTTACCCACATTCTGGGACCTCTTGGCTAATGCCTTAGCCAGACCAACTTGCTTAACTCCCTCAAGCTTTTTCACATAATCAACTACGTTATTGAAACTCTTTTATGCAGAAGTCATGTGAACAGGAAAAACCTGAAGATCAGTGTTCAAACCTTTAATATATAACCGAATCCTCTCCTCCTTAGTGCCCAACAATTGGGTAGCATAGCGAGACAAAACATGAAACTTAGCCTCATAGGCCGCAATTGACATACTTCCCTTTTCAAGGGCTAAAAACTCATCCTTCTTACAGTCCTAAATAGTACGTGGTACATACTTCTCCAAAAATAGGGCATGAAACTGAGCCCAAGTCAATGGAGCCAAAGTTGGTGATCGACACTTCACATGGGCCCTCCATCACTGCTTGGCATCCCCTTGCAGTTGGAAAGTCACAAATTCTACACCATGCAATTGCACAATCCCCAATTTATGTAGCCTCTCATAGTAATCAAGGATGAACTCAAATGCATCCTCAACCTCAGTACCATGAAATGAAGGAGGTTTTATTTTCATAAACTTGGTCAACAACTCATGTTTGGTCCCGATCATATCGGGGCCTAACATAGGATGGGAAAATGCATCAGTACCAAAAGCCTCATCCATCCTGGGAGCTATAGTGGCAGTGGGATGAGCACTTGGAACCTAGAAAGTCAGCACAGTAGGGGTGGCTCCAGTACCAGTCAACCTGCTTAGAAAAGCCAGAACCTACTAAATAACCTTAGAAGACATCAGAGGAAGGACTTCACCTCTAGGTGATGTTACCACATCCGGTTCCACACCATCCTCGTCCACTGCCTCAACCTCCTTAATATAATCATGGGATGGGAGAGGTGATACTAGCCTCTGACGGGCCTAGTCAGCTGCTGCCTGAGCTCCACCCCTGGTAAGAGTTGCTCTCCCTCTTCTCCTTCCCTACCCCTATCTCATCCTCTAACAACCAGTTCTGCAGCTGGAGTTACTTCTCTTGCTTTGTTCGATCTAGTGTTCACCATCTACAGGCAAAATAATGAAGAGGGTCAGATACCAATTTGGATTGCCAGAAACTAATTGGAATCAAGTTATAGCACGAAGGAAGAAATGAAGGATAGTTTCCTAAGGTCCTATTGCCTCTTGAAGAAAAGTACATAGATCTTTGTACCGTTCTGCAAGACTTTACTAGACCTATTTTGGTATGACCAGAACAATGAACCTAGGGCTCTGATACTAACTTTGTCACGACCTAAATCCGTTGTGAGTGGCACTCATACTAAACCCCCTAGTGGGAGAACCAACTAACCTTATAAATCATACAACACTTAGCCTAAAATGGGCAACTAAATCAATATCTTAAATGAAGAGTAAGCATAAGTATGCGAAAATAAACCATCCCTAGAACCTGAAAGTCATTATATCAAAACTTTAATAATTGTCAAAAGAAGGGGATGCAACCCCAAAACCAAAGTAATATCTAAGTCCGAAATAATTAACCAGAAAATAAGTGAAGAACTCATGGTAGCTCGGAAGATGCAACTCACCCTTGAGTTCGAATACTTTAAGAATCACAGCTGAGGTCTCGAAATAGTCGCTAGAACATGCCCTGTACTAAATAAAAGAAAAACACATGTAGTATCAGTACACAAGAAATAATAATGTATTGGTAGGGGCATGGCCAACCCAAAATAAGAAATATGAACACATAACCATAACGTAGTACAATAATACAACCATGAACCCTATAATATAACTCTACTCCAAGTTCATAATGCTTAACCTTGTGACAAGTACAACATGAAGTTTAGTCAATCTGAGTCAACAAGAATAACAAGTCAAGTAAAACTATGACCACCAACAAGACTCCAAATAAACAATTCTGACTCAATAATCATATAAATCACAAGTAATAGACAACACATAATTGTGTCACATCATGCAATTAACTCGGACCACCAAAGGATCCCTTAGACAACAAATATGGCAATTAACATGCATCCCAGTTTACATAAAGAAACCACCTTTAGCAATTTAGCACACAAACCCGGTTCACTCAAGGAACCAATATAATAATGCCAACACTTAAGTTTGATTCACATAAGGAACCAATATAATCAAGAAAACACATAATCCCCAATTTAGTCAAGGAACCATCACACTCATCAAATACCTATACACACATGCTAAGGGTCTTATGGTTTCTGTCACGCCCTGAGGTTACCCCCTAGACGTAACATGGGACTTGGAATCACAAGGATTCCAAGCTAACCCTTGGTCATAGCATTCTCAAGCATAACAAAAGATAAGCGGAAGCAATCATAGATAAAGATAGAATATCAAAAATAGAAAGTCGAATCAAGAGATACAATCATCCAACAAAACCCAACAACACTATGTCTGAAAAGCCTCTACAACTAGCATAAGGAGTTGATGGGACAATACCCCAAGTAACTCAATAACAATCTGGAAGGAAAGAAAGCATAGAAAAACTAGAATAAAGTCTGGTCCTCAAAAAATGAGGACTCACCAAAGCTGATCGTGAGTGGCCGGGAACTCTAGCCACGTATCTGTGAAGGGACACCTGAATCTGCATCTTCAAAGGATGCATCGCAATATGCGTTAGTACTATGGAATGTACTAAGTATGTGAGCAATGCATGAACATGATGAAAACATGCTAAGTATACTTAAATATCTGAAATCATGCTTTTAAAGATAAAGAGAGTGCAATGACTCTAATACTTTCTATAAGCTGAAACATAATCATAAGTAATAAGTCTGAAATCTGAATAAGAGTCAAATGCAAGTTTTAAAAGCATAAACTGTTTTCTGTGGGAGGTTCTCTAACCGACATAGACCATATGAGCTACATGAAATTCGATGTATCTGCCCCATCGAGAGGACCCAATATACCTTGCCAGGGTATAAAGGCATTACTGTGGTGTGATCACTAAATACTGATGCCTAACATAGGGGACTTAAAACCTATGAGGGAACGTAATTTTGGGACCTTTTTGGGTACTCTCACCCTGTCCAACTTGGTTCTAATACTACTCCCAAAACGTACATATAGCTCATATAATACTGGGCATATCCGATGCCAAAACTGTTCATACTGATGACATATCTAATGTCAAAACTATTCGAAAAGCAATAAGATATATCTGATGCCATGCAATTCAAATTCATAAATATGAAGGCTTAGCTTAGCCATAATTCAAAACATGCTCTCCTTTCTAAATTCATGCTTGAAGAATTAGGCATAGATTTTCATAAATACATAAAGGCCATGTATTTAATCATGCCATCTTTCTCTTGAAAACATACAAATTCATGGATTCATGCTAAAAATCAACTTTCATGCTTGGGTCTTTAAAACCAATAAGAGAATCATATTCAAATCATTAGTAATCAATAGAAAACCATGAATTTAAACATAGAAGCTGATTTCATAAACGTTTCCCAAATTTTAGATCAAAACCCTAATTTCATAAATTCATAATTCAACAGAAAAATTCAGAATTTTGGGCACAAGGGTGAAATGAACCCTTTGTTTAAGACCCACATACCTTGGTGAAAGATTACCCACTTCAATGGAAAAGATTTAGGAGACTTGACTTGGGGCTTGGAGACTTGAAGCTTGAGGAAGAACTTTTCTTCTTTTGGGAGGTGATTGAATAGTTTAGGAAGAACTAAGGGTAATAAGGGTGAAAACCCTTCTTGAAGTAATCAAAACGACCTCACTTAGGAGGTGAAAACCCTTCTTGAAGTAGTCAAAACGACCTCACTTAGGAGTTAAAAGGGTGGGAAATGACTAAAATACCCCAGGGATTTAACTTAGAAAAAATGACTTAAACACCTGGTTTCAGGTTCCACGGGTCCCTCCCACGAATCGTAGAACCAGTCACAACTCATGGAATGGAGTCGTGGTTCTTGAGCCAAAATTCCAGGCTGTTGGATATTTTCTACGGTCCTACAAGATGACTCGTGGAAGCTTCCACGAGTCGTAGGACTGAGTCGTGGAACTCAGGGAACTTGACCACTCTCTGTCTGAGTTCCACGGTTTGGTTCCACGACACATGGAAACATTCACGAGTCGTGAAACTGACTCGTAGTTCTCATACCTGAGGGTGGTCTGCAAGCATAGAATCATGAGTCACTTCCACGACTCGTGGAACCTTCCACGATTCGTGAACTTGACCCGTGGTCCCTGGAAGTCCAAAATTTTCTGCAAGTTTGAGTTTAAAAGCTGGATACATTTTCGGGGTGTTACAATATCTCCCCCTTGGGATCATTCATCCACGAATGAAGACTAAACAAGAAAAACTGAGGAGAAAATAGTCCAACCAAACATCAAAACATAGAAATCAAGGGGTAATCATGAGAACTGAATTTCCTAACTTGAAAACACGATAAACTAACTTCATAAAACATGTATGCATGCGAGGATCATGACAGGAACCAGTGGAATAAAATCGGAGGTGCATACTAAGGAGGAAACTAGTACCTCAAGCTGGAACCGAGTCGGAAGGAAAGAGATGAGGATATTTGGCCTTCATGGCCTCTTTCACTTCCCAAGTAGCACCCTCAACAAGCTGATTCCTCCAAAGGACTTTCACCGAAGCAAATTCTTTGTTCCTCAACCTCCGAATCTGATGATCAAGGATCTCCACGGGGACCTCCTCATAAGTGAGACTATCCTTCACACCCATATCTTCCAAAGGGACAATCAATGTCGTATCACCAACACACTTCTTCAACAAGGAAACATGGAAAACTGGATGAACCGCTTCCAACTCCGTTGGCAACTCCAACTCATAAGCAACACTACTAACTCTCCTCGAAATCCGATAAGGACCTACAAAACAAGGACTAAGCTTTCCTTTCTTGCCAAACCTCATCACACCCTTCATGGGTGACACCTTAAGGAAAACCCAATCATCAACTTTAAATTCCAACTCCTTTCTCCTCACATCCGCATAAGAGTTTTGTCGACTCTGAGCGGTCTTCAACCTCTCCTGAATATGCTGAACTTTCTCCATGGTCTCATGAACAGAATCTGGACCAATCAAGGCTGCCTCACCAACTCGAACCAACCAATAGGAGATCTATACCTTCGGCCATAAAGTGCCTCATATAGAGCCATTTGGATGCTAGAGTGAAAGCTGTTGTTGTAGGCAAACTTGATAAGAGGTAAGTGATCATCCCAATTACCTTTGAAATCAATCACATAAGCTCTAACATATCCTCCAAAGTCTGAATAGTATGCTCTGCCTTACAATCTATCTGAGGATGAAAAGCTTTGCTAAGCTTTACCTTGGTACAAAGACCTTTCTGAAATGACTTCCAAAATTGAGATGTAAACTGAGGACCCCTATCAGAAATGATAGACAAAGGAACACCATGCAATCGGACTATCTCCCGAATGTAGAGTCTAGCATAATCATCTGCTGTACCCGTAGTCTTAACAACCAAGAAATAGGATGACTTGGTCATCCAGTCAATGATTACCCAAATGGAATCATGCTGCCTTCGAGTACGAGTCAAACCCGTGATAAAGTCCATATTGATTGCTTCCCATTTCCAAGTGGGAAGGTAAATATCTTGAAGCATACCACCTGGCCTTGATGTTCCACCTTTACCCGTTGACAGTTGGGATACTTAGCCACAAACCCGGCTATGTCCTTCTTTATACCATTCCACCAAAAGACTTCCCATAGATCACGGTACATCTTAGTAGAACTCGGATGAATGAAGTATCTAGAACTGTGGGCCTCAGACAAAATCTGCTATCTCAACCCATCAACATCTGGCGCACATAAGCGACCCTGATAACGAAGCACACCATCTCCCCCTTGGGAGAAAACCTCCACCCTTTGCTGTCAAACTGCACCCTTAAGCTGAAGTAGAACGGAATCAGCCACCAAGGATGATTCGGCACCATTAGTCACAATCACACCACCTTCGGTCGAGTCCATAAGGCGAACTCCCAACTGAGCAAGCCTATGAACTTCTTTAACTAACTCCTTCTTTCCATCTTTAATAGAAGCCACACTTCCCATGGACAACCTACTCAAAGCATCCGCCACAACATTGGACTTACCCGGATGGTAAAGCACACTCATATCATAATCCTTAAGGAGATCAAGCCACCTTCTTTATCATAAATTCAACTCTTTTTGAGTGAACAGATATTGACGACTCTTATGATCGGTGAATACATCCACATGCACACCATACAAGTAATGTCTCCAAATCTTCAAAGCAAAGACCACGACCGCTAACTCAAGATCATGAGTAGGATAGTTCTTCTCATGAGTCTTAAGCTGTCTAGAAGCATAGGCAATCATCTTACCACGCTGCATCAAAACATAACCCAAACCAATCCGAGAAGCATCACAATACACAACAAAATCATCTAAGCCCTCGGGTAGTGCTAACACTGGAGCGGTGGTCAATCTAGTCTTTAATTCTTGAAAGTTCTTCTCACACAAGTCGGACCACTAAAATTTTACCTTCTTCTGAGTCAATTGGGTCAAAGGGGAAGCAATGGAAGAAAAACCTTCCACAAAACTCCTGTAGTAACCAGCCAAACCCAAAAAGCTCCTAATATCAGACGGAGAAGTAGGTCTAGGCCAGTTCTTTACTTCCTCTATCTTTTGAGAATCAACCCGAATACCATCTTTAGTCACAACATGACCCAGAAAAGTAACAGACTGCATCCAAAAGTCACACTTGCTGAACTTAGCAAACAACTGCTTATCCTTGAGAGTTTGCAACACAACCCTCAAGTGATCCGCATGCTCCTCCTCACTCAGAGAGTAGATGAGGATATCATTAATGAAAAAATTCACAAACATATCCAAATAGTATTTGAACACACGGTTCATCAAATCCATAAAAGCTGCAAGAACATTTGTTAGACCAAAAGACATAACAACAAACTCATAATGACCATACCGAGTCCTGAAGGCTGTCTTCGGGATATCACATTCCCAAACTCGAAGCTGATGATAACCGGACCTAAGGTCGATTTTAGAGAAGAAACTAGCACCCTGAAGCTGATCGAACAAGTCATCAATCCTAGGAATGGGATACTTATTCTTGATTGTGACCTTGTTCAATTGGCGGTAATCAATACACATCCTAAGAGAACCATCTTTCTTCCGAACAAACAAAACTTGGGCACCCCAAAGAGAGATACTGGGCCTGATGAAACCCTTAACAAGCAAGTCCTTAAACTGATCTTTCAACTCCTTGAGTTCTGCGAGGGCCATTTTATATGGAGGAATAGATATAGGATTCGTATCTAGAAGAATATCTATCCCAAAGTTGATTTCCCGAGTGGGAGAGACTTCGAGCAAATCATCGAGAAACACTTCTGGGAATTCGTTCACAATAAGAACAGACTAAATAGCTGGGGTCTCAGACTCCATGTCCATAACCCGAACTATATGGTAGACATATCCATTAGAAATCCTCTTCCTAGCCTTAAGATAAGATATGAAACAACCTTTTGAAGAAGAGGAACTACCTTGCCATTCAAGGACAGGTTCATTAGGAAACTTGAAACTAACCACATGAGTGCGGCAATCAACTGAGACATAACATGCATACAACCAGTCCATACCAAGAATAAAATCAAAATCAGTCATCTCCAACTCTACTAAATCCGCTGAACCGACTCTATGAAGGACTGAGATAGGGAAATTTCGATAGACTCTTTTGGCTAGGACTGACTCACCAACAGGAGTAGAAACATGAAAGGGTTCTAAAAGAAATTTAGGATGAACCTCAAACTTACAAGCCACATAAGGGATTACAAAAGATAAGGAGGCACCGGGATCCAACAAGGCATATACATAAATAGAGAAGACTTTTAACATACTGATAACCACATCTGGAGAGCTCTCCTGATCCTTACGGGAGGACATAGCATAAAGACGGTTCTGGCACTGACCACCAGAACTAGAAGCTGTGCCCTATGGGGCTGGTCTACCACCTGAAGCTGCTGGGGTAGACTGAGTCCTACCACCTCCTTGCCCCTTCTTAGAAAAAGGTCAATCTCTAACACGGTGCCCAGTCTGACCACACCCAAAACAATCCTCTCTACCAGCCAGACACTCACCAGGGTGAGTCTTCCCACACTTAACACAAGCTGGGTAGGAAGATCCCTTAGCAATACTACCTTGAGACTGGGAATAGGAACAAGATTCTCTATCACCCTGATCATAATGAGGCTTCTGAGCCTGAGTAGAAACACTAGCAGAAGAATGAACGGATCCTGATGACTTCTTCTGGAAAGAAGAGTGATGTCCACCTCCGGACCTGTGATAACCAAAACCTGATCCCTCAGATCTAAACCTCTTATTCTCCCTTGCCATCTCCCTGAGCTTGTCACCCTCAATCTAATGGGCATGGGTCATGAGTCGGGAAATGTTCATATCACTCAAAAAAAAGCAGACCTACACTCTTTCTTCACCACATCAGAAACCCCATATATGAATTTGCTCATTTGATCATGCAAGTCCGCTACCATGGAATGAGTATATCTAGACAACTGAGTGAACTTCAAACTCTACTCTTGCACCGACATCGAACCCTGTATCAAGTTCACAAATTCCTCCACCTTCTCTTGTCTCAACTAACGGGGAAAGAACCTATCAAGAGAGGCTCTCTCAAACAATCCCAAGTCGTGGGGATCATATCTCTCACCCTAGCCTCCTTCCATTGCTTGAACCAAATATAAGCCACATCCTTGAGTTGATAGGATGCAAGCTCCACACAATCAACCCCAACCACTTGCATAACCTCAAAGATCTTCTTCACTTCATCAATAAAGTTGAGCGGGTCCTCACTCACTTTTGAACCTTAAAACTCTGGTGAGTTCATACGGATGAAGTCACAAACTCAGGACGCTACCCCACCTTAAGAATGAACGGGGGTAGGAGCTGGCTGGTTGACCTGAGTGGCCAAAGTCTGGGCTAGCAAATGGATGGCATTCCTGAACTTATCATTCGTAACATTGAGAATCAGAACTTGAGGAGCAACATTCCGAGTGGCTTGGGGAGTCATAGAACATTGAGGAGGCATAGTCTGAAATGCATAAGATAAGGATTAGAGGGACATTAAAGTTAAGCTCTATCGCACGACGTGATCATGAAAGAAGTGAAGTTTTCCGAAGACACCTCATAGTTTCCCCCTCATATGTGTGGCGCTCTTCACACATATGAAATAGACTCTACTTGATGCGACTTTCAGACATCCTAGGACACTTGAACCTAAGGCTCATATACCAAGTTTGTCATGCCTCGAGGTTAACCCCTAGACATAACACAGGACTTGGAATCACAAGGGTCCTAAGCTAACCCTTGGTCATAGCATTCTCAAGCATAACAAAATATAAGCGGAAGCAATCATAGATAAAGACTCAGAATATCATAAATAGAAAGTCGAATCAAGAGATACAATCATCACACAGAACCCAATAACACAATGTCTAAAACGCCTCTACAACTAGCATAAGGAGTTGATGGGACAATACCCCAACTATCTCAACAACAATCTGGAAGGAAAAGAAGCATAGAAAAACTAGAATAAAGTCTGGTCCTCGAACAATGAGGGCTCACCAAAGCTGATCGTGAGTTGCCGGGAACTCTAGCCACGTATCTGTGAAGGGACACATAAATCTGCATCATCAAAGGATGCAATGCAATATGCGTTAGTACTATGGAATGTACTAAGTATATGAGCAATGCATGAACATGATGAAAACATGCTAAGTATATTTAATAACTGAAATCATGCTTTTAAAGATAAAGAGAGTGCAATGACTCTAATACTTTCTATAAGCTGAAACATAATCATAAGTAATAAGTCTGAAATCTGAATAAGAGTCAAATGCAAGTTTTAAAAGCATAAACTGTTTTCTGTGGGAGGTTCTCTAACCGACATAGACCATGTGAGCTACATGGAATTCGATGTATCTACCCCATCGAGAGGACCTAATATACCTTGCCAGGGTATAAAGGCATTACTGTGGCGTGATCACTAAATACTGATGACCAACAGAGGGGACTTAAAACCTATGAGGGCACGTAATTTTGGGACCTTTTTGGGTACTCTCACCCTGTCCAACTTGGTGCTAATACTACTCCCAAAACATACATATAGTTCATATAATACTGGGCATATTTGATGCCAAAGCTATTCATACTGATGATATATCTAATGTCAAAAACTATTCTAAAAGCAATAAGACATATCTGATGCCATGTAATTCAACTTCATAAATTTGAAGGCTTAGCTTAGCCATAATTCAAAGCATGCTCTCCTTTCTAAATTCATACTTGAAGTATTAGGCATACATTTTCATAAATACATAAAGGACATGTATCTAATCATGCCACCTTTCTCTTGAAAACATGCAAATTCATGGATTTATGCTAAAAATAAACTTTCATGATCGGGTCTTTAAAACCAATAGAAGAATCATAATCAAATCATTAGTAATCAATATAAAACCATGAATTTAAACATAGAAGCTGATTTCATAAAATTTCCCCAAATTTTAGATCAAAACCCTAATTTAATAATTTCATTATTCAACAGAAAAATTCAGAATTTTGGGCACAAGGGTGAAAGGAACACATTGTTTAAGACCCACATACCTTGGTGGAAGATTACCCACTTCAATGGAAAAGATTTAGGAGACTTCACTTGGGGCTTGGAGACTTGAAGCTTGAGGAAGAAATTTTCTTCTTTTGGGAGGTGATTGAATAGTTTAGGAGAAACTTAGGGTAATAAGGGTGAAAACCCTTCTTGAAATAGTCAAAACGACCTCACTTAGGAGTTAAAAGGGTGGGAAATGACTAAAATACACCAGGGATTTAACTTAGAAAAACTGACTTAAAAACCTAGCTTTAGGTTCCACGGGTCCCTCCCACGAATTGTAGAACCAGTCACGACTCGTAGAATGGAGTCATGGTTCTTGAGCCAAAATTCCAGGCTGCTGAATATTTTCTATGGTCCTACAGAATAACTCGTGGAAGCTTTCACGATTCGTAGGACTGAGTTGTGGAACTCAGGGAACTTGACCACTCTCTGTCTGAGTTCCACGGTTTGGTTCAACGACTCATGGAAATGTTCACGAGTCGTGAAACTGACTCTTGGTTCTAAGACCTGAGGATGGTCTGCAGGACTGGAATCATTAGTCACTTCCAAAACTCGTGGAACCTTCCACGATTTGTGAACTTGACCCGTGGTCCCTGGAAGTCCAAAATTTTCTGCAAGTTTGAGTTTAAAAGCTGGATACATTTTCGGGGTGTTACAATATCTCCCCCTTGGGATCATTCATCCTCGCATGAAGACTAAACAAGAAAAACTGAGGAGAAAATTGTCCAACCAAACATCAAAACATAGAAATCAAGGGGTAATCATGAGAACTGAATTTCCTAACTTGAAAACACGATAAACTAACTTCATAAAATATGTATGCATGCGAAGATCATGAGAGGAGCCAGTGGAATAGAATCGTAGGTGCATACTAAAGAGGAAACTAGTACCTCAAGATGGAACCGAGTCGGAAGGAAAGAGATAAGGATATTTGTCCTTCATGGCCTCTTTCACTTCCCAAGTTGCACCATCAACAAGCTGATTCCTCTAAAGGACTTTCATTAAAGTGACTTCTTTGTTCCTCAACCTACGAATCTGATGATCAAGGATCTCCACGGGGACCTCCTCATAAGTGACACTATCCTTCACACCCATATCTTCCAAAGGGACAATCAATGTCGTATCACCCACACACTTCTTCAACAAGGAAACATGGAAAACTGGATGAACCGCTTCAAACTCCATTGGCAACTCCAACTCATAAGCAACACTACTAACTCTCCTCGAAATCCAATAAGGACCTACAAAACAAGGACTAAGCGTTCCTTTCTTGCCAAACCTCATTACACCCTTCATGGGTGACACCTTAAGGAAAACCCAATCATCAACTTTAAATTCCAACTCCCTTCTCCTCACATCCGCATAAGATTTTTGTCGACTCTGAGCGGTCTTAAACCTCTCCTGAATAAGCTGAACTTTCTCAATGGTCTCATGCACAGAATCTTGACCAATCAAGGCTGCCTCACCAACCTTGAACCAACCAATAGGAGATCTATACCTTCGGCCATAAAGTGCCTCATATAGAGCCATTTGGATGCTAGAAGGAAAGCTGTTATTGTAGGCAAACTCGATAAGAGGTAAGTGATCATGCCAATTACCTTTGAAATCGATCACACAATCTCTAACATATCCTCCAAAGTTTGAATAGTACGCTCTGCCTGGCCATCTATCTGAGGATGAAAAGTTGTGCTAAGCTTTACCTTGGTACCAAGACTTTTTTATAATGACTTCCAAAACTGAGATGTAAACTGAGGACCCCTATCAGAAATGATAGACAAAGGAATACCATGCAATCGGACTATATCCTGAATGTAGAGTCTGGCATAATCATCTGCTGTACCCGTAGTCTTAACAACCAAGAAATGGGATGAATTGGTCATCCGGTCAACGATTACCCAAATGGAATCATGCTGCCTTCGAGTACGAGGCAAACCCGTGATAAAGTCCATATTGATTGCTTCCCATTTCCAAGTGGGAAGGTAAATGTCTTGAAGCATACCACCTGGCCTTAGATGTTCCACCTTTACCCGTTGACAGTTGGGACACTTAGCCACAAACCCGGCTATGTCCTTCTTCATACCATTCTACCAAAAGACTTTCCATAGATCACAGTACATCTTCGTAGCACTTGGATGAATGAAGTATCTAGAACTGTGGGCCTCGGACAAAATCTTCTATCTCAACCCATCAACATCTGGCACGCATAAGCGACCATGATAACTAAGCACACCATCTCTCCCTTGGGAGAAAACCTCCACCCTTTGCTGTCAAACTGCACCCTTAAGCTGAAGTAGAACGGGATCTTGGTCTTTCTTGGATTTCACCTCAGCCACCAAGGATGATTCGACACCATTAGTCAGAATCACACCACCTTCGGTCGAGTCCATAATGCAAACTCCCAACTGAGCAAGCCTATGAACTTCTTTAACCAACTCCTTCTTTCCATCTTTAATAGAAGCCACACTTCCCATGGACAACCTACTCAAAGCATCCGCCACAACATTGGCCTTACCCGGATGGTAAAGCACACTCATATCATAATCCTTAGGGAGATCAAGCCACCTCCTTTATCGCAAATTCAACTCTTTTTGAGTGAACACATATTAAAGACTCTTATGATCGGTGAATACATCCACATGTACACCATACAAGTAATGTCTCTAAATCTTCAAAGCAAAGACCACGACTGCTAACTCAAGATCATGAGTAGGATTGTTCTTCTCATGAGTCTTAAGCTGTCTAGAAGCATAGGCAATCACCTTACCACGCTGCATCAAAACACAACCCAAACCAATCCGAGAAGTATCACAATACACAACAAAATCATCTAAGCCCTCGGGTAGAGCTAACACTGGAGCAGTGGTCAATCTAGACTTCAATTCTTGAAAGTTCTTCTCACACAAGTCGGACCACTGAAATTTCACCTTCTTCTGAGTCAATCGGGTCAAAGGGAAAGCAATGGAAGAAAAACGTTCCACAAACCTCCTATAGTAACCAGCCAAATCCAAAAAGCTCCTAATATCAGACGGAGAAGTAGGTCTAGGCCAGTTCTTTACTTCCTCTATCTTTTGAGAATCAACCCGAATACAATCTTTAGTCACAACATGACCCAGAAAAGTAACAGACTGCATCCAAAACTCACACGTGCTGTACTTAGAAAGCAACTGCCTATCCTTGAGAGTTTACAACACAACCCTCAAGTGATCCGTATGCTCCTCCTCACTCAGAGAGTAGATGAGGATATCATTAATGAAAAAATTCACAAACATATCCAAATACTATTTGAACACACGGTTCATCAAATCCATAAAAGTTGCAAGAATATTTGTTAGACCAAAAGACATAACCACAAACTCATAATGACCATACCGAGTCCTGAAGGCTGTCTTTGGGATATCACATTCCCAAACTCGAAGTTGATGATAACCGGACCTACGGTCGATTTTAGAGAAGAAACTAGCACCCTGAAGCTGATCGAACAAGTCATCAATCCTAGGAATGGGATACTTATTCTAGATTATGACCTTGTTCAATTGGCGGTGATCAATACACATCCTAAGCGAACAATCTTTCTTCCGAACAAACAAAACTGGGCACCCCAAGGAGAGATACTGGGCCTGATGAAACCCTTATCAAGCAAGTCCTTCAACTGATATTTTAACTCCTTAAGTTCTGCGGGGAACATTCTATAGGGAGGAATAGAGATAGGATTCGTATCTGGAAGAATATCGATCCAAAAGTTTATTTCCCGAGCGGGAGGAACTTCGGGCAAATCATCGAGAAACACTTCTAAGAATTCATTCATAATAGGAATAGACTAAATAGTCGGGGTCTCAGACTCCTTGTCCATAACCCAAACTATATGGTAGACATATCCATTAGAAATCATCTTCCTAGCCTTAGGATAAGATATGAAATGACCCTTTGAAGAAGAGGAACTACCTTGCCATTCTAGGATAGGTTCATTAGGAAACTTGAAACTAACCACATAAGTGCGGCAATCAACTGAGGCATAACATGCATACAACCAGTCCATACCAAGAATAAAATCAAAATCAGTCATCTCCAACTCTACTAAATCCGCTGAACCGACTCTATGAAGGACTGAGATAGGGAAATTTCGATAGACTCTTTTGTCTAAGACTGACTCACCAACTGGAGTAGAAACATGAAAGGGTTCTAAAAGCAATTTATGACGAACCTCAAACTTATAAGCCACATAAGGGATTACAAAAGATAAGGAGGCACCGGGATCCAACAAGGCATACACATCAACAGAGAAGACTTTTAACATACTGATAACCACATCTTGAGAGCTCTCCTAATCCTGGCGGGAGGACATAGCATAAAGACATTTCTGGCGCTGACCACCAGAATTAGAAGCTGAGCCCTGCAGGGTTGGTCTACCACCTGAAGCTGCTGGGGTAGACTGAGTCCTGCAACCTCCTTGCCCCTTCTTAGAAAAAGGTCAATCTCTAACACGGTGCCCAGTCTAACCACACTCAGAACAATCCTCTCTACCAGCTAGAGACTCACCGGGGTGAGTCTTCCCACACATAACACAAGCTGGGTAAGAAGATCCCTTAGCAATACTACCTTGAGACTGGGAATAGGAACAAGATTCTCTATCACCCTGATCATAATGAGGCTTCTGAGCCTGAGTAGGAACACTAGAAGAAGAATGAATGGATGCAGATGACTTCTTCTGGAAAGAAGAGTGATGTCCACCTTCGGACCTGTGATGACCAAAACCTGATCCCTCGGATCTAAACCTCTTATTCTCCCTTGCCATCTCCCTAAGCTTGTCACCCTCAATCTGATGGGCATGGGTCATGAGTAGGGAAATGTTCATATCACTAAAAAACAAAGCAGACCTACACTCTTTCTTCACCACATCAGAAACCCTATATATGAATTTGCTCATTTGATCATGCAGGTCCGCTACCATGGAATGAGTATATCTAGACAACTGAGTGAACTTCAAACTCTACTCTTGCACCGACATCGAACCCTGTATCAAGTTCACAAATTCCTCCACCTTCTCTTGTCTCAACTCACGGGGAAAGAACCTATCAAGAGAGGCTCTCTCAAACAATCCCAAGTCGTGGGGATCATATCTCTCACCCTAGCCTCCTTCCATTGCTTGAACCAAATATAAGCCACATCCTTGAGTTGATAGGATGCAAGCTCCACACAATCAACCCCAACCACTTGCATAACCTCAAAGATCTTCTTCACTTCATCAATAAAGTTGAGCGGGTCCTCACTCACTTTTGAACCCCAAAACTCTGGTGAGTTCATACGAATGAAGTCACGAACTCAGAGCACTACCCCACCTTGAGGATGAACGGGGGCAGGAGCTGGCTGATTGACCTGAGTGGCCAAAGTCTGGGCTAGCAAATGGATGGAATTCCTGAACTTATCATTCGTAACATCAAGAATCAGAACTTGAGGAGCAGCATTCCGAGTGGCTTGGGGAGGCATAGCACATTGAGGAGGCATAGTCTGAAATGCATAAGATAAGGATTAGAGGGACGTTAAAGTTAAGCTCTATCGCACGACGTGATCATGAAAGAAGTGAAGTTTTCCTAAGACAACTCATAGTTTCCCCTTCATATGTGTGGCGCTCTTCACACACATGAAACAGACTCTACTCAATATGGCTTTCAGACATCCTAGGACACTTGAACCTAAGACTCTGATACCAAGTTTGTCACGCCTCGAGGTTAACCCCTAGACATAACACAGGACTTGGAATCACAAGGGTCCCAAGCTAACCCTTGGACATATCATTCTCAAGCATAACAAAATATAAGCGGAGGCAATCATAGATAAAGACTCAGAATATCATAAATAGAAAGTTGAATCAAGAGATACAATCATCCAACATAACCCAATAACACTATGTCTAAAAATCCTCTACAACTAGCATAAGGAGTTGATGGGACAATACCCCAACTATCTCAACAACAATCTGGAAGGAAAAGAAGCATAGAAAAACTAGAATAAAGTCTGGTCCTCGAACAATGAGGGCTCACCAAAGCTGATCGTGAGTTGCCGGGAACTCTAGCCACGTATCTGTGAAGGGACACCTAAATCTGCATCATCAAAGGATGCAATGCAATATGTGTTAGTACTATGGAATGTACTAAGTATGTGAGCAATGCATGAAAATGATGAAAACATGCTAAGTATACTTAAATAACTGAAATCATGCTTTTAAAGATAAAGAGAGTGCAATGACTCTAATACATTCTATAAGCTGAAACATAATCATAAGTAATAAGTCTGAAATCTGAATAATAGTCAAATGCAAGTTTTAAAAGCATAAACTGTTTTCTGTGGGAGGTTCTGTAATCGACATAGATCATGTGAGCTACATGGAATTTGATGTATCTGCCCCATCGAGAGGACCCAATATACCTTGCCAGGGTATAAAGGCATTACTGTTGCGTGATCACTAAATACTGATACCTAACATAGGGGACTTAAAACCTATGGGGGCACGTAATTCTGGGACCTTTTTGGGTATTCTCACCCTGTCCAACTTGGTGCTAGTACTACTCCCAAAACGTACATATAGCTCATATAATACTGGGCATATCTGATGCCAAAACTGTTCATACTGATGACATATCTAATGTCAAAACTATTCGAAAAGCAATAAGCCATATCTGATGCCATGCAATTCAAATTCATAAATCTGAAGGCTTAGCTTAGCCATAATTCAAAACATGCTCTCCTTTCTAAATTCATGCTTGAAGAATTAGGCATACATTTTCATAAAAACATAAAGGCCATGTATCTAATCATGCCATATTTCTCTTGAAAACATGCAAATTCATGGATTCATGCTAAAAATCAACTTTCATGCTTGGGTCTTTAAAACCAATAAGAGAATCATAATCAAATCATTAGTAATCAATAGAAAACCATGAATTTAAACATAAAAGCTGATTTCATAAACTTTCCCTAAATGTTAGATCAAAACCCTAATTTCATAAGCTCATAATTCAACAGAAAAATTCAGAATTTTGGAAACAAGGTGAAAGGAACCCATTGTTTAAGACCCACATACCTTGGTGGAAGATTACCCACTTCAATGGAAAAGATTTAGGAGACTTGACTTGGGGCTTGGAGACTTGAAGCTTAAGGAAGAACTTTTCTTCTTTTGGGAGGTGATTGAATAGTTTAGGAGGAACTTAGGGTAATAAGGGTGAAAACCCTTCTTGAAGTAGTCAAAACGACCTCACTTAGGAGTTAAAAGGGTGGGAAATGACTAAAATATCCCAGGGATTTAACTTAGAAAAACTGACTTAAAAACCTGGCTTCAGGTTCCACGGGTCCCTCCCACAAATTGTAGAACCAGTCACGACTCGTGGAATGGAGTCGTGGTTCTTGAGCTAAAATTCCAAGCTGCTGGATATTTTCTACGGTCCCACAGGATGACTGGTTGAAGATTCCATGAGTCATAGGACTGAGTCATGGAACTCAGGGAACCTGACCACTTTCTATCTGAGTTCCACATGGTTCCACGTCTCATAGAAATGTTCACGAGTCGTGAAACTGACTCGTGGTTCTCAGACCTGAGGATGGTCTGCAGGCCTTAAATCATGAGTCACTTCCACGACTCGTAGAACCTTCCACGATTCGTGGACTTGACCCGTGGTTCCTGGAAGTCCAAAATTTTCTACAAGTCTGAGTTTAAAAGCTGGATACGTTTCTGGGGTGTTACAATATCTCCCCCTTGGGATCATTCATCCTTGAATGAAGACTAAACAAGAAAAACTGAGGAGAAAATAGTCCAACCAAACATCAAAACATAGAAATCAAGGGGTAATCATGAGAACTGAATTTCCTAACTTGAAAAGACGATAAACTAACTTCATAAAACATGTATGCATGCGAGGATCATGAGAGGAACCAGTGGAATAGAATCGGAGGTGCATACTAAGGAGGAAACTAGTACCTAAAGCTGGAACCGAGTCGAAAGGAAAGAGATGAGGATATTTGGCCTTCATGGGCTCTTTCACTTCCCAAGTAGCACCCTCAACAAGCTGATTCCTCCAAATGACTTTCACCGAAGCGACTTCTTTGTTCCTCAACCTCCGAATCTGATGATCAAGGCTCTCCACGGGGACCTCCTCATAAGTGAGACTATCCTTCACACCCATATCTTCCAAAGGGACAATCAATGTCGTATCACCAACACACTTCTTCAACAAGGAAACATGGAAAACTGGATGAACCGCTTCCAACTCCGTTGGCAACTCTATCTCATATGCAACACTACTAACTCTCCTCGAAATCCGATAAGGACCTACAAAAAAAGGACTAAGCTTTCCTTTCTTGCCAAACCTCATCACACCCTTCATGGGTGACACCTTAAGGAAAACCCAATCATCAACTTTAAATTCCAACTCCCTTCTCCTCACATCCGCATAAGATTTTTTTCGACTCTGAACGATCTTCAACCTCTCCTGAATAAGCTGAACTTTCTCCATGGTCTCATGCACAGAATCTAGACCAATCAAGGCTGCCTCACCAACCTCGAACCAACCAATATGAGATGTATACCTTCGGCCATAAAGTTCCTCATATAGAGCCATTTGGATGCTAGAGTGAAAGCTGTTGTTGTAGGCAAACTCAATAAGTGGTAAGTAATCATCCCAATTACCTTTGAAATCAATCACACAAGCTCTAACATATCCTCCAAAGTCTGAATACTATGCTCTGCCTGGCCATCTATCTGAGGATGAAAAGCTGTGCTAAGCTTTACCTTGGTACCAAGACCTTTCTAAAATGACTTCCAAAACTGTGATGTAAACTGAGGACCCCTATCAGAAATGATAGACAAAGGAACACCATGCAATCGGACTATCTCCCGAATGTAGAGTCTGGCATAATCATCTGCTGTACCCGTAGTCTTAACAACAAAGAAATGGGATGACTTGGTCATCCGGTCAACGATTACCCAAATGGAATCATGCTGCCTTCGAGTACGAGGCAAACCCATGATAAAGTCCATATTGATTGCTTCCCATTTCCAAGTGGGAAGGTAAATATCTTGAAGCATACCACCTGGCCTTTGATGTTCCACCTTTACCCGTTGACAGTTGGGACACTTAGCCACAAACCCGGCTATGTCCTTCTTCATACCATTCCACCAAAAGACTTTCCATAGATCACAGTACATCTATGTAGCACTCGGATGTATGAAGTAACTAGAACTGTGGGCCTCAGACAAAATCTGCTATCTCAACCCATCAACATCTGGCACACATAAGCGACCCTGATAACGAATCACACCATCTCCCCCTTGGGAGAAAACCTTCACCCTTTGCTGTCAAACTGCACCCTTAAGCTGAAGTAAAACGGGATCATTGTCTTGCTTGGCTTTCACCTCAGCCGCCAAGGATGATTCAGCACCATTAGTCACAATCACACCACCTTTGGTCGAGTCCATAAGGCGAACTCCCAACTGAGCAAGCCTATGAACTTCTTCAACCAACTCCTTCTTTCCATCTTTAATAGAAGCCACACTTCCCATGGACAACCTACTCAAAGCATCCGCCACAACATTGGCCTTACCTGGATGGTAAAGCACACTCATATAATAATCCTTAAGGAGATCAAGCCACCTCCTTTATCGCAAATTCAACTCTTTTTGAGTGAACACATAATGAAGACTCTTATGATCAGTGAATACATCCACATGCACACCATACAAGTAATGTCTCCAAATCTTCAAAGCAAAGACCACGGCCGCTAACTCAAGATCATGAGTAGGATAGTTCTTCTCATGAGTCTTAAGCTGTCTAGAAGTATAGGCAATCACCTTACCATGCTATATCAAAAAATAACCCAAACCAATCTGAGAAGCATCACAATACACAACAAAATCATCTAAGCCCTCGGGTAGAGCTAACACTGGAGCGGTGGTCAATCTAGTCTTCAATTCTTGAAAGTTCTTCTCACAAAAGTCGGACCACTGAAATTTCACCTTCTTCTGAGTCAATCGGGTCAAAGGGGAAGCAATGGAAGAAAAACCTTCCACAAACCTCCTGTAGTAACCAGCCAAACCCAAAAAGCTCCTAATATCCAACGGAGAAGTAGGTCTAGGCCAGTTCTTTACTTCCTCTATCTTTTGAGAATCAACCCGAATACCATCTTTAGTCACAACATGACCCAGAAAAGTAACAGACTACATCCAGAAGTCACACTTGCTGAACTTAGCAAACAACTGCTTATCCTTGAGAGTTTGCAACACAACCCTCAAGTGATCCGCATGCTCCTCCTCACTCAGAGAGTAGATGAGGATATCATTAATGAAAAAATTCACAAACATATCCAAATACTATTTGAACACACGGTTCATCAAATCCATAAAAGCTGCAAGAACATTTGTTAGACCAAAAGACATAACAACTAACTCATAAAGACCATACCGAGTCCTGAAGGATGTCCTCGGGATATCACATTCCCGAACTCGAAGCTGATGATAACCGGACCTAAGGTCGATTTTAGAGAAAAAACTAGCACCCTGAAGCTGATCGAACAAGTCATCAGTCCTAGGAATGGGATACTTATTCTTGATTGTGACCTTGTTCAATTGGAGGTAATCAATACACATCCTAAGAGAACCATCTTTCTTCCGAACAAACAAAACTGGGGCACCCCAAGGAGAGATACTGGGCCTGATGAAACCCTTATCAAGAAACTCCTTCAACTGATCTTTCAACTCCTTGAGTTCTGCGGGGGCCATTCTATAGGGAGGAATAGAGATAGGATTCATATCTGGAAGAAGATTTATCCCAAAGTTGTTTTCCCGAGCGGAAGGGACTTCGAGCAAATCATCGAGAAACACTTCTGGGAATTCGTTCACAATAGGAATAGACTAAATAGCTGGGGTCTCGGACTCCGTGTCCATAACCCAAACTATATGGTAGACATATCCTTTAGAAATCATCTTCCTAGCCTTAAGATAAGATATGAAACGACCCTTTGAAGAAGAGGAACTACCTTGCCATTCTAGGACAGGTTCATTAGGAAACATGAAACTAACCACATGAGTGCGGCAATCAACTGAGGCATAACATGCATACAACCAGTCCATACCAAGAATAACATCAAAATCAGTCATCTCCAACTCTACTAAATCCGCTGAACCGACTCTATGAAGGACTGAGATAGGGCAATTTTGATAGACTCTTTTGGCTAGGACTGACTCACCAACAAGAGTAGAAACATGAAAGGGTTCTAAAAGAAATTTAGGATGAACCTCAAACTTACAAGCCACATAAAGGATTACAAAAGATAAGGAGGCACTGGGATCCAACAAGGCATACACATCTACAGAGAAGACTTTTAACATACTGATAACCACATCTGGAGAGCTCTCCTGATCCTGGCGGGAGGACATAGCATAAATACGGTTCTGGCGCTGACCACCAGAATTAGAATCTGCGCCCTGCGGGGCTGGTCTACAACCTGAAGCTGCTGGGGTAGACTGAGTCCTGCCACCTCCTTTCCCCTTCTTAGAAAAAGGTCAATCTCTAACACGGTGCCCAGTCTAACCACACTCAAAACAATCCTCTCTACCAGCCAGAGACTCACCGGGGTGAGTCTTCCCACACTTAACACAAGCTGGGTAAGAAGATCCCTTAGCAATACTACCTTGAGACTGGGAATAGGAACAAGATTCTCTATCACCCTGATCATAATGAGGCTTCTGAGCCTGAGTAGGAATACTAGAAGAAGAATGAATGGATGCAGATGACTTCTTCTGGAAAGAAGAGTGATGTCCACCTTCGGACCTGTGATGACAAAAACCTGATCCCTCGGATCTAAACCTCTTATTCTCCCTTGCCATCTCCCTAAGCTTGTCACCCTCAATCTGATGGGCATGGGTCATGAGTAGGGAAATGTTCATATCACTAAAAAACAAAGCAGACCTACACTCTTTCTTTACCACATCAGAAACCCCATATATGAATTTGCTCATTTGATCATGCAGGTCCGCTACCATGGAATGAGTATATCTAGACAATTGAGTGAACTTCAAACTCTACTCTTGCACCGACATCGAACCCTGTCTCAAGTTCACAAATTCCTCCACCTTCTCTTGTCTCAACTCACGAGGAAAGAACCTATCAAGAGAGGCTCTCTCAAATAATCCCAAGTCGTGGGGATCATATCTCTCACCCTAGCCTCCTTCTATTGCTTGAACCAAATATAAGACACATCCTTGAGTTGATAGGATGCAAGCTCCACACAATCAACCCCAACCACTTGCATAACCTCAAAGATCTTCTTCACTTCATCAATAAAGTTTAGCGGGTCCTCACTCACTTTTGAACCCTAAAACTCTGGTGAGTTCATACGAATGAAGTCACGAACTTAGAGCGCTACCCCACCTTGAGGATGAACGGGGGCAGGAGCTGGCTGATTGACCTGAGTGGCCAAAGTCTGGGCTAGCAAATGGATGGAATTCCTGAACTTATCATTCGTAACATCGAGAATCAGAACTTGAGGAGCAACATTCCGAGTGGCTTGGGGAGGCATAGCACATTGAGGAGGCATAGTCTGAAATGCATAAGATAAGGATTAGAGGGACATTAAAGGTAAGCTCTATCGCACGACGTGATCATGAAAGAAGTGAAGTTTTCTTAAGACAACTCATAGTTTCCCCCTCATATGTGTGGCGCTCCTCACACACATGAAACAGACTCTACTCGATGTGGCTTTCAGACATCCTAGGACACTTGAACCTAAGACTCTGATACCAAGTTTGTCACGCCTCGAGGTTAACCCCTAGACATAACACAGGACTTGGAATCACAAGGGTCCCAAGTTAACCCTTGGACATAGCATTCTCAAGCATAACAAAATATAAGCGGAGGCAATCATAGATAAAGACTCAGAATATCATAAATAGAAAGTTGAATCAAGAGATACAATCATCCAACATAACCCAATAACACTATGTCTAAAAATCCTCTACAACTAGCATAAGGAGTTGATGGGACAATACCCCAACTATCTTAACAATAATCTGGAAGGAAAAGAAGCATAGAAAAACTAGAATAAAGTCTGGTCCTCGAACAATGAGGGCTCACCAAAGCTGATCGTGAGTTGCGGGGAACTCTAGCCACGTATCTGTGAAGGGACACCTAAATCTGCATCATCAAAGGATGCAATACAATATGCGTTAGTACTATGGAATGTACTAAGTATGTGAGCAATGCATGAACATGATGAAAACATGCTAAGTATACTTAAATAACTGAAATCATGCTTTTAAAGATAAATAGAGTGCAATGACTCTAATACTTTCTATAAGCTGAAACATAATCATAAGTAATAAGTCTGAAATCTGAATAAGAGTCAAATGCAAGTTTTAAAAGCATAAACTATTTTTTGTGGGAGGTTCTATAACCGACATAGACCATGTGAGATACATGGAATTCGATGTATCTACCTCATCGAGAGGACCCAATATACCTTGCCAGGGTATAAAGGCATTACTGTGGCGTGATCACTAAATACTGATGACCAACAGAGGGGACTTAAAACCTATGGGGGCACATAGTTCTAGGAACTTTTTGGGTACTCTCACCCTATCTAACTCGGTGCTTATACTACTCCCAAAACATACATATAGCTAATATAATACTGGGCATATTTGATTCCAAAACTGTTCATACTGATGATATATCTGATGTCAAAACTGTTCAAAAAGCAATACGACATATCTTATGCCATGCAATTCAAATTCATAAATCTGAAGGCTTAGCTTAGCCAAAATTCAAAACATGCTCTCCTTTCTAAATTTTGCTTGAAGAATTAGGCATACATTTTCATAAATACATAAAGGCCATGATATCTAATCATGCCATCTTTCTCTTGAAAACATACAAATTCATGGATTCATGCTAAAACTTAACTTTCATGCTTGGGCCTTTAAAACCAATAAGAGAATCATAATCAAATCATGAGTAATCAATAGAAAACCATGAATTTAAATATAGAAGCTAATTTCATAAACTTTACCCAAATTTTAGATCAAAACCATAATTTCATAAGTTCATAATTTAACATAAGAATTGAGGATTTTGGACACAAGGGTGAAAAGAACCCATTATTAAAGACCCACATACCTTGGTGGAAGATTACCCACTTCACTGGAAAAGATTTAGGAGACTTGACTTGGGGCTTGGAGATTTGAAGCTTGAGGAAGAACTTTTCTTCTTTTGGGAGGTGATTGAATAGTTTAGGAGGAACTTAGGGTTATAAGGGTGAAAACCCTTCTTGAAGTAGTCAAAACAACCTCACTTAGGTGTTAAAAGGGTAGAAAATGACTAAAATACCCCAGGGATTTAACTTAGAAAAACTGACTTAAAAACCTAGCTTTAGGTTCCACGGGTCCCTCCCACGAATCGTAGAACCAGTCATGACTCGTGGAATGGAGTCGTGGTTCCTGAGCCAAAATTCTAGGCTGCTGGATGTTTTCTACGGTCCCAGACATCAGGTGTCTACCAACCTTATGTCAATCAATCCCGTAGAGATGTCCAAATATCGGTACATTCCACCATAATGAAAAATATCAATACAACCACAACCACAATGATAAAAAAACAACACTTGTAAAAACCAATAAGCTTTCAGTTAAATTCATTGCATGTGATTAACACTTAGGATATCAAACAATCATTCACTTTTCCTTGAACCTACATTGTACAAGCAATACAAAAGAAGAGTTATAATGCACACATAACACAAATTGGAGGATTTCAATTACATTTAAATATCACCTACCTTAAACCCAGCCTGAAATGCTCTATTAAACCTGAGTTTTTCCTTTTCTTGCAACCTTTGCTTGATTATGGTCTAAAATGGGAATATCAATACATAATCAATCAAATAACCTATAATATCGAGGATTACAGCTTATTCCTGAACCCTAAGTCTAATTTTATGATAATCCCACCTATTCTAGGGCTTTCGCACCATAAATTCTCCTTAAAACTACCAATTTCATGGTTACACTAGTGAATTATAGTCATGCAAGAGTAAATAATCAACCTTTAACTAAAACCCAAAGGTTTTACATCCAATTTACCCCCTTGCACCAGAAATTACAACTAGGTTAAGTTAAACTCTCCCAAAGACCCTTAAACTAGTGATTTTAATGTCGAGGAATAAAAAAACTAATTAATGGATATAAATAACTTACCTTTACAAAAGTAAATACAAATAGTGACAAATGCTCTCTCCTAAAACTACTACCGATCACCACCACCACCTAAACCTAATCCCGCCACCACCGGCATGGCCTGTCCGACCACTGGTCAGTCACCGAAGACTGGCCAAAACCTCCCTATTACAACCCTCACTACCATCTCCATCGATAATTTCCCTGAATTGTACCATCACAACTCACCAAATAATACCAAATTGCCTTGCGAGCCTACATGTTTGCCTAACGGTGAACAACAAGATAAGCAAAAAGAAACACCGAGAAAGCAATATGTAGATGTGCTTAGACAAACCATCAAACCAACCATTAAGGATTCAATCCCTATTAAGACTGTGGAGTATAATAATGGTGTACCACGTATCATGTGGACAGAGGAAGAAGTGGACACGATGAACACTACAGAGGATCTGCAGCTCACTGTCATTGGTAAATTTTCATACGGTTGTCCTGAGCTAGAAGATTTATGCAATCAAATCCCCAAGCAATGCAAGAGAAAATGTGATTGTAAAATTGGTCTGATCAGAAACAGACATATATTAATAAGATTCAACTTAGTGGAAGATTTCGTTAACATAATGTCTAAACCAGTCTATTACATCACTGCTAAGGATGGAATTGCATATCAAATGCGGCCTCTCATCTATGATGCCACGTTTACACCTGACAAAGAAACTACCCAAGTAATGACCTGGATATCTTTGCCAGACCTGCTCCCCACTTTCTTTGGGAAAGAATCCATTTTTTCTCTAGCTTCTGCTATTGGTAAACCAATTCATCTTGACCTAGCAACTATTAATAAAACTCATCCGAGTTGTGCAAGAGTTAAAGTTCAAGTAGATTTAGCTACTCAACTACCTGACCATGTGGAGCTGGAGGTAGTAAACAACAAAACACAAGAAGCAAGAGTCCAAAAAATCAAAGTTCATTATGACAATTTGCCCAAATACTGTCACAATTGCAAGCTGCAAGGACATGGCAAGGATGATTGTAGGAGCCTGCACCCTGAATTGAGAATACAAGAGGATGATATTGAGGTTGAAGAGAAAGAAGAGAGCAGACAAATAGAGGTACCATTTCAAAAGAGGTACATTAACGAAAAGGTGGTACTGGTTAAGTGGAACCCCACTAGTAGGAGATTCAAGCTAGACAAAGGGACGTACAACTTAGAGAAAAAAATGATGTACCCGAGCCAAAAATTAGCACAGCTAACTCCTTTGCAATGCTACAAAAGGAAGGAGATGAAGGAGAAGAAGAAGAGGAGGATGTGGAAGTACAACACAAAGGGGATACAGATGGGGGTGAACCAGACCAAACAAAGCAGAATGCACAGACAGATGAGAATGGGAAAAATTCTTATGGCATGGACAAATTAGTTAAATCTGCAGAAAACAGGAGCTTAAGTACAGTGGTCACAACTTCAAAGGCATCTACTAATGAACTTCAAGCACAAAATCATGAACCCATCAATGAGTCCTCTGGAGGAACAAAAGAGAGAAACAACAGTATAGCCACTCATCAAATTTAGCAAAAGGATGAGACAGGGCACATAGTTACAACAAATACCAAACTCCCAGAGTTACCTGAGTGTACAGATCCTATAGACATGAAAAAAGAATTGGCCAATGCCACTTATCAGACCCCTTTTATAATGTATAGCTCACATGCCATGGAAGGAGTTGAAGGCACTGTTGGTAGGTATCCAGCTCTACCCTCGAACTCTCCTTTGATTGAACAACATGATGATCCTGGTGCCATTGTACCATCTAAAAGTGGCTTACCCTGCAAGACAACATCACCAGTCAAGACCCTCCATGTTATTGTGTCTCATCAACTGGACACAAACACAGACCAATCCAAGAATACTAAACATGAAGAAGCTGTAGAAGAAAAGGATGAAGATAACAACCATAACAATGAGATTAATTTGATGAAGGGAGCAGGACTATCACCAATATCAACATCTAAGACAGACAAAGGCAAAATCAAGGTGGAAAATAAACATCTTAGGGTCAATCCTAAGAGATCTGCTAAAACTAGTAGCCAATGAAGTTGAAAGCCCTAATTTGGAATGTGAGGTCTGTCAGGACTCAAAATTCATTCCATAGAATACAAATGCTACACAGAGTTCATAAGTTTTCTTTTATTGCTCTCATGGAACCATTCCAAGATGCAAGAAATATACACATGTACAAAAGAAGATTGGGGATGCAGTATGCCAATTATAACACTAATGGGAAGATATGGGTTTTTATCCAAGAACATGTTCATGTGGGAGTGATCTATGACTCTGAGCAATAATTGACCTTACAACTGCAGTTTCAGGAGACTAGGCAATCATTGATGGTTACTATGGTCTATGCAAAATGTGATGCAAATGAAAGGCTACACCTCTGGGATGACATATACAGTGTAAGCATGAATGTACAAATGACTTGGATAGTTGGATAAGACTTCAATGTCATTCTGAGTGATGAAGAAAAGATTGGTGGTCTACCAGTGTACCCTCAGGAATATAAAGATTTTGCCTTCTGTGTGAACTCCTGTGAGCTCTTTGATGTGAACTTTAAAGGTAGTCCTTTCACTTGGTGGAATGGTAGAATAGACAGTGAATGTATTTTCAAAAGATTAGATAGGCTTCTATTTAATCAAAACTTCTTGGGGATGTATGGTATGATAGAGGTAGAACACCTGGCCAGAACAGGGTCAGACCAGGTCCCCTTATTGCTATCCTGTGGTGATTTGTCTGGGGTAGTCAGAAGACCATTCAAATTTCTAAAGTTTTGGACTGAAAAGGAAGACTTCCTAGATGTAGTCAGAACAAGCTGGTTTTCTGAAGAAGAAGATCTATTTATCAACCTGAAGCAGAAGTTGAAGAGAACCAAATCTGCACTAACTAGCTGGAGTAAAGAAAGTTTTGGTGATATCTTTAAACAACTTGTCATTAGAGAAGAGGTCGGTAGAGTGAAGGAACAGTTGTTTGAAGAAGACCCATCAACCCTTAACAAAATGATATTACAGAAAGCACAAGCAGAATTGAAGCTATATTGACATTATGAGGAAGAATTATGGAGGCAAAAATAAGGTCTACAATGGTACTCTGAAGGGGAAAGAAATACCAAATTCTTTCACAATCTGGTGAGCGGAAGAAAAAAGAGGATTTCTATCAACAAAACAAGAGAAGTGGTGGGCAATGGGCTGAAGGGTCTGAGGTTGCTACTGAAGCAGTGTCTTTCTTCAAGGATCAATTTACAGATACTACAGGAGAGGTGAAGATGGGTTTAATACAACATGTCCCTACTGTCATAACAGATGAAAACAATGCAGGTGTTAATGCCATACCTACCATGGAGGAAATTAAAAGGGTTGTGTTTGAACTAAATGGGGATAGTTCTAGTGGCCCATATGGGTTTACTGGTCCTTTTTTTCAAACTTTCTGGAGCATTGTAGGTGTGGATGTTCATAAAATGGTTTCTGCTTTCTTTAATGGGAATACCCTTCCAAAATCAATCACTCATACAAATTTGGTTTTACTACCAAAAAAGGATAACATACAATCCTTTTCTGATATGAGGCCAATTAGTATGAGTAACTTCCTGAACAAGGTAATTTCCATAGTTCTACATGATAGACTGAAAGATCTATTGCCTGCTTTGATTTCCAAAAATCAATCAGGATTTGTACAAGGCAGAAACATTACAGAAAATATACTCTTAGCACAAGAAATTGTCACAAACATCAGGAAGAGAGGAAAGCCTGCTAATGTGGTAATTAAGTTTGACATGGCAAAAGCTTATGATAGAGTGAGCTGGAAGTTCTTGATAAAAGTACTGGAGAAGATGGGCTTTGATTCAGATGTGATTGATAAAATATGGAGATTATTAGCTAACAATTGGTACTCTGTTCTCATCAATGGGGAAGTTCATGGTTTTTTTCACTCTACTCGGGGTGTAAAGCAAGAGGACCCTCTATCTCCTACACTATTTATTCTGGCTGCTGAAGTATTGTCCAAAGCCCTTAATTCTTTGTTTGCTAATCCTATTTTTAAAGGTTTTGGCATGCCTAAATGGAGCGATGATATCAACTATTTAGCATATGCAGATGATACTATCATCTTTGTCTCTGCTGATGGGACTTCTCTAAGAATGGTGATGGGTATTCTCAAGGATTATGAAACACAATCTGGGCAATTGATAAACAAGGAAAAGAGTGCTTTTCTTGTATATCATAAGACTGCTTATGCTCATATCAGAGAAATAGAGGAATGCACAGGGCTTACAAGAGCTAAATTCTCTCTCATGTATCTAGGTTGTCCTATAGGGTATGCAAAGAAGAAGAAGGTGCATTTTGCTGAACTTTTGAAGAAAGTGCAAAATAAATTGCAAGCTTGGAAAGGAAGGTTACTATCCTTTGGTGGTAAAGCAGTTCTCATCAACTCTGGTTTAAATAGTACTCCCATTTATATATTTTCCACTATTAACCCTCCTACTTGTGTTCTACATGATCTTCATAGAGTCTTTGCAAGATTCTTATGGAATTTTAAATAAAATGGGAGGAATAAACACTGGGTTGCATGGCCTAACATCTGCTTACCTAAGGAAGGAGGGGGTTTGGGTTTTAGAGCTCTATTTGATGTGTCTAAGGCTTTATTTGCCAAGTTGTGGTGGATTTTTAGAACTCAAAAGTCCTTGTGGACAAATTTTATGTGGAACAAGTATTGTAACAAGCTTGGACCTCAATTGGTGGATTGGAAAGGGGGTTCTTTGACTTGGAAATGTATGCTTGAAGCCAGGAACATGTTTGACCAACAGATTTTGTGGGAACCAAGGTGTGGGCACTCCTCTGTTTGGTATGATAATTTGACCCAATTGGGTTCCTTAGATTTTGTGATGCCTGTGAATTTGGTAAGGAATCCTCAGCTTGTAGAAGTCAGCCAATTGTTTGATAATGGGGGTTGGAACATAGACCTGGTTCAACACAATTTCAATACAGACATATGCAATCACATTGTGACTATGATAAACATCAAGGAAGAACCAGAAGTGTGGGATAAACCATGGTGGATGCTGAATAACTCAGGAAAGTTTAATGTTAGAACAACCTGGAAAAACTTGAGGAATAGAGGCCAACCTCAACTATGGTACAAACAAATATGGATGAAAGGAATGCCTTTCAAGGTATCATTTTTTATATGGAGGTTATGGAAGAAAATAATTCCCATTGGTGAAGTATTTGTTAAAAACAGAATCACTGACAATGTGATTTGTTGTTGCTGTGACAGTGGAGATCAGGAATCTGTGGAACACTTGTTCATGAATTGTACTATTTCTAACAAACTTTGGCAGGAATTTGCAGCATCTGCAGGTTTAACAGGTTCATTCATTCAAATCAAGCATGTTGTGGCTAAATGGTGGGAATCTAAAGGTGCATCAAAGTTGAAACCTTTGCTTAAGGCTATGCCTTTATTCATTATGTGGCAGATTTGGAAAAGGAGGAATGTTATTAGACATGGAGGCACAATGTCAATAGGAAGAATGAGAATGCAAATTAACAGGAACATTATTTATATGGCCAAACATCTCTACCCTTGGCTGGTTAACCTTCCTATCTATTGGCCTAAATTAGTCAAATTCTTAGAAGATTATTCCCCTAGAATTGGAAGTCAGATTGTATACTGGAAATTACCTACCTTAGGTTCCTTTAAGTGCAATTCTGATGGTGCTTCAAAAGGTAATCCTGGACCTTGTTCAGGTGCTTTTTGTATAAGGAATGGTGCTGGAAACTTAATCCATGTTGAAGTAAGGAGACTGGGAGATAACACCAACCTAATGGCTGAGGTGACTGCATTGATGATGGGGTTGGAGTACTGTATTGAACACAATTGGTTTCCTATAGTCTTGGAAACTGACTTTCTGGCAGTCAAGCATATGGTAAAGGGCATCTGCAAAGTACCTTGGAATATGGTAATTGTGATCAAGAAAATACAAAGACTAATAGAGGAGGTGGATGCAATGGTGGAGCATGTGTTCAGAGAAGGCAACAAGCTGGCAGATTTTTGGCTAACCAGGTTTTCTTTTTTGCAGGTACAGAGAGAATAACATACTCTTCTAATCAAGAAGTACCTAAGGAGGCCAAAACCATCCTAGAATTGGACAAGCAACAAATTCCAAATCTTAGAATTAAAAGGCTCCAATCCGGAACCTTTGATAATAAGAGGAGGTAACACAACGGATGCAGATCAATGGATAAAAGCAAAAACACACAGCAGTAATTTAACTCAGTACCACCAACAGTCATCTCAAGAACAAAAGATTTTGGGGATTCTCTCACTAAGCTACTTCAGCACAAAGGAAGTTCAAGTTTTAAGGGTTGAATGCTAAATTTGTCTCTTACCCGTTGTGGCTGGAAATGGACTCTCATCGTGCTCTCTCTAGACAGTGGAATTAGTTCCTCGGCTGAGATCAACCTGTCAGAAAGAGTAAAATGAAGGAAAATCTACATCACAAATAGGATTCTAATGGTACCAAAGGGTAAACACTTAGCTCCTGATTCAAGCACAGATCGACGAATGGTGGAGACGAAGAAGTCTTCTTTTGGGCTGATTTCATGGCATTTGTGAGACTCAAAAATGCCTTGAGTGAAATACACCCATAGCTTCACCATTTCAACGATCCTTACTGCTCTGAGCTTGAGCAAAGTACGTACCCTTCCCGCCGATCAACCCTTGCTGATTGAGGAAGATAACGCCGGTGCATCTTTCAAGCGATGGTCTAGTCGTCTTCCTCCCCTTTCCTCTTTCCTTTTCTAGCCCTTTCCTTTTTTTGTTTTTTGTTTTGTTGTTTCAGACAATTTCCTTTTTGCTTTGTGGGTTGGGCCTTGTTTTGGGCTCACTCTCTTTGTTGTTTTTTTAAATTATTTGGTTTATAATAAAGGGTCTTTAAGACCTACTTTAATTTTTTTAAAAAAACTTACCTTTACGAAGAATTCTTGTGGAAAATAGGTGAAAATTACCCCAAATTGCCTAAGACCTCCCCAAAACATGTATAGAAATAATAAATCATTTTTGGAGAAGTTTTTGCATAAACAACAATTTACTCCGCTATAGCAGTATCCGCCCACTATAGTGGATTGACCACCGTTGACCTCTGCTATAGCGGGAATTTCTTCGATACTCCTAGTTTTGCCTTTTTCTGAATGCACCCTTAAACCATGACATTCCAGAATAACCCCTTTACGTCAAGTTTGATATCGGGAGCTCTACGTACCCGAATTCACTTCCGAAAATTCCTACAGATTCTTTGTCATCTGAGCTAACATAGGGTCAAGCTAAAATTTAGTACATTTACCCAATCCATTTGTGGATTGCCCTAGAATATACCCCACTCAGACTTCATCCAAGACTAGCCTAGCCTGAAATTTTTAACTTCCAATTTGAGGGAAAACCTTACCCAAATTTTTGTACGATTAGCTCAACCGTAACAACAGAAAGGGTCGTAATAATAGATACCAATTTACCCATCGTTCATCCCCAAACTATCAAATAAGAAAAAAATCAACCAAGTCAAGAAAATGAAAGAGTACCGGAATCCTCAAACAAGTGAGGGTACTTGTCCTGCATGTCCTTATTAGATTTTCAAGTGTAATTTTTAACCAAACAATGCTTCCACTGTACTTTTACCAATCGAATATTCTTTTTCCTCAACTTTTATATATACCCATCAAGAATGGAAATTGGCTCCTCCTCATACGTAAGATCCTTATCTAATAAAACTGAATCCCACTTGATAACTAATCCCTATCCCTATGGTATCTCTTAAGTATGTATATATGGAATACTAGATAGACTCCCGATAAGCTTGGCAGCAATGCCAACCTGTACTCTACCAGCCCCACAATGCCAAGAACCTCGAATAGACCAATATACCAAGGGCTAAGCTTTCCCTTCTTGCCAAACCTCATGACTCCCTTCATAGGTGACACTTTCAACAAACCTTGAAGGAAATATCCCTCACTTTATGGTCTGCATACTCCTTTTGCCTACACTGTGTTGACAACAACTTGGTCTGGATAAATCTTACCTTTTCCTAAGCTTCTTTCACCAAATCAGTGCCCAAGGGTTTCACATCACCAGCCTGGAACCATCTTATAGGCGATATACACCACTTCCCATAGAGTGCCTCTAATAGAGCCATATCAATTCTAGAATGATAACTGTTGTTGTATGAGAACTCACACAACGGTAAGAACTGGTCCTAATGGCCACCAAAGTCAATTACATATACTGTCAATATTTCCTCAAGCACCTGATCATCCTCTCTGACTGTCCATTGGCCTGAGGATGAAAGGCTGTGTTAAAAGTGAGTTGGGTGCCGAAATCTTCATGCAACCTACCCCAAAATTTAGAAGTGAATTGCGTACCTCTATCTGAAATGATGTAAAGTGGAACCCCATGTAGCCTCACTATCTCCCTGATGTATATCTTGGCCAATAGTTTAGAGATGTAGTCCACTCTAACAAGAATTAAATGGGCTAATTTATTCAGCCTATCAACTATAACCCAAATCGAGTCATGCTTCCCCAAGATCTTAGGAAGACCTACCACAATATCTATAGATATCCTCTCCCACTTCCACTCGGGAATGGGTATCCTTTGGAGCAATCCCGCAAGCCTTTAGTGCTCATACTTTACCTGCTGACAGTGGTGACATTTGGATACATACTCCACTATGTCCTTTTTCACCTAGGCCACCAATAAAGCTACCTCAAGTCACGGTATTTTTGTTACACCTGGATGAATAGAATATCATGAACCATGAGCTTCAGCTAGCACATTTTTAATCAAATCACCAACTCGAGGAACACATAATCTCCCTCTAAACCACAATACTCCACATGCATCAAGTGTGGCATCTGAAGCCTCACCACACACCACCTTGTTTTGGAGTTTATTCAATTCCACATCCTTAAACTGTTTGGCCTTGACTTCATCGAGGAATGTAGACTTCACCTCAATACTAGCCAATATTCCACCCCTTTTTGAAAAACCAACTACATGAACTTAGATACTAGATTTTGAAACTCCCTAGCCATGGTCTCCTTGATACCCTCAAACAGGCCAAACTGCCTATATTTACAACTTTTCGGCTCAATGCGTCTGCTACCACATTGGCCTTACCCAGATGATACTGTATGGTTACATCATAGTCTTTCAACAACTCCATCCATCTCCTCTGTATCAAGTTTAAATCTCTTTGCGTGAACACATGCTGCAAGCTATGATAGTCTATGAATACCTCATACTTGACACCATAAAGATAATGTCTTCAAATCTTAAGTGCAAACACCAACGCTACCAACTCCAAATCATGAGTTGGGTAATTTTTTTCATGAGACTTCAATTGAATCGAAGCATAAGCAATGATATTCCCGTCCTATATCAACACAACACCAAAACCCAAATGTGAAATATCATAAAATATAATAAAATCCTTACCTTCAACCAATAATTAAAGAATAAGAGCCGTAGTCAATAGTGTCTTGAGCTTTTGGAAGCTCTCCTCACACTTATCTGACCAAACAAATAGCACCTCCTTCTGAGTCAACCTTGTCAAGTGGGTAGCAATAGAAGCAATTTTTTTGACAAACTTGTGATAGTAACTAGCAAGACCCACGAAGCTTCTAACCTCCATCATAGAGCTAGGACAAACCTAACTCTTAACCGCCTTAATCTTATGGGGATCTACCATCAACCCCTTTTCCGAGACTACATGCCATAGGAAGGTAACCAAAGACAACCAAAACTCACATTTTGAGAACTTTGATACAACTGCTTCTCCTTCAAAATTCCCAAGACAATGCGAAGATGACCTGCATGTTCCTCCTTGATCTTGGAGTAATCCAAAATGTCTGGTGCCTCTACTGAACCTTAACCACATGAACCTCTATAGACCTCAATCTCCTAATATCTTTGGCTAGGATGGCTACCGGCTCCTGAACAAAAGCCAAACTCTCATCTAACTGCACTGAATCCCAGTGTAACACATTTGTCTTATCCAAAACATAATGGTGTAGTATGGATACATAGAAGACTGGGTGCATAGCTGAGAACATAGGAGGCAAGGCTAATAGATAAGTAACACTACCAACCCTCTAAAGAATCTCAAATGGCCTTATATACCTGGGGTTGAGCTTGTCCCACCTGCCAAATCTCATCACACCCTTCATAGGTGACACTCAAAGGAAAATCCGATCACCCACACAGAACTTTAAGGCATGAAGTCTACGGTCTGCGTAGCTCTTCTACCTACTCTAAGTTGCCCTGAGTCTATCCTGAATCATTGGAACTCTGTCTTAGGAGTCACGAAGTAGAGTTGTACTCCAACCAAGACTCAAAACCATCAAACCAACCCACTGGTGATCTGCAATGCCTATCATACAATGCCTCAAAAGGTGCCATGCAAATACTCGAGTGATAACTATTATTATAAGCAAACTCTGCCAAAGGCACATACTGATCCCATGTACCCCTAAAGTCAAGAACACATGCCCGTAACATGTCCTCCAGGACGTGGATAGTCTTCTCGAACTGGCCATCTTTCTGAGGGTGGAATACAGTGCTGAGATGAACCTCTATACCCGTCTCTCACTTAATGGTCCTCCAAAATTGAGATGTAAACTGAGTACCACAATTTGAAATGATAGAAGTTGGAACCCCATGCAAATGGACAACCTCATGGAGATAAATTTAAGCTAACCTCTTTGCACTATAGGAAGAATGAACTGACAAGAAGTGTGCAAACTTAGTCAACTTATCAACAAAAACCCAAATAGAGTCAAACCTTCGAGAAGTATGTGGAAACCGTGCTATGAAGTCCATGGTGATCTCTTATCACTTCTACTCAGGAATGGGAAGTCTCTACATTAATCTACCAGGTCTCATGTGGTTGAACTTAACCTGCTGATAGTTCAAGCACCGAGATATAAACGCCGCTATGTCTCTCTTCATACCACTCCACCAATAAAGCTGCCTTAAATCTCTATACATATTAGCTGTATTCGGATGGATGGAGTACTTGGAATAATGAGCCTCATAGAGGATCAACAGAATCAAATCCTTTACTCTCAAAACACAAAGGAGACCATCAAACCTCAAAATACCGTCAGAATCTAAAGTAGCCCTATTGGCCTCTCTCTGAGAAACCTAATCACAAATGTCACAGAAATGCTGATCCTCAAACTGATGCTGTTGAATCTGATTAACCAGAGTAAAATGGATCTTAACACTGGAAAGAACTCTGCTGGGATCTGAAAAGTCAAGCCTAACCAGATGGTTAGCGAAGGACTGGATGTCTAAGGCCAACAGTCGCTCCAAAACTAAAAGAGAAGCCAAACTTCCCATACTAACTGCCTTCCAGCTCAAGGCATACGCTACCACGTTTGCTTTACCTAGATGGTATAGAATAGTGAAGTCATATTCCTTTAGTAACTCAACCCATCTCCGCTGCTTAGAATTCAGCTCTAGCTAACTCATAATGTACTGAAGACTATGGTGGTCGATGTAGATCTCACAGTGAACTCTATATAGGTAGTGCCTCCAGAGCTTGAGTCCAAAGACTATCGCTTCTAATCCCAAGTCATGAGTGGGGTAGTTACGCTCGTGATCCTTCAACTGCTTCGACGCATAAGCTATCACATGACCCTACTACATCAATACACAACCAAGACCAAATGATGAAGCATCATAATACACTGAGAAGGCCTGACCCTCAACTGGCAATGTCAACACTGGAGCTAAAGTCGATAAGGCCTTAACCCTCAGGAATCTATCCTCGCACTGATCAAACCACTAAAATGAGACATCCTTCCTAGTCAGCCTAGTTAAAAGTGCTTCTATGAAAGAAAATCCCTCAACAAACCGCCTATAGTATCCTGCTAACCTAACAAAACTGCAAACCTCAGTAGGATTTGTAGGCCTTGGCCAACCATGAACGGCTGCAATCTTCCCTGGGTCTACTCTAATCCTATCCTTAGACACCACTTGTCCTAGAAATGCTACTAACTCAAGCTAAAACTCACACTTTGAGAACTTTGTATAAAGCCGATGATCTCTCAAAGTCTGGAGTACGAACCTCAAATGCTGCTCATGATCCTCTACACTCCGCGAGTATATCAATATGTCATCAATGAAGACCATCACAAACAAATCTAAGTATGGCTTGAGCAGTCGATGCATCAAGTCCATAAAAGCTACGGGGGCATTAGTCAACCTAAAAGACATCACCAGGAACTCATAATGGCTATAACGTGTCCTAAATGCTGTCTTAGGGATGCCCTTAGCCCTAATCCTCAACTGGTAGTATCTTGACCTCAAATATATCTTAGCAAACAGTGCTGCACCCTGGAGCTGATCAAACAAGTCATCTATATGCGATTTTGGATACTTGTTCTTTATAGTTACCTTATTCAGCTGCCTATAATTAATAGACATCCGCATCGAACCATCTTTCTTCTTCACAAACAGAACTGGAGCACCTAAAGGTGACACACTCGGCTTGATAAAACCCATAGCTAACAAGTCCTAAAGCTGAACCTTAAGCTCCCTGAACTCAGCTGGAGTCATATGATATAGAGTAATGGAAATGGGCCTGGTACTCAGATTTAACTCAATGGAAAAGTCTATATCACACTCAGGTGGAAGGCCTGGTAGGTCGATCAAAAACACATCTAAAAACTCTCTAACCATAGGGACCGACTCGGGAGAAGAAGTATCAGTGCTAACATCCATGGCATATACTAGATAAGCCAAACACCTGCACGAAATCAACCTCCTATCCCAGAGATAAGAAATGATCCCAGATGATGCATGGACAACAGAATCCTGCCACACAACTGGGGATATGCCGGGCAGGACTATGGTAACGGTCTTGGCATAAAAATCAAAATCTGCTTGGTGAAGGGATAACCAGTCCATGCCCAGAATCACATCAAAGTCTAGCATATCTAAAAATTATCAAGTCAGCCCAAGTCTCAAGATCACCAATAACTATCAAGCAAGATCTAAAAATCTGATCCACTACTAAAGAATTGTCTACTGGTGTAGAATAAGATACTAGAACAGATAAAGGCTCACTAGCTAACCCTAAAGAAGGAACAAAGTAGGAAGAAACATATGAGTATGAAGAACCTGGATCAAACAATGCTAAAGCTGACTGGCGGCAGATAAAAATCATACCTGTGATCACCGTATCTGAGGCCTCCACCTCTGGTCTACCAGGGATCGCATAGAATTGACGCTAACCTCTACCAGACCAATTGTCATCCCGATCTCTTGCCCTGCCATGCTGGGCATTACTTCTACCAGGGATACCACTTCCTCTGACCGGTGGCTACACTAATCTCAATGGCTTATCCAGCTGAGGGACTATCTAAACTGTACCCCACTAGGGGCACTCTCTGGCAAAATGACTAATGATAACTTATAGCATGGCCTTGACAACCCATACTGTCGAGATGAACTGGATGAACTTGTATGGATATTATGGCTTGATGCCCCATATGATGTACCCCTCAATGACTTACCAATATAACCATGCTAAGTACCATAACTATGATCAAACTGAGGCCCACCTGAAGTTTCAAGTGATGCATGAACTGGCCGGCTAGACTGACCATGGTGCTGTTGTGGTTGAGATCCTCTGCCCCACTGGCCTGAACCTCTACCGCCAAAGCAAGAACCACTGTAACTGCCCTGATGCCGTGGCCTCTTATCTCTGGCCCCTAGGTCCTGATGATGCAAATTCTTTACAGTGCGGGCATGGTCTACTATAGCTTGACATTGTCTCCCACTAGCAACTAGTATCTCTGCAGCCTTTCAAAGTTTGATTCTCAACCCCCAAAAAAACCGACGAACCCTGTCTGGCGCTCTAGGAATAATCATAGTCCCAAATGGAGCCAACTAGTGAAAATGGGTCTCATACTCGAACACTGTCATAGACCCCTATATCAATTAGGTGAACAACTCTCTACGATGCTCACGGTAACTCTTAAGGTAAGAACTTGGCCATAAAGGCCTCATAGAACTCTCTCCAAGTCAACTGAGGAGACTTAGAAGGTCTACAAGCTACATAGGCCCTCTAGCTGATAGGTAGTAAAACCTACTCCATGAGTATCCAATAGAACAAGATGATAAAGCATCTCCTCACAAGTAGAAATAAAGTCATAAGCATCCTGTCTGGGAGTACTGGAGAACCTCAGTGAGGATAATCTCTGAAACTGGCCCAGAGCCTTATGCTCTGACTCTATCATAACTGGGCGAGGAGCAAGATGCTGAGAAATTGTAGGCACTGACAGAACCTGTGCATGGGGAGCCACAATAGCTGACTGCACTCCTGAACTCTGTACACCGATGACTTCCCCCTGAGCAGATGCCTGGGACATATTAGAAGGCTGACCCCCAACCATAATCAATAACTAAAGAAGCACGCTCTGAATATCTGAGGTAGGAGATGAGGGTGGTGCTGGCGCTGATACAAATTCTTTTACTGGCCCTGTTGGCAACTGGGCTGCTCCCTGGTCCATAGGTTGCTGGTATAGAATGTGATCAGGCTCATACTCAGTCACTATGTTAATGACGATAACTCACACTAGGATTTGCACCAGGAATATACAGAAGTGTAGTATGAGCACCAATTGCAAAGCAATGGGTACTCAATAGGCATCATTGGCCGATTGAGCATATATAAAATATAATAGCCATAAGTAGTTGATAAGAAAGAAAAGGTCACAAAAGCAAATAGAGAAAAATATACGAAAGCTAGCAACAAGGAAAAGGCATAAAAGAATACAAGTAAGCGATACTAGCCACATAGGATATATCATAGAACGCAGGTGAAGGAGTAAGGAATGCACCTTAATCCTTGCAACAACTATATATACAGAAAGTTTAACGAGCAGGGCGGTGTACCAATAACCTCAAATAATAGGAAGGAAAGAAAGGGAACTAAACATAAGCATGCTAATAATACAATCCACAAGGTAAGGATGATCATAAGAAATCTAGTAGGTAATTACAGTAGGAGTAAGTAAACTAATCCACCTACAATCCCAACGAGCGCCCACACACCCAAGGAATACATATAAGTGAAAAAAAACCCTCTGATATTCCATACTACTGGAGCGTACACCAAACAAATAGC
The DNA here is from genome assembly GCA_003996215.1 of Jaltomata sinuosa. Taxonomy (NCBI): domain Eukaryota; kingdom Viridiplantae; phylum Streptophyta; class Magnoliopsida; order Solanales; family Solanaceae; genus Jaltomata; species Jaltomata sinuosa. The sequence continues at coordinate 771,156 of QJPP01000031.1, read as the reverse complement.
AAACAAGGGCGCAAACAATATATGATATGATATGAAGTGCTAGTGGTACCGTATGCATCTCTTTCGGTGCCTGTAGTCCCAGCAGGTAGGACCCATAGAAGGATTCCCCCATATACATCTACTCCCCTATATACTCCTCCTCTAGCAATCTCAGCCTGTAGCCCCTAACCTGGATCGGCAAGGTCCATGGAGGTCTTTGAGACCACATACAAAATCTCAATTTCTCAATATGCATGCTGATAAGTCAGTAATCTACCAACTTATTGAGCCTATATCCATGAATTATTGATATGTTTGGAATAGATTTAGAGGTTCTTATGACCTTTATTGATGTCTATACAGGTACTTTGGATAAATGATGAGAAATAAGGAAATGGACCCAAAAAGAACTCAAAAGGAGTGAAGTGTGAAGTGTTCGGAAAAGCTGGATATTCTGACCTGAGATGCGATGGCCGTGTAACTCGCACAAGCCGAGGTTCGAACCTCACCTCTTTCTCATAAAGCTTCAAAAGCCACTGAAGAATCTATTAAAGGGGGCAGTCGCTGTGCGACGCACATATCCTAAGGTGCAAACCAAACCCCCTTCGCATAAAGCTCCCAAAGTTAGCTGAAGTCACTTGTCCAACTAAAGAGGGTGTAAGATGCACACATCATGACATTTGAACTGCACATCACGCCGCACACCTCCCAAAGGGCAATTTTGTCCTAAATTTTAGTGACATTTTGGGAAACTATAAAATGCCAATTTAGGAAAAATTATAGAGAGGATGCTTCAGACCTGAATATTTTAGAATGATTTTTACCTTGAGAACAAGTTTTCCTCTCCAAAGATAATAGGGTTTGAATCCATTCTCTTGGTTAACCATTTGTGTACTCAAATTGAGCTTAAAACTTGAAATTCAGCTCCAATGAAGAGGATTTTGACTTACCCATTTGGTATATCTCTCTCCTTTGCTATGAGTGGCCAATTTCATTTGTCTAGGGATGTGTTGATAATGTGTTCTTGAAAAATGGGTGTGAGTGTTGCTAATTCTTGCTTATTTGATATGGGTCTAGTAGTTTCACCAAGTTTTAATCCTAAAATTTGTGGTTGCAAACATTAATTTTCATTACTTGACTATGTTGTTGCTTAAGAAAGAATTTCATGGTTTCATATGTGATATTACTAGTGGGAACTTGGGACTCCATTCAGATTTGAGGCTAGAAATAGCTCATATCAACGGAATCACCCATTTAAGGGTCTAAGCTAGATATAGTGTGACCTCCCCAAGTTTGATCTTGGTTGTTTATTTGATTTAACCGATAGTGCTCTAACTGAGATTATTGGATATGTGGTTGTTGTTCGAGAGATAAACAACCACACTCATGACCAAGGCTACCTATGTCAATAAGCAATAATATGTGTGAAAAGGCAAACATCCTATCCCACATTAAAGCTCCATTGGATACACATCCCTAGTCACCTACTCAATTTGGTACACCCGCTTTCATTTATTTGCTTTGATTCAAATTATGATTGTAGTGACAACATCCCAATTCCCCCAACCTTTTATTTTCATGTTTAAGCACTTCCTCTCTTTTTGAACTCACTTTGATATAATCTTCATTTAGCTAGCTCCAAGTCCCTTGGGTACAACCCCAACACCTGTTGGGAATTATATATTTTGTTTTGCTGCACGATCGCTGTGACCTCCAACTTTGGGGAGCACGATTTGAGCGTTCATAAAAAATGGCGCCGTTGCTGGGGACTTAAGTTGATAGCTATTTTTGATTGTAGATTTGAAATTACCTTGTAGAGTACTTGTTCTTTTATTTTGTTTGTTGTTTTTTATTTGAACAGGTTGTATCTAGGAATACCAAATACTTCTCACTCGACCCATATGTACTTGTTGAGGTGAATATAGTAGACCATAGGTTGTTGATGTAGGGAGACGAGGGGGCAATGGGTGCTACCTCTGCTAAAGAAATTGATTAATGGAGGAAGAATGGTGCACGAAGGCATAGAGAACTATCAATCGCTAAAACACTCCCTGAATTCATAACCATGAGTGTTATGAACAACACAGTTAAGATGGTTAACACCATTGGTGTTGTTTGGGCTGTGGGATTAGTAGAAGAAGTGGAGTGTTCTAGTGAATATAGTAAGGAAACATTGTCTTCAAATCATGAGATGGGTTCCCATGAAGGTCTCAAAAAAGCAAGCCTATGTTCGGGGAGACAAGATCATGGGAATCAAGGTTGGAATGTGCATAATGATGGTTCAAGAGTTGAGAGTATGCTTGCGAGAGTGCTAGAAAAGGTAGAGTCCACTAACGAAGGTATTAGGAGTTTGAGGTACGATCTTGAAAGTCTGGCTCAAACCGTGCATTCACACTCTATTGCTATCAAACAACTTGAAGAAAGAATGTTTTGGCTCACCTCTCAATTCAAATCTAAGCAATTAAAGAGAGATGAAGGAATAGATTGGAAATTGCGCTAATGATCATCCCCCCCTCTTATGCTAAGAATGGTGCTAGTAGTGCTTGTGATCTTGATAGGAGTCATAACTTGACAAGTAAAGAACATAATACCAGCTTAAAGAGTGTGTATGCCATGCTTCAAACTCTCTTGTCCAAGGAAGATAGCATAGAGGAGGGATTACAGTGCATAAAGCAAGGCTTCATGGATAGCAGAGCTAAGGAGGAAGAGGAGGCAAATCGTGCCAAACAATCCATGGTGGGTATGTCTACTTCTCTTGATTAAGTTGGTAAAGAAGAACCTCCAAGCCTAACAAATGAACATGTCTCAAACATTGGGGTCAATCAAATTTACTTTGGGGATGAGGATGAAGAATTTCAAAATATGAAACTGTCTATGAGGTAAGTTTGTGCCAGTTGTGCTTGAGCCCCAATATGAGGAAAAGCTTGACTTGGATGAAATCGTAAGCCAAGAATGGCTGTTAAATTAAGCTCACCAACTTGAAGCCTATGGGGAACAACGTGAAAGAATTCTACCAATGTTCAAGAAATTTCTCAAAAGGCATTTCAAGAGAAGTCAAAAAGAGGGGCTACCTGAAATTACTATCCAGAATTTGAATACCAAATTGAGTGCTTATATTGAAACTTGCACGATCGTGTATAGTAGTTTTGATTTTTCCCCATTAAAGAGGAGGACACATTGAATTCAAATGACTTAAAGGTGTTATGGCAACTAACCATCCCACACATGAATCAAGATGCAAAGATCAAAAGAATCATACTAGAGTTTCAAGGAAAAGTTCAACGTTTCATCTTGAAAGGGTCATAAATGAGGCAAATTTGAGAGTGGGGACACCCAAATCTCACTCCAACCATTTTTCAACATTAAGTTTAGTTGAATGGATGAAAGTCAATGTAATCAAGATTATGGAGGACTTTGGAAAGGGGAAGGATCGAGGTATATTTATTTTAATGTTTGTTGTTGATAGAAGGAAAAATGACCTTCCTCACTTAAGGGCGAAAAAGTGCAAAATGCGACACCAAGGAAATGGCCTTCTTATGTTCTCACCTTCACCCCGTGATTGTCACCGGAATTTTGATTCAAATTTGGGTCAAAGGTCAAATCCTCCAAGTAGAGATCTAAATGGTGATATGATTTGCGTTGCACCGCGATATTAAATTGAGCGCTTGATGAGAGGCAACCCATTGTTTGAAAATTTTTTCTTTATTTTTTACTTCACTTTTTGCTATCTTTTTGATTTGTTTTAGGTGTGCAAAACAAAGGGAGATGAATTGATAATTTTGAGAGCCAAGCAGAGTATATCTGAAATAATGAATTTTTCACCTGGAGGTTTGCAGGTCACACAAGCCATCGCATGTGAAAATAGTGCACTGTGTAAAATCTGGAAATCCAGCATTCAGCAAAGAATCACGATCGTGACTCCTGACTATCGTGATCATGATGAAGTAAAATTTCAGTAACATTTTGCAATCGTGTGGACCCATCATGATCGCATGGGGTTAAGAAATTTTAATTCATCACGATCACGTGAAAAGGACACAAGACCGCGAGTAAATGGGCAGTCACCAAGTATTAAGTTTCAAAAGAAACATTTCAAGAGGAAAAATTCGCCCTTAAACTTGGCTAGTTCTCTTCTCCTCAAGTACAAAATAAAATTCATCCATGTTGTTCTACAAATTCCATAGTTTCATTGCCTTTCAACTTCACAGGTATGTGTCCTTTTTTCTATTTTCTCCTTATAATTTCCTTTTAGTGTGCAAAATCAGTGGCTTGATAGCCTAATTGGTTGTGAATATTTGCTCTCTAAAAAATGGTGAATCGTATGCTTTGGATTGTAAATCTTTGGGTGAGAATGGTTGAGAGTATGAGGGCCGCCGTTGCCAGGGAACAATTTGGCATATTGAGTTAGTTTAGAATTTGAGTTTACTTACTTTAGTTTAAATTTGTGAATATTTATTTTTGATTTAGTTAGTTTTATTTTTTTGATTGATTGATTCTATGAAATCCCGAAATGCTAGAGGTTTTGGTGGTTGCAACCCCTATTATAATGATCCTTGTCGTTATTTTGGAGGACCCCACTATTGGCAAAATTATAGAATTGGCCCTAGGAAAGGGAGGTATTATCCATCTCACTCCTATGATGGGTGTAATTGATATTCAAGAGGTGGTCATGATGGGCATTGGGGAGATTGCACTAATGATCATCCTTCTCCCCCCTTTTATGCTAACAGTGGTGCTAGTGGTGCTTGTGATCTTGATAGGAGTCATAACTTGACAAGCGAAGAACACAATAGTGGATTAGAGAGTATGTATCCCATGCTTCAAACTCTCTTGGCCAAGGAAGATAGCATAGAGGAAGGATTAAAGTGCATAAAGCAAGGCTTCATGGATAGTAGAGTTGAGGAGGAAGAAGAGACAAATCGTGCCAAATAATCCATGGCGGGTATGTATACTCCTCTTGATCAAGTTTGTAAAGAAGAACCTCCAATACTAACAAATGAACATGTCTCAAATATTGAGGTCAATCAAATTCATTTTGGGGATGATGATGAAGATTTTTAAAATAAGAAACTGCCCATGAGTGAGTTTGTGCTGATTGTGCTTGAGCCCCAACATGAGGAAAAGCTTGACTTGAATGAAATCGTGAGCCGAGAATGATTGTTAAACCGAGCTCACATACTTGAAGCTTATGGGGAAAAACGTGAAAGAATTCTACCAATATTAGAGAAATTTCTCAAAAGGCATGCTAAGAGAAGTCAAAAATAGGGGCTACTTAAAATTACTATCCAGAATTTGAATACCAAATTGAGTGCTCATATTGAAACTTGCACGATCGTGGATAGTAGTTTTGAGTTGTTCCCCATTTAAGAGGAGGACACATTGAATTCAAATGAGTTAAAGGTGTTGTGGCAACTAACCATCCCACATATGAATCAAGATGCCAAGATCAAAAGAATTATACTAGAGTTGCAAGGAAAAGTTCAACGTTTCATCTTGAAAGACTCTAGTTCATTCGAAAGTGAGGATTTCATAAATGAGGCAAATATTAGAGTAGAGACACACAAATCTCACTCCAATCATTTTTCAATATTAAGTTTGGTTTAATAGACGAAAGTCGAAGTAATCAAGCTTACGAAGGACTTTAGAAGGGGGAAAGAATGATGTGTATTTATTTTGAAGTTTGTTGTTGATAGAAGGCAAAATGACCTTCCTCACTAGAAGGCGAAAAGGTGCAAAATGCGACACCACGGAAATGGTCTTCTTATGTTCTCACCTTCACCCCTTGATTGTCACCAGAATTTTTGTTCAAATTTAGGTTAAAGATTAAAATCCTCTAAGTGGAGATCTAAATCGTGATATGACTTGTGTCATGCTGCGACGTTAAATTAAGCGATTGATGGGAGGTAACCCATCATTTGAAAAAAAATTCTTTATGTTTTACTTCACTTTTTGCTATCTTTTTGATTTGTTTTAGGTGTGCAAAAGGAAGGGAGATGAATTCATAATTTTGAGATCCAAGCAGAGTATATAAGAAATAGGTGCATTTTTCACCTGGAGGTTAACGAGTCGCACATGCCATCGCATGTGAAAATACTGCACCGTGCAAAATCTAGAAACCCAACATTTAGCAAAGCATCATGATCGTGACTCTTGACCATCACGATCACGATGAAGTAAAATTTCAGTAACTCTTCGTGATCATGTGGACCTATCATGATCACGTGGGGTTAAGAAATTGTAATTCATCGCGATCATGTGAAAAGTACACGCGACCGCAAGTACACGAGCAGTCACCAGGTATTAAGTTTCAAAAGAAATGTTTTATAAGCAAAAATTTGCCCTTAAACTTGGCTAATTCCCCTCTCCTCAAGCATAAAATAAAATTCATCCACTTAGTTCTAAAAATTGCATAGTTCCATTGCCTTGCAACTTCACAGGTATGTGTTCTTTTTCCTATTTTCTCCTTGAAATTTCCTTTTAGTGTGTGAAATCAGTGGCTTGATAGCCTAATTGGTTGTGAATATTTGCTCTCTTAAAAATGGTGAATCGTATGCTTTGGCTTGTAAATATTTGGGTGAGGATAGTTGAGAGTATGAGGGCTGATGATATGCTATTAATGGGGAAAAAAAATATTTGGCCCCAATGGGTTGTGAAAATGGTGAAGCAAAATGGTGCTTGATGAAATGCTTGAGTAAGAATTTCATGGCAAAGCAGAAGACTCTCGCGATCGCGATGAGAAAAAATTTCTAAAATAAAAATGGTCTTCACGATTGTGATGCCAAATCCCGCGATCGCGATGACCAAGCACTAGAAGCTTCAATAGCAGTCCAAAATAGTAGCTTTTCCCATCTTTGTTCGGAATAATTTAGACTCATTTCTTTGGCCTAATCATGTCCTAATACATTGTTTTACATGCCCATAAAAGTATTTGGCATTTTTAGTCCTTGTGTAGGTACTTATAGCTTGAAAAGGGCTTTGACATCCAATGAAATAGCTCAAGATGATGTCACCCAAGTAGCCAATGAGGAGTACTTTGATCAGGGCACCTTCATGTCCCTAAAATGCACACAATTGTATGATCATCACTTGATGTAGAATATCACAAGGGAGCGAGGCATTTTGTTGGATGGTTGATAAATGCACAAATCGTGCTCTCCAAAGTTAGAGGTCACAACGATCGTCAGAGCAAAACAAAATTTATAATTCCCAATGAGTGCCGGGGTCGTACCCAAGGGAACAATGTAGTCGTGATCGAGTTAATAGAGAATCCAAGAAACTTATTAAGTTCAATTAACGAAAAGGGGGAAAAGATATCTAAAAAGGGGATTTTAGACTAAAACTAAAGATAAAGCAAAATAACTAAAAGATAAATTGATCAATGGCTTTCACCTTGATTTCGCCAAGCAAGGACAACAAGGGAGACTTGGGAATGGGAATTTAATTCACAAGACTTCCACCCGATTAACACCTAGGTAGTCTTGGATAAAGGTATGCCTAACCATCTTTTGTCCAATAGAGCATATATCTCGTGTGTTCTCTCGAACCACCACAAGTAAGCAATAACCAACCAATTTAACTTGGGTGAGTTGGGTTATCTCTAACCCCAACTCTTAGATGGGAGTTTTCGGCAACCAAACTATCTCTAGCCTTGGTCTAGAGTGGAAACCCCAAATCCCCACTATTGAATCTTCCTGAATTTAGGGTAATCCTCTCTCAAGCAAAAACCCAAATTAGAAAGCTAAGTCAATGTTTGCAACTATTGACTATAAATTCAAGCATGGAGGGTTCAATAGAACCAAATAATCAAACAAGAACAAAATCTATATATGAATTCAATACCCAACAAGTATTATCTCTAATACAAAACCCAAATATCAATGGACAATTACACCAATAAAATAACAATTAAGAAGAAGAGTTGAAGAATGGAAACTAAGGATTTTACAATAAAGAGCATCCAAATCTTCACTCCTATGGTGTTAGTTGATGAACTTGCTCTCCAAGCTTGCCAAAAGTTCTGAGAATAGCCAAAGATACCTTCCCAATCGGATGAGAAGAGTTTTTATGTGACTTGAGGTTTACAAAAGGGAAAATTTCTATTTCTGCCCTACAACTGCCCTTTTCTTCTTCGCCTACGCGTAAGTTCCACCGCGTTCGCGAAGGTTCTCTGTCTGGTTGACCTGCGCGTACGCGGGTGGTACAACACGTTCGGGTAGCTTCTGTTTGAGTAGGCTTCGTGTACACAGTGGGATGCCACGTTCACATAGGCCATTTAATTGCCAGTTCTAAATTTCTCCGAATAGCTCCCTTTTGACTTGTTTTCATCCAAATTCTTCCCGAGCACTTCTAAAGCACAAAAACCTGCAAAATAGAAGTAATCCATGTCAATTGGACTATTTTTCCACTTATTATTAGCAAAAACATAAGTTTAAGAGTTAAATAACTAGGTAGAATACCAACTTATCAAACCCCCAAATTTGAACTATTGCTTGTCCTCAAGCAACTAAAAATTCTAACTCAAGAGGCAGACAACTCAAGTGCAAATGACAACACCACAAGTCAAGGAAAACCCATTTCGAGCACCAAAACTGACTTCGGTTGGTACTAACAATTAGTCAGTCACATGATGCTTCCTCTAAGCATTCCCCTTGATTCAAAACAATTAAATGATGCAATGGCACAATAAGGACAAGTAAGTGACAACAACCAATCCTCAAAATATGACTCAACCACTATCTTACCAAAACATGCTCATTTGATTCATTTTCCAGAGTTATTCTAATTCGCATGCCCTCACAAGAACGAAAGTCCCAAAAACACATTATGTACAAAGACAATCACAAGGGACAAATACAAATACTCACACTCATAAGGAAGTTCAAGTACTAAAAAGTATCAACCATAGGCTTGCCCTTATTTTCATTTGCCACTAGCTCAATAACATTCGATTGGAGATCTCCAAGGGCTTTTCTAAGCTTGTGATGTAGGCTTAGGGACGGGTAGGATACGCATTTGGATTCAAGTAACTACATCCTCCTCAAACTCTACACAAATTTTTCAATTCAAAACCAAGGCCATTACTTTCATTTTCATTCAACACGAGGCACCATTTCACTTCTTTTTATTTGGGGCCCAAATATTTATCATTCTATTCAGCTTGGAGGATTCATTTCTTTTCTTTCCTTTCCTCTTTTCCTTTTATTTTGCTTTCTTTTTCAAATTCTTCCTTCTTTTGGCAATTCTTTTCAAGCAACAAACCATGATTTACTCATTAAGCACTCCTCCAAGGTACCTTTATCAACCTCAAAACTTAGGCTTTTAGCCTCGATTTCACACTTGTGGAGTTCAAGGAGGGACGAGTTCAAGAGAGGGATTCATTGTCAAAATAGTTCAAGGCTTGTAACGAGGTTGCTAAAGAAAAGGTTTTAGGATCAACAGGGGTGACTAATAATTCAATTTAAGTACAATGGTGGATTTTAAGGCTAAGTAGGCTTCAATTATCACAAAGAAGGCCTAAGATCATTTCTCCAACCAACCGTTATCAAGACTAGCATTAAAGACCAAACTGGCAAGTTCTAGTTAACACAAGCAAGCATGAGAATTATTCAACTAAACGTCACCACACATGGCATGCGAATCATTCAAGAAGGATCAATTTTAACTTCCTAGACAAGAACAAAAAGGAGCCACATTTCTATTAACATCACTAATGAGTCAAGAGTCACAAAAGATCAAAAGATTTGTCACAAAATCACTCTTTTCCATGCATTTTTTGCTAATTTTTTTGAAGGGGTATTCCTATTTCACTTAGCATGCAAGACTACTTCATCTTAGCATGCAAGACTACTTCATTAGTACCAAACAAGTCAATTGTAACCAAAACCTTAAAAGATGATGAATTGCCCTTAAGAATAATGTCACTCAGTCTATCATTGGGAGAATTCATCTATCTAATTTTGTATGGCTACACAAGATGGATCAACACAATTATCATAATCTCTGGGCATATGCGATTAGCACATGTCAAAGTGTGGGTCACACGTGCAATGCACAGGCCAACGGTGGGCATGTGCGAAGCTCGTGCGGTTTGCACATCAACATGTGCGGTACAGGTATTCCCCAGCTCAGACAAGTTTCATCTAGCCTAACGGGTACTCAGACTTCTTTTGGCTCATAACAACCAGTATCTTAACTACCAAATAACAAAAGAAGCTAAAAAGTAAAGAAAACTAAAAAGCTAGACCATCAAATTCTTCCACACAACATCAAAACCCAATGAGGGTGCAAAATCCACAAAGTACACCCGACAAGGGCATAACAATATATAAATAAATAAAACAAGCCCGACAAGGGCACCATAGTATCCAAAGCAATAAAACAAGCCCGGAGAGGGCATAATAATATCCATAAGTAAAGCAAGCTAAGCTAGAAAGATAGAGTGCAGATCAACATGCCACCCCCAACTAAGATAGGGAAGTGCCTTCACTGCATCAAAGTAAGGAATAAGTTTGAGGGGGCTCCCTGAATGGTATCAATCTGAACTGGAGGAAGAGGGAAACTCAAGTCGCTCCTCATCCTTATCATCATCATCCTCCCATGTACCTGATCCACAAAAAGACTTTAATCTATCCATCATCTTGTTCAAGAACTTGCTTTGGCTATAAGGCTCATCAGTAGATTGACTACGAGGCTGAAGAGTCTTACTACAGGGGTTACCACTCCTGCTTCTTCTTTTTGTGCTTGCTGAACTTCTTTTGTCATTTTTCAACATTTCCCTGCCTGCGACTCTTATGCTCCAAGCGGGTATTCATTGCACTCAAGCGCTCATTAATCACTTTCTGCTCATTCGCCACCTTGGCAAGAGATGGGGGGGGGGTCTCAAAACCTGCTAGTATGTCAGCTCTAGCTGAGCCAATAGAGATTCCAGCCAAGAATTGTTGAACATGTGCATCTACTCCATGAATTTGACTAGAGAGGTGACGCATGAGCTAGGGCCCAGACTATAGATCTCCCACATACTGAGACAATCCGGATGCACCTCCCGAAGGGCCAATGGGTTCAGTCAAAGACTCTGGAAACTATCCGAAGGATGGAGAAGCCACTTCAATCTTTCTCTTTTTCTGCTTTGCTTCTGGGGCCCTCTTCAACAACTGGTGGATCACATTCATAGCACAACTGAGTCACCAATGAAGGAAAGAAAAGGCTTTTAGACCTTCCACTAGCTACCTCAGCCATTTGAGCCACAATATGGAGCCCAACATTCACATCGATGCCATCAATGAGGCTACCACAATAAATTCTTGGTCAGAGGTCACATCAGTGTCATGAGAGGATGGTATGATCCTCGCACAGATAATTGAAAGCCAAGTCTTGGTTTCTTTAGTGAACTGATATGAATCAACCTTTTTTTGTGAAGTCAACCAATTTAGAGTCACCCCATCATGCAACTTGTCTACCAATCACTGGTGTCCTTCAGCTATGGATTTTGCAATGTAAACCTCATTGTCAGCATCTGGAAGGTTGTATAGTGCATTGATGATCTCGGGGTTGAAACTCACTTGGACTCCCCAAATGGTAGTGACTAGTGCGCTATTGAAATTAGTGATCGAAGCATTAGCATAGAACTCAGTGACCACTATGTGGTTAGCCATGATGGGTAGAGAAGCAAAGCATATCCATCCCTGCTCCACCAACCTCTTGTAGAATTCTGGCATTTTTTGTTCAACTTTGTCCATATTGATTCCTTTCTCCCTAACAAAGAGCTTGGACAATAGCTCATCATACTGGTGCTCACATGATGCCCATAGGAACCTATATTGATTGTGTTCTCATCCATTTCCACATCCAGAGCATTTTCAACTTCATTGTCACTATCGTTGGAGGCCATCTTTTTGATCAAAGTACCTACAAAACACACCATTATGTTAAAAGTTCTTAAGGACACTTAAAATAATGTTTTATGAAGCACTTAGGCCAAAGAAATAGCTGAAAGAAATTCCAAGGTGGGTTGTGTAGAGATACTATTTTGACACTGCCAGGCATCCCTTCTTCGCATTTGTGGCCAGGTGGCTGCGTTCGCGACGAAGGATTTTTATTTTCAAAAATTTTCTCCTTCGCGAATACGACCAGGTGACCACGAACGCGAAGGCCATCGAGTTCGCCCAGATCAGTGCCTCTTTGAGGCATTTTCTCAAACACTTGGCAGGCATAATTTGTTTAAGAAACTTTATCGTAATTGTGCTATTACCAATCACTACATTGTTTCACTCTTGTACACTCTTGTACACTCTTGTACACTCTTTACCCTCCTCAATCAATTTCTCCCAACAATTTAACAATTAAACACAATTAGAAGTTGATTTAAAGCAAGAGGAGATCAACCAAGAATGTCATTACCCATTTTCTACACATCAAGTTGAGGAAGAAAGGAACCCATTTCAAGATACAAGAAGGGCAGAGTTCATACCTAGTGAATTGCAAGTTCTGAAGCTTGGAAGAAATTCATGGAGTTTTTGTGTGCCAAAGGAGGAAAGAGTTCTTTGTTTTGAGAAGGGGAAAGTATCATGCCATCTGAGTTTTGAACTTTTTTTTTAAACTTACCTGAACTGCCTGGAAGCCTCACGTTTGCAGCCAGTCCTGCGCGTTCATAAAGGCTTGACATTCAGTTGGCCTTCGCGTTCGTGACCGGTCCTTCGCATTCACGAAGAAGGAGTGCTGGGGCAGATTTTTCAATTTTTTCTTTAGCTCACTGCCCATGATGTGCGACGCCTAGTGCCATGGGAACTTTGTGTGGTGCGAAATACACCACATTTGCACATGCCAATGTTTTTGATCAGTTCACTATTTGATTGTGCAATGGCATGTGCGACGGGCACTCTTTTAGGTGCGAAAAGCATATTTTTCAGAGGTATTTTTGGTGCTTCTCAACACTTAGTTCCTCTTCTCATTCCTTTGGGCACCTAAAAACACACCAAAAAGAAACAAAAAGTGAAGTAAAGCATAAAGATGATGGGCTACCTCCCATCAAGTGCACAATTTATCATCGCGGTGCGACGCAAGATACCTCACCATTTGGATTTCCATTTTGAAGTTTGAAGATTTGAATCTTTGACCCAAACTTGAATCAAGTTTCCAGTGACAATCCCAGGGTGAAGGTTTGAACATGAGAAGGCCATTATTTTGATTTTGCATTTTGCATTTTTTGGCCTTCAAGTGAGGAAGGACTCTTTGATTTCTTTCCACGACAAACTCATAACCGGATAGAACTTTATCCACCCTCCTTCCAAGGTCTTTCAAAAGCTTGATTACTTTGACTCTCGTCCATTCAATCAAACTTAAGGTCGAACAAAGGTTGAAGTGGGATTTGGGTATCTCCACCTTCAAGCTTACCTCATTCATAACATCCTCAATTATAGATGCTATGACATCATGACCCACAAATAGGGTAGTTGGTTGCAACACCACCTTCAATTCATGATCCTCCCTTGTGTTTTCCTCTTCTTTCGCCCTTGCATCCATAAACCATTGCTTTATGGATTGCACACTCTCCTCTTGGGTTTCTAGCGAGGACAAGAGGGTTTGGAGCTTGAGGCATATGCCTTCTTCGCTTGCAAAGTCATGGTCCCTGTTAAGGTCACAAGCACCACTAGCAACATTGTGAGCGACGAGGCTGCCCGACCCAATATACCTCAGGATCCAGTTGCACCAAGGGGGAATAGAGGTCGACAGATTCAACAAATTTGACACATCCCTTGTTACACTCTTGATGAAAATGATGTTGATGACATAGGTATAATAGGCCCCATAGTATTTCCACCACTGCCCGATGGTTCAAAGTTCGATTACAAACACTATGATTCAACTGCTGAACCTGAAGGGATTATTTGCTGGAAAGCCTACTGATGATGCAAACTTGCACTTGATGAACTTTGTGGGAATCTGCAAGGCTTACAACATTATAGGGGTAGATAATGATGCTATCAGATTACGACTCTTTCTATTTTCTTTGACTGGAGAAGAAACACTTTGGCTTAAGGAACTACCCGATGCTTTAATATTCACATGGCTTGAACTAAGAAATCAGTTTTTGGAGAGGTTCTTTCCCCCATCAAAGACATTGCAACTCAAGTAGAAAATTTATAACTTCAAGCAGTTACCCACTGAGGCACTCTACAAAACATGGCTTAGATAAAATAAGAAGCTGAAACAGGTACCGAATCACAGGATCCTTTCAAATTTTTTGATGAAAATCTCCTACATAGCACTGAATGCAAACACCAAGGCAGTAGCTGATACAGTCTATGGGGGAGCATTCATGGAGAATTCTTTGTTGAAGCTTCTGAGATGCTTGATAGGTTACCAAGATGAATAGGGCTTGGCATACGAGAGTGGCTGAAAGTGTAGTAGGAACTTACGTGGTTGGGAAATCCATAAACTATCAAGAATTGTAGGAGATTAGACAGGATTTTGCAGGGTTAAAAATAACTGTAGATCTGATTGTGAAACAAATTCTTAACAGAAGTTTGGAGAAGGTTAATATTGTAGGTTCACAAGGTAAAGCACCAAGACAGGATGGGCACGACTCTGATGAAGAAGCTAATTATCTGAATGATCAAGTGGCAGGTTTTTTGGCCAATGGCCAAAGAAATCAAGATTGGAACAGAGATAGAGATGACAACTACAATCGGTCTAGCTATAGAGACTAGAGCAGAGGTAGAGACAGGGATGGTGACTGGCACAAGAGGGATGGATACAAAAATGATAGAAGCGGCATGTATATCCCTCCTGGTAACCGTGAAGCAGGATCTGATCAGCTAACTTTCAAAGAGATGCTCGCCAAGGTGTTGAAGAAGGTAGAGTCAACTGATGAGAACTTGAAGGAGATGCGTGCTGACATCTCAGGCATGAGTTAGAAAGTGGAGTCGCATAAAGTCTCCATAAAGAAGATTGAGACGCAGATGAACCAAATATCTAAAGCCCTAAGTTAACGTCAAAAGGGTACTCTTCCAAGTGATATAGTTCAGAATCTAAAGAATGATAGACATTTCATGGTGGTGACTATGCAAGGTGGAAAGAAGACTGTTGACCCTCCTATCCCTATAATTTTTGAGGAGTAAACTGAGCCTGAAAATGATGAAGTTAAAGTTGTGGTTGAGTCTGAGGTAAAGGGACATGAAGAAAGCCAAGTTGTAAAAGAGACAGCTGAGACCAAAATGAAGGAGAAGGAGGTTACCAAAGTTGTAAAGCCTATGCCTCGACCTCCTGCTCCTTTCCTATAGAGGCTAGCAGAGAAGGCTGAAGATGGCAAGTATAGAAAATTCATCTCTATGTTGAAGCAGCTTTCAGTCAATATTACTTTAGTTGAGGCTCTAGAGTAGATGCCTAGTTATGCAAAGTTCATAAAGAACTTATTGACGAAGAAAAGAACTGTCAGTTTTGAGCCTGCTGATAATTTGCACCATTGTAGTGCAATAGCTTCATGTTCTCTTGTTCAGAAAAGAGAAGATCCTGGAGCCTTCACTATTCCATACACAATTGGGCATTCTATATTTCCAAGGCGCTATGTGACTTGGGTGTGAGCATTAATTTAATGCCTTTGGCAGTTTTCAGATAGTTGGGCTTAGGAGCCCCTACACTGATGACAATGTGGCTATTGATGACAGATCACACTGTAAAGAGGCCAGTGGGTATCTTATATGATGTGCTTGTGAAAGTAGAGTCCTTTATATTTCCAGAGGACTTTGTGATTCTAGACTGTGAGGTAGACTTTGAGGTCTCCATTATCTTGGGGCAACCATTCCTTACTATTGGGTGTGCTTTAGTTGACTTGGAGGTAACGCAGATGAAATTCAGGCTGAGTGATGAGGAAGTCACTTTTAACCTATGCCAATCTATGAAGCACTATGATGACATGCGGGTAGTCTCAGTGATTGATGTGGTGGATAAAGAGCAATTATCCATTCCAATTGAGGAGTGACTTGGTATGGAAGCACTTGCAGCCGTGATCATGAATTTTGATAAGGATGACATTGATGAGTATGCTGACATAGTGAAAGTGCTTGCTGGTATGGGTTCTTACTCTTATGCTCCAAATAAGCTTGATATTTACTTGAAGAATAGAGTAACCCCACCATCTGGACCATTTATTGAGGAGCCTCCAGTCTTGGAACTCAAGGCACTTCCATCACACTTGCGTTATGTTTTATTTAGAGCCAATAACACTTTGCCTATGATTTTTGCAGCTGACTTAGGAGAAGGGCAAGTTGAAGAACTTGTGTCTGTATTGAAGAGGTTAAAAAAGGCCAATGGTTGGTCTATTGCTGACATTATCGGTATCCCACCAGGCATATGCAAGCATAAAATTCCGCTTGAACTAAATTTCATTCTGAGTATGGAGCACCAGTGTAGGCTGAATCAGTATATGCAAGAAGTTGTCAAGAAGGATATCATTAAGTGGATGTATGCAGGCGTGGTTTACCCTATTATAGATAACAAGTGGGTAAGCCCAGTTCAGTGTGTGTCAAAAATGGGTGGAATCACTATGGTTCCCAATGCTAATAAATAGTTGATTTCTATGAGACCAGTTACAGGCTGGCGTGTTTGCATGGATTACATAAAGCTGAACTAATGGACTGAAAAAGATCATTTTCTGATGCCATTTATGGATCAGATGTAAGATCATCTTGTTGGTAGAGGATGGTACTATTTTCTTGATGGTTACTCAGGATACAATCAGATTTCTATTGCTTCTGAAGACCAAGAGAAGACCACTTTCACTTGTCTATGAGATATTTTCTTTCAAGAGGATGCCGTTTGGATTATGTAATGCATCAATAACCTTTCAGAGATGTATGATGTCGATTTTCTCTGACATGGTGGAAGACACTATTGAGGTATTCATGGACGATTTCTCTGTGGTTGGTGACTCATTTGATGATTGTTTATCCCATCTAAGTTGTGTGCTGCAATGATGTGAAGAGTGCAACTTAGTACTGAATAGAGAAAAGTGCCATTTTATGGTCAAGGAAGGTATTGTGTTAGGACACCGGTTTTCAAAGAAGGGGGTTGAAGTTGACAAGGCTAAGATAGAGGTGATTGAAAAACTGCATCCTCCAATTTCAGTGAAGGATATTCAAAGTTTCTTAGGTCATTTTGGGTTCTATCACAGGTTTATAAAGAACTTCTCTAAGATTGCACATCCCTTGTGCAAGCTATTAGAGAAGGATGTGAAATTTGTGTTCAACAAGAATGTGTCTGAAGGCATTCGAATGCCTAAAATTGTAGTTGATCTCAGCCCCCATTATTGTTGCTCCTGATTGGTATGAGCCATTTGAGGTGATGTGTGATGCTAGTGGAGTAGCGCTAGGAAAGTCCTAGGCCAGAGATGAGCGAAAATTCTTCACTCGATTTACTATGCCAGTAAAGCACTGAACCCTGCTCGAAAGAACTACACTGTGACCAAAAAGTAGCTGCAAGCTGTGGTGTTTGCATTTGAAAAGTTCAGATCTTATTTGCTTGGCACCAAGGTGATAGTGCACACAAATCATGCAACTCTCTTGTATCTTATGGAGAAGAAGGATGCTAAGGCTAGGTTGATTCATTGGGTGCTGCTGTTGCAAAAATTTGACTTTGAAGTCAAAGATCACAAAGGTACTGAAAATCAGGTGGCTGATAACTTGTCCAGACTTGAAGATGAGGCTATGTTGCAGCTCAAAGATGAGATTGAGATTGATGATGCTTTCCTAGATGAACAAGTGTTGGCTGCTTCTCAAGATTTGATTCCATGGTACGCAAATATTGCTAACTACTTAGCAAGTGATGTCGTTCCTCCAGACTTGACAGTCCATCATCGGAGAAAGTTCATGTCTGATGTAAAGAAGTTTTTCTGGGAAGATCCATATTTGTTCTGTATATGTGTTGACACCATGATTCAGAGATGCATAGCTGAATCTGAGATGAAGGACATACTTGAGGCTTGCTATTTCTCTCCTATATGGGGCATCATGGTGGTACCCGAACAACCCATAATATTTTACAATGCGGCTACTATTGGCTAACCCTCCACAAAGATGCTCATGAGTACGCGAGGGGCTGTAATCGATGTCAAAGGGAATGAGGCATATCAAGGAAGCATGAGCTTCTTCTCACTCCTATCCTTGTGATTGAATTGTTTGATGTATGGGGAATCGATTTCATGGGTCCGTTTGTGATATCGAATGACATGAGGTATATATTGGTTGCTGTTGACTATGTATCAAAATGGGTGGAGGCGGTAGCAATTCCCAACAATGAAGGCAAAATGGTCACAATGTTCTTGAAAAAGAATATCTTCTGCAGATTCAGCACATTGCGAGCTATTATCAATGATGGAGGGTCTCATTTTTGTAATAAGCTATTCAGAGCTCTACTTGAGATATATAGGGTAAGGCACAGTGTGGCAACACCTTACCATCTGCAGATGAGTGGGCAAGTAGAGGTCTCCAACTGGGAGATTAAATCCATCCTTGCAAAGACGGTGAATGTGCACAGGACAAATTGGTCTAGGAAGCTAGATGATGCCCTATGGGCTTATTGGACAACCTATAACACTCCTATAGGCATGTCACTTTATAAGCTTGTGTTTTGAAAAGCATGTCATCTTCTAGTGGATCTTGAGCATAAGGCCATGTGGGCACTTAAGAAGCTGAACTTGGACTTGTGTGCTGTATCCTATCAGCGACTTGGCTAGTTAAATGAACTTGATGAATTTTGTCTTAATGCTTATGAGAGTTCAGCACTTTATAAGGAAAAGATGAAGATGTACCATGATCGAAAGATTGAGAAAAGAGATTTTCAGCCGGGAGAGCTGGTCCTGCTCCACAACTCAAAGTTGTGCTTATTTCCAGGCAAACTTAAGTATAAATGGATAGGGCCATTTCGAGTGGTGCAAGTTTCCCAACATGGTGCTATAGAGCATGAGAATCGAGATGGAAAAAAGTTTAAGCCAAATGGTCAACGTGTGAAAACCTATTTGGAAGATGCTGAAGAGATCAAGATGGTGGAAGCTTGGGAACTTGGTGAAGTCTAATTTACCAAGTAGCCTGCATTGTGCTGCGATGTTAAATCAGGTGCTGTATGGGAGGCAACCCATGAAGGAAACTTGATGAAGTCTGACTAGTCAAGTGACCTATATCATGCCGCGATGTAAAATCAGGCGCTGCATGGGAGACAACCCATGAACTAACATTTGTTTAAGTGTGTTGGAGTTGGTGAGGTTGAAGAGAGGAAATTCTACAGAAAAAGGGTCATACGGGCACCTGTGATAGGCTGTCATAGGTCCCACGCCCGTGGGAAATGGATGTTCTAATAGAAAAGCAAAGCAAAATTCACTAGCCCATTCCCTTGGCCAGCCACAATGGGCTGTCACAGCCTCGAAAGGTGTGTGAAATGGGTGTGAAATCAAGGGAAGGGAAATAAAAGCCACTGGACCATTCCCACGTCCAGATACGATGGGGCATCGGAATCCCGATAGGAATAGGATATGGGGTGTTTCAATTCCAGGTAAGTCCATTATGATGGGACATCATATGCCCCATGGGCGTCGCGATAGCCTATCATATGGGTAGGTCAATAGGTCAATTTTTTTAAAAGTTTTTGCTTTGGCCGACTCAACCCGACCTTGTTTCCCTTTCCCCTTTACCCGCGTCTAATTAGAAATTGACCTCATTCAATTGAGGTCAAACACCCAAAACTCCCTCTATTTCAAACTCCCTCCCTCTTCTCACATCTCTCACCCATGATCACCTCTCCTCTACACTCATCACCACCATAATTCACTCCCCCACTTCCCTATATACATAAAGGATCATAGAGGCACACTAAGCAAGTTCGAACAAAGCACCCATGAATCATTTTCAAAGATATTGTGCAAACCAAGAGTAAGTTCTTTTTTCTCATGGTTTCAATTGGTTCTTGGTGTTCTAGTATCTATGGGTTCATAATTAAGCAAAAGAATGCAATTTCTTAAGTGGTAATGGCAAACCCTAGAATTGAATTTTTCCTATGTGTGTATATGTATGAATGTACTTGATCGAATAGGGAACTAGGGTTGAGTTATTTGCGTAATAGTATAGCTATGGTGTTTATGATTTGTGTATTTTTTTTGTATGGAAGAGGTGAAATAGAATGTGGAAACAATGAAAGTGAGAGAGATGAAAATTATGCTTACATGATCCCACGGGCAAAGCCAACGGGACGTCAGAGGCACGAGAAACGTCAAAATTGAGCGTAGAAGTGGAACAAGGCTTTCGAAGGCCACTGTCCCATTTCTACGCCCAATCCTGATGGGAAGTCACACCTCTCATACCCATGGCAGGTCACCGTGGGAGGACTAAAAGTCCTTAAAAACTTCACTACCTCATCTCAACGTCCATTCCCACAGGACATCGAACCTTCCATGCTCGTGGTAGGCTTTATTTGTGTTTAATTTTTTGGCTTTTAATTTTTGGTTTGGTGTACTAATATTGTTCACCTGCTGGTACTAAATGGCACCACAAACTCCTTTACGATGAGGGGGAGCCCAAAAAGCAAAGGAAAAGGCTGTTACTACTTGCCTGAAGGATCAATCTAATTCAAAAGGCGAGAAGAGTGACCCAGAAAACATCCCTCTCATACGGCTGACAAAGAGAAAGCTAGTGGTATCATCTCCTTCCCAGTCTAAAGAGGAGGGAGGTGATGCACCTGAGTAGGAACAAACATTGGAACACACTTCACCCCAGTCTGAAGAGGGGGAATGATTATCTTCTGGACCAGCCAGTACATATGAAGAAAGTGACACCGCTCCTCCAAAGGCAAAGGGAGGATAAGAGTCAGCTATCCCAGTTTCTAGTGTCATGGAAATCGAGATCGAGTCAGGAGATGGTTCAAAGTCAGGTTCGGGCAAGGCTACTGGCACTGGTACTGAGTCTGACACTGAGAGCAATACTCCTGAAAAGGAGAAGACCCTGCCTACTCCCAAAGCTCCCAGGACATCACTGGTCCTCACATCTAAAGATTTCTGACTCCGAGAAAAAACTAGGTGGAATGTGAAAGGGTTGCACACGATATTTGACTACGGGATTAAGATAATGGCCAAGGGGCACATGAAACACCCAATTGCAGAAGAATAGAGGATAGACTCCTTCAAGATAAAGTACTTTCCTAATCTTGAGGAGTACTTCCGCCATTACAACTTCTGTTAGGCCAGCAAACCACTTCCTGACTCTCAGCTGACAATCGTACAAGAGTTTTATGCTAACTATCAGGCTATCCAGGAGAGCTGGTGCAGAAAGGGTCAGAAATCGTCAGATTTGCCCGCTCTTGAGAGTGTACCTATGAGATATGTTCCAGTAAACATTTCAGCCGAGACTACTAATAGATTTTTGTATGATCCTGAGTATGTTGCACCCTCTAACACTTCAGACTATGACTACCCATATAAATTGGAGGATGAGCGGACTAAGTGGTTGGCAAAGGTTCTCACCAAGATCGGCACCCCAATGTGGCTCTATCAAGATAAGCCACAGATCACCAATGCTTCTTTGACTTTCGAGGCAAATTTTTGGTGGGCTATTGTGCGATTCTGGCTTATGTCAACTGGTGGAGACAACCAAATGACTGTTGAGAGGGTTGTTCTGGTAGCTAGCTTGTTATCTAAATACAAGCTGAATATTGGAAAGATCATAGCAGATGAGATAAGGGATAGAGTTACCAAAATCAGTTCATCCTGTCCGTTCCTTTGCATTCTAAATAAGTTATGTGATAATGCTGGTGTCTCAAAGTATTTTAGTATTGATTGTATAGAGTGTGCCATCCGGACCCATCGCCTAAAGAGGTCCAAAGATTAGAGCAAGACTATGGGTCTGGGCGGTACATCTAAATTAGCTGAACCCACCACCATCTATGATGTATTTGTGCCTCTTTGGGAGATGCTACCTTACATGACTTCCGCACTGAGGGTAGCCTAAATAAGATGAATCCATCAGTAAGAGAGGAAGCTGCTATCACTTTAACTTCAAGATGCCCTCGCAGTACTCAGTTGTTGACTCCTCATGGGGTTGACATCTCTATTCCAAAAACTCTACCAGCTCCTTAAACTTCTACTGCACCTCCATTAGAAGATTCGACCTCAGTCTATGCCTTCCATCCGGTGAATGTTGCAAACACAATTCAGACTACTATACAACTACAAGAGTAGATACATAAGTTTGCTAAGTAGTTCCAGTCAATCATCAATGCCTCTATTCAGAGAGCTATATCACCATTTGCTAACGTGCATGGCCGAATCAGTTCTATGGAAGAGAGGATCGATGCAAAGCTGAATGAAATGGGAGCAGCTAAGCTCACAGAAATGAAGGACCAAATAGCAACACTACGGATGGATGTTGATGAGTTAAAGGTACAACCTACCACTATGTATTACCATGCTCCAATAGTTATGCCACAGGCACCATCTGTGCCAATGAACAATTTATGGGACTACGCAAATCCGGAGCTTCACTAGAAAGCTGCTGTGGAAGAAGAGGCACCAGTTAGTCCTTCCGAGCCTATGAAAAAGAGAAGGAGAAAAGATAAGAAAGTTCATGAGGAGGATGCACTTTTGAGCCCAGAATCTTTAAAGTGTAAGGAGGAGAGAGCTGAGAAGAGGAGAAAGAAAGAGGGAGCACGAGTATGCAAAGAGTCCCTAGACACTCACCAGATCCATATTGATGCTATTAATACGAGTAGCTCGGGAAGTGGTGTTGCGGGCACCATGAAGGTAATTTCTTTAGACCCTATTGTGAGAGAGACTAGTAATAAAGCTGCTTGGACAGCTGTTGATGCTGAGAGGACTATTGAGACAACCTTTATTAGTGAGAAAGACATGGGAAATGATCCAGCGGACCCGACTACACATGATGACTGCGCTTAGGCGCCATAAGTATGCCTTGACTCTCTTGAGTAGTTATTTTTAGTGCATTAGGGATAGTGCACAACTTTTTTCAATGGGGTGGGGGTAGATTGGCCATCTGTATGACTTTTGTAGAGTGTTTTGTCAAAGTCTAAGTAGCCAAAACACTCGCGTCATGCTGCGATATTAAATCAGATGTTGCATGAGAGGAAACCCATTAGGGTACCTACAAAGTACCTGAGTCCTTGGGATTTTCTTGTTTTGTTCTTTCCATGAGGATTTCTAAGTTCTGTTGAACCAGCATGTTTAGAATATGATGTGTGTTTGTAGAAGAAAAGAAGGAACTTAATAAAACCTATGGTCTTATTTGATAAATTTTGTAAAAATGGAGACCCATCTAATTTTTGTGTAACAAGTTGTTAAGAATGAATGTGATAAGTATATTAAGCTGATGCATGAAGTGATAGTTAACTAATCTTTAGTCTGAACTCTGTGCCATGTGTGAGTTAGTTGTTTGTATCATTCTTGTTGTACGTGTCAATCAAGAACTTGCCTGGTTAGTCTTGCATTGGCTGTAGACTGGTTGGTTAGGAAATGATCATAGGCCCTTTTTGAACGAAGTCCACTAAATCCAAA
The DNA here is from genome assembly GCA_003996215.1 of Jaltomata sinuosa. Classification (NCBI taxonomy): domain Eukaryota; kingdom Viridiplantae; phylum Streptophyta; class Magnoliopsida; order Solanales; family Solanaceae; genus Jaltomata; species Jaltomata sinuosa. Next base: position 747,635 of record QJPP01000031.1, on the reverse strand, counting down.
TAAAATACCAAATAAAAAAATGATTCCATTTGATCCCTGAATTTGAGCCTGAACTGACCCTTTTTGTTGTTAGCATGTTCATCTTTCCTGTTTTCTGTAAACCTTTGTTTTGGCCCTGGTCTCTCCTTGGACATTGTGTACCTCAACTCAAGCTAAATGCCTAAGTTGAGGGTGGCTACTGTAAGGGTAAATAGGAAGAGTAGGGTATGAAAAAACCAGGTTAATATTGAAAAGGCAGATAATGGGTGTGGTTGGTGTGCTACAAAAGAAAAAGAAAAAGAGAAGAAAAAGAAAAGAAAGATAAAAAGAAAAAGAAAAAGATGAAAAGAAAAGAAAAAACACAAAAGTGAAATACGAGCCACACTCGAAGCTTGATGAAAGTAAAGTGATAACAAAATAGGAGAATAAGGGAGGAGAACACTGTGGTCTAAAAAATGGAGGATAAAAAGTAAGTGTAGTGTCAAGGAGGGCGTAGTCACTATGACCAAAATATATCATTCCCATCCCTGAACCTATATTACAATCCTAACAAAGTCTTCTAGTGATCTTAACCTGACTGTTTGAAAGCCAAGGCATAGAAAATAAGGGCAAGCATATGGTATTGTGCATGTACAACTTGAACTTCTTTGCGAGAGTGAGTGTATTCCTAGTCCCTATCTATTAAATTAAATTCTACGTGAGCAGGACTTTTTTGCTGTAAGGGCACTAGAGTAGACTGTGATTGCTGGCTTATTGGTATGAATGTCTGCTGTGTATGCTATCTTGCTCATGAAATACCATGTTGTCATCCATGGATCCATTTTATGTTATCTTGATAACTTGTATGTATGCATTGGTTTTGAACTGACATGGATTGGGTATTGATTCTGTGAGCTGAAAGAATTTGAACCACTTGGCTGCTGTAGTTCCTAGGACTTTTTAACTTAAGTGTCATCTTGTTTTTATTTTTGTTTGTTGCTTAAGGACAAACAAACATTCTAAGTTGAGGGTGTTGATGTGCTAAGATTTCACGACACTTTTGACGCTTAAAACAAAGGATTTTGGGAGTTCTTAAGTGTGTTTTGTTAGATATGGTGCTCGGCTACATGTGCAGGGAAAAGTGTTTAAAATACAAAAAGACATAAAAGTTGTTATTCTTGGCTAAAAGACATGCCCCATGGGCGTGGGATCCACCACGGCTCGTGGGAAGAGACATTGGAATGAGACAACAAGAATTAGAAGCAAAAACCCATCCCACGACCAATTTGGGATGGGCGACAAAGCCGCAATGGGACATCATAGTTGCCCATGGGAATGAACTAGAGAAGCTAAAGGCTAGAAGTGAAGTCTGACATCCTTCTATGATGCCCGTGAGAGCCATGGTGGGACGTCGTACATGCCCGTTGGGATTAGATAGAGCTACTAGGAACTCAGATAATTTGGCCGATGAGTTTCCCACGATGCTCGTGGCAACCACAACATCCCGTCAGCATAGCTCATGGGAATAAGGCAGATGAATTTGAGCAAAAGTGATAGAAGGTCCAACGGGCACCCACGATGCGTGTGCCATCCATTATGGCCCATAGGGCCTGCTCGTCAGAACTGCTGCGTTCCAGCTCTCATAGTTCTGATAGGATTTGGTCTGTTTTGTCTATAAATACATTCCCTTAGGTTTTATTTGAGATGTTATGCAATTGTTATGTATTGTTACACATATTTTACTCATAATTGAGACATCATAACACAGTTTTTGAGAATTCGATTATTGTTCTTGATTATTGAAGTGTTCTTGAGAATTCAAGATTTCAATTTTTCTTTACTTGTTATTGTAGTTATAATCATGATATCTTTATCTAAATATGATTGTTATTTTACACCTATGAGTAGCTAAATCCACAACTAGGGTTGTGGAAACCATGAAGGATTAACAAAGTAGGCAAAGTACTTAGAAATCCTAGGATGGTGTTCATGCATGTATTGTTCTTCCTCTCATTTTTGATTGCTTTTTAATGATTGCAAATGGTAGAACTCACATTATTCCTACTTGCTTGAACAATAGGGTAATGAATGGGAAAGGGTATTACACAATGGAGATTTGAGGTTACCAACCCTCACCTAATTAGCTTGAACTTGCCCGGGGAAAGCTAATCTGAGATCACTGGTAAGGGTTAGAAAAGCAAACACCCGTAGACTGACCAAGTTGTATGGTGATATTCTTCTATTTTTATCAACCATCCACTTAGGAGAACCTAACTTACCAATCTCGCATGCATAGCACCAAATTAGATTACTAAGTACGACACCTTACTATGTTATGAGCTCATGGGGAACACTACCCTAATTGCCTCTCTCATTGATTACAATACTTGAAACTGTTACTTTGTTACTTGTTTGAATCTAAATTACAAATATTACTTTTACTTTAAACCCCCCTTTGAGGTAAATAAATGGCTAAGAGCACGAATAAACATAGTTGACCTTAGTCCTACCATATTTCTTGTGGGATTGACCTCAACCTTAGTTGGGTTCTACATTTGAACATCAACTGCTTTATAATTCAAAAAAAGGTATAATTTGGGCGTATCGGTGAGCCAGGGGAAGTCTGAGTACCCGTTAAGCTAGATTGAACTTGCCTACTTGCCAGAGTTGGTAACACTGCCTTGCACATGTGAGACACAAATAGTGATGTGCAAAATGCATGTGCTTTGCATATGCTTGGAACAAGGGAAACCTACACTGCTTAGCATGTGTAGTCCGCACATTTCCACATGCAAATTGCATGAGCAAACACAAGTCACTTGTGTTTTAGGATATATATGTGGGTGAATTTGGAGTAGCTATATCAATATAGATAGATGATTTATCCCAATGATAGATTGGGTGACGTTATTCTTAAGGGTGAATCATCATATTTTAAGATAATTTTGATAGTGACTTGTTTGTTACTAATGGAATTAGTCTTACATGTGAATTGAGATAGAGCATGCCCCTCTGAAAATTTGTGAAAAGTTGCATGGAAAAGAATGATGTTAGTGACAACACCTTTAATCTTTTTATGACTCTAAACTAATTAGTGGTGATCAATGAAAATGTAGAATGTGACTCTATTTGTTCTTGTTTAGGAAGTAAAATTGACCGATCTTGAATAATTCACATGCCATGTGTGGTGAGATTTCGTTGAATAATTCTTGTACTTGCTTATGTCAACTAGAACTTGCCCGGTTAGTCTTTCAATACTAGTCTTGATTGCTTTTGGTTGGAGAAGTGATCTTAGACCTTCTTTGTGATTTTTGGAAGCCTACTTAGTCTTAAAAGCCTACCATTGCACTACATGTATCACTAGTGACCCCATTTGATCTTAATACCTTTTCTTTGGAAACCTCATTACAAGCCTTGAACCATTTTGAAAATGAATCCCTCTTTTAAAACATCCGTCCTTGAACTCTAAAAATGTGAATTTGAGGCTAAAAGCCTAAGTTTGGGGGTGATTGAGAAACACCTTGGAGGAAATGAGTAATACATGGTGGTTTGTGGCAAGCATTAAAAGAACTTGTCAAAGAAAGGATAAAGTTGAAAAGAAATGCAAAAATGAGAGAGAAAAAAAGGCAAGGGAAACCTCCAAGGTAAATAGAATGATAAAATTTGGGGCATCAAATGAAATGAGTGAAATAGTTCTTTGGGTTGCATGAAAATAGAAAAGAAAATGGCTTTGGTTTCAAATTGAAAAAGTTCTGTAGTGTTCAAGGAGGATGTAGTCACTTTAATCCAAAATTATTATCCTACCCTTTCCCAAGCCTACGTTACAAGCTTAGAAAAGTCCTTTGTGATCTCTGATCGATTGCTTTTGAGTTAGTGGCGAATGAAAATAAGGGCAAGCTTATGGTTTGATACTTTTTGGTACTTGAAATTCTATGTGAGTGTGAGTGGTTTTGCATGTGTCCCTTGTGTGAACCTTGTGCATAGTGTGTTTTGGGACTTTCATTCTTGCGAGGGAATGTAAATTAGGATAGTTGGTGATGTTGATAAATTCCAAAAATGAGTCAAACGAGCATGCTTGGTGAACTAGAGGTTTTGAGTCACTCCTTGAGGATTAGTAGTTGTCACTTGATTGTTTTTGTAGTTCCAATGCATTCTTAAAAAGTGGTGTTTTGAATAGAGGGGATTGTTTAGATAAAGTTAACATGCGATCGACTAATCATTACTACCAACTGAAGTCATGCTTTGTGCTTAAAATAGATTCTCCTTGGCTTGTCATGATGTCATTGCCGTTGTGTTTTTGTGTTTTTGGAATTAGAGTTTTGAATTTTTGCTTGATGAAAAGCAATATTTCAAGTTTGGGTTTTTTGATAAGTTGGCATTCTACCTACTTATTTAACTCTTAATCTTATGCTTTTGCTAGTATAATTTAGAAAATAGTGCAATTAACACGGATTACTTCTAGTTTACAGGTTTATGTGATTTAGAAGTGATCGGAAAGAATTCAGATGAAAATAAGTGAAAATGGAGCCATTTTGAGATTGTTGAGCACTGGCAGTGAAGTGTTCTTTGCGACCGTGAGCTACGGTGCATGCGATCGCAGTCAGCCAAAAGTGAAAGCCTCGTGATTACGAGGTAATGTCACGCGACCGCAATGAAGGATATAACTGATCATCACGATTGAGAGGAATACTCACGCGACCGCGATGAAGGTAAGCATCATCTACTGGAAAAATTTGGAAAATAACATTTTTGGAAACCCAATCCACATAAAGCACATCCCAGCCATTTTGGAAGAGAGATCCATCATTGTTCATCATCTATTCATACTTAGCCAAAGACTGAATAAATTTTGGCTAGCTTGGCGAGCAAATTCATCATCCAATACCATTGGAGTAAAGATTGGATGCTTTTATTGTAAAATATTTAGTTCCTTTCTTCAACTCTTGCTTTGTATTGCTAGGACTATAGGTGTATTGGTTGATTTGAGATTTGGATATTGTCTTAGAGATAAACAATATTTGGGTTTGATTTCATATCTTGTGCTTTTATATTTTATTAAATATTTTCTAGTTTATGAATTGGGACTTTGATTTTCTAATTAATCTTATATTTGAATTGATTCTAAAGGAAGTAATCAACCCTTGGACTTTCCCTTTTTACTTTGATTTTGCTTGAAAGAGTGAATCAAATTGGGAAAAGTTTAATTGGCACTAATTTGAGGCTTTAACCCTCATTTAAGAAAATGAGCTAGAAAAAGTGATTCTAGTGTTGCCATAATTGGAATAGCTTTATTGACACTTAGCTAGATTCGAGAGAACTAGTTGAGAAATATTTGCCAATTATCGAGAGATATTGATAGATAATTGAGATTCCAAGGCATACTTCAATTGACCCATGATTAACCTAGTAAGTAGTTGATAAATTTGTAATGGATCATATAGATTTGAAGTAATTCCCATTCCCAAATCTCCCTTACTATCCTTGCATTGTGAAGATTTGCCAACTTCGCACTTGCAACTAGCGTTCGTGCTTTCAAACAACAAAACCCCCAATCATTTTACTTCTTTTTTGCTTCTTGAACTTCAATAAGTTACTTTAATTCTTTATTATCTCAATAGCCTTTACATTATTCTACTTGGATTCGACCCCGACATCCCATTGGGTTACTTATTATTTTTCTTGACGATCACTACCTTCTCCTTGATATGCCCAAATTACACCTCCTTTTAGAAGCGTAAGTAATCGTTGTTTAAATATAGAACGTAATCAAGGTCAGGGTCGATCCCACAGTGAATATGGAAGGACTAGGGTCAATTATGTTTACTGGCTCTCTTAGTTGGTTATTTCCCTATGAAGGTTTTTTTAACGAACAAGTAATAATTGTAAATCAAATTCAAACAAGTAACAAGTAACAGTTTTAAGAATTGTAATCAATGAGAGAGGTGACTAGGGTAGTGTTCCCCATGAGATCATAACTTAGTAAGGCATTGTACTTAGTAAACTAGCTTGGTGCTTAGCATGCAGAATCGGTAAGTTGGGTTCACCTAAATAGTTGGTCCCTCAGATAGATGAATTTCACCACACGCCTTGGTCAAGCCGTGGGTGTATGATTTACTAACCCTTACCCTGGATCCCAGATTAGCTATTGTCGAACACAGTCAAGCTATTTGATGAGCGTTGGTAGCCTCAAATCTCCATTGTTGAACAACCCTTTTCCCATCCATTACCTCTTTGGTCCGACAAGTAAGGATAAGGTGAGTTCTAATGTTGTTCACCATTAAAAAGCAATCAAAGCGAAGGGAAGAACAATACATGCATAAACACCGCCCTAGAATTACCAAATACTTTGCCTACTTCGTTAATCCTTCATGGTTCCCACAACCCTAGTTGTGGATTTAGCTACTCATGTTCGGAAGTAAACAATCAAGATGTGTTGGAACAATCATGAGTATATGCTTACAAGAAAAAGTAAAGAAATCCAGAATCTTGAATAAATCTCAAGAACACTTCAATAAATCAACAACAAACTTTAATTCTCAAAAACTTGTGTTATGATGTCTCCAAAGCACAAACAAGACATAACAATATCAAACAATGTCAGAACCTTTCAAATAAAACCTAAGGGAATGTATTTATAAAGACAAAATACGAAATCCTAACTGATCTAGGAAAGTTGGATGTGGAATTTCCAATGGGCAAGACCTACGGGCCGTTGTGTGCATGAAGGGAATCGTGGGTGCCCATCGAGCTTCATTCATGTTGAGTGTCCAAGTTTTCTGCCTTAATTCCATGGGCTGATGTGATGGGACATCGTGGGTGCGACACCCGTCATGGACATATCATCAGTTATGCAACTTAATCTCGTACCTCCACTGGCTCAATTCGATGGGCTCTGCGATGTCCTGTCGTGTCTCTCACGAGTGTTGTGGCATCTCACCAGGTCTAGTCTCCAAGTTGCAGCTCCACTGGTCCAGTTCGACAGGATCTGTGATGTGTCATGGCAGGGCCGACGCCCATCGTGGCAGGGAGTGGAAGTAAATTCTTGCCTTCAGTCTCTCTAGTTTATTTCAACGGATTCTCCCACAAGCCATGGCAGATCCCACACTCGTGGGGCATGGCTTTACCCAGAAATCTGCAAGTTTTTGGCAATCTTTATCTTTTCAATACTTTTTCCTATACATGTAACAAACGATATCAAATCTAACAAAATATACTTAAGAACTCCCAAAATAATTAGTTTTAAACATCGAAAGTGCCGTGAAATCCCGGTACATCAACACCCTCAACTTAGAATGTTTTCTTGTCCTCAAGCAACAAACAAAAACAAAAAATATCTAACATGACACTTAAGTAAAAGAAAACTAGAAACGATAACAACAACATGATTCAGTTTTCTTCTTAATCCACAGGATCAATACCCACTCCTTAATAGCTCAAAAACCAGTGCATTTATTTAAGTTACCACAATCAACACAAGGAGGATCCATGAGTGACAAAATGATATTCATGAGCAAGTTAACATACACAACAAACATTCAAACCAAATAATCAGCCATCGGAGTCTACTCTAGTGCCCTCACAACAAAGAAGTCTCGATCACATAGAATTGCAATTTAACAAACAGGGACTGGGAACACGCTCACTCTCACAAAGAAGTTCAAGCTGCACATCCACAATACCATAGGCTTGCCCTTATTTTCTATGCTTTGGTTTTCAAATAGTTTGGTTAGGATCACTATAAGACTTTGTTAGGCTTGTAATTTAGGCTTGGGGACGGGAATGGTAGATTTGGGTAATTAGTGACTACGCCCTCCTTGACACTACAATTACTTCTTATTTTCTACCTTCCAACCTTACAGTATTCCTCCCTTATCCTCCTTTTTTAGATCTTTGTACTTTTATCAAGCTTCGGGTGTGGCCTTTATTGCATTTTTGCACTTTTCTTTTCATTTCACTTATTTTTTTCTTTTCTTTTTGTTCTTTTGTAGCACGTAAACCACACCTGCTATATTCCTTGTTACACTAACCTGATATTTTCATACCCAACACTAAGTAGTCTCCCCTACAGTATCCACCCTTAACTTAGGCTTTTAGCCTGAGTTGAGGTGAAAAATGTCCAAGGACGGACCAGGGACAAAACAGAGATTTATAGGAAACGGGGAAGGTGAACAGGCTAAAAACAAAAAGGGTTAACTTTAGGCTCAAATTCAAGGATCAAAGGGATTCAATTTCATTTGGTAGGTCGGGCTTAAGTGGGCTAATTCAAAAATGTCCTATGATCATTTCCTAACCAAACCATTCTACAACCCCAACACGACTAACCATGCAAGTTCTAGATTGAATAGTACAGCAAGAACAGATACTAAGCAGCTCACTTCACACATGGCACGAGGTTTAGGCTACAGACTAGCTAACTACCAGTTCATGCTTTAGCTTAAGCTACTTGGCTCAATTATATGCATGCTGTCATTTACAGATCCATGAAGGTCGATTATAACACATTATTGCACAAAATTTTGGAGGGGTCTCTATTTTCACAAAAAAATGTTCAAAAATAAGACCATGGCTGCATTCAGTTCCTACTTTACTTTTACAAACACACATCCTATTCTAAACATGTCGGTTTAACATAAATTAAAAGTCCTTAGGGAAAGAACACAGGCAAGAAAACCCCAAGGATGCAGATACCTTAGAGATACCCTCATGGGTTGCCTCCCATGCAATGCCTGAATTTAACATCGTCGCACGACGCTAGTGTTTTGGCTACTCAGACTTCGCCAAAACACTCTACAAAAAACCAGATGACCATAGTTGCCCCCACCCCATCTAAAAAGTTGTTCATTGTCCCTAATGCACTAAAAAAATAACAAAATGAGGGATACAAGGCATACCTATGGCGCCTAAGCGCGGTCATCAGGTGTAGCAGTAGGTTGGCCTGCTGGATTGGTGCCCACAATCTTATCTCCAATAGAGGCTGCCTCCGTAGTCCTCTCAATATCAGTAGCTACCCGAGTAGCTTCCTCAACCTCAACTCTCACAATGAGGCCTAAAGACGGGTCTTCTGTAACACCAGCAACACCACTAGCCGATCCACCAGTCCCAACGACATCCACATCAATTTGCTGCATAGCTAGGGACTTTTTTTCTACTAGTCTTTTATCTTTCCTAGCCTTCTTGGCCACTAGATCATCCTTTTTCTTCTAGGACTTTGGACTCAGCGGGGCATTGTTCTCACAGGCATGCTTATCATTCCTCTTTCTCTTATTTTTGGCTCTAAAGAATTGACTGGTGTTTCATCATCTGCTGTCGGTTCCTTTAGGCAAAGCTTAGGATCAACAAAGTCCCATAAATCAATACTTGGCTCCAACAGAGCCTTAGACAAGACTACTAGTGCTTTAGCCTGTGAAGTCGGACCACCCTTCAAATCATCCACATCGACCCTTAGCTCTGCAATCTTCCTCTTCATCTCAGTTAACTCAACAACCCCCAACTCATCTAACTTGGCATCGATCCTCTCTTCTAATTCATCAATATAGCCATGCACATTAACGTATAGTGAGATGACTCTCTGTATTGAGGCATCAACAATAGCCTAGAACTGCTGAGAAACTGCTTCATCTGCTCCTTTAGATTAATGGTAGTCTAGACCGTGTTAACAAAGTTTGCCAGATGGAAGGCATAGATAGAGGTCAGATCTTCCACAAGAGGTGCAGTAGAAGTGGAAGGAGATGGTAGGGTTTCTGGGATAGAGATGTCAGTCTCGCGAGGAGTCAACACATTAGTACTGCAGGGACGTTTGGACGTGGAAGTGATAGCCGCTTCCTCTCTTACTGAGGGAGTCTCCTCATTCAGGCTACCTTTTGAGGATGGTGCAGCCATCATATATTGTAGCATCTCTGCCGAAGGCATAAATGCATCATGAATCATCATTGGCTTTGTTGCCTCAGATGGGCTACCCAAACCTAAAATTTTGTTATCATCCTTGGACCATTTTGGATGATGGGTCCAGACTGAACTCTCTGCACGATCAATTCTCGAATACTTTAGGACATCAACTTCATACAGAGTGCACTCAGTAGACAGGGGAAAGAGTAGGATAAACTTAGCTTGGTTACTCTATTTCTGATCTCCTCTGCTATAATATGCTCAATATTTAGCTTGTATTTGGATAACAAGCTAGCAAATAGGATTTCTCTTTCAAGTGTGAGATGGTTGTCACCAGCCGTAGGCATAAGTCGTAGATGCATAATTGCCCACTAGAACTTAGCTTCGAAGGACAAAAAGTCCTTGGTGATATGTGGCTTGTCCTGAGTCAGCCACGTTAGATTGCAAGTCTTTGTGAGGACCTTTGCTAACCACTTAATGCAGTTCAACTCCATTCTACACTAGTACTTATAATTGGAAATATTGGGGGTTGCAATATACTCGAGCATATACAAGAATCTGTTAATAGTTTTGGCTGAGATATTCACCGAGATACCTCTCACCGGTATGCTCTCAAGAGAGGGCAAGTCGGATGGTTTCTACCCCTTTCTGCATCTACTTTCCTTAATGGCCTGATAGATTGCATATAACTCTCTGACTATGGTTGACTGAAAGTCAGGAAGTTGTTTGCTAGTCCAGACCAGGTTGTAATGGCAAAGATACTCCTCAAACTTGGGAAAATCTTTCATCTTGAAAGATTCTATTCTCCATTCTTCCGCAATAGGGCATCTCAGATGCCCCCGTGCTGTAACCTCGAACCCATAGTCAAATATTTTCTTGGACCCCTTGACATTCCATATGGCTTGTTCTTGGAGCTTCTCATTCTTCGATCTGAACCCCATAGATATACCAGGAGCTTTGGAGGTGTCCGGTGTCTTCTCCATTTTAGGAGTGGTCTCTTCTGTATCATACTTAGTAACACCCTCTACCTCCTTCTCAGAACTGGGCTCTGAACCTGACTTTGCACCATCTACTGACTCAGTCTCGGTCTCTATTTCACTAGAAACTGGGATAGCCATATCTTTTCCTTCTTTAGCCTGTGAAGGATCATGGTCACTCTCTAAATCAGATTTGGCTGAATCGGAAGATGATTCTTCCCCCTCTTCAGCCTCGGAGGCACTCTTTGTCACTGCCTATTCTTTCTTGGGTGCGTGACCTAATTCCTTTTCATACTGGGAAGGAGATACCACCAGCTTCCTCTTAGTCATCCGAAAAAAGGGGGTGTTGTCCGAGTTGCTCTTCTTTCCCTCCGAATCAGTTTGATCCTTTAGGCGAGACCTAACTGCATTTTCATTTGCTTTACATGCTCCCCCTCGTCTTACTGGAGTAGGTAGTTCCATCTAGTACCTGTTGGTGACCAATATTAGCAAACGAAACCAAAAATCAAAACTAAAAAAAAATTACACTTAGAAAAATTTGCAGAAATATTAACCTCCCACAGGCATTGGAGGTTCGACAGCCCGTGGCACAGGGCGTCAGAATGAGACAGTGCAATGTGCTGGTAAAGTTATCCTTCCATGACCCTGTGCCACAGGCATGGGAGGTCCGATGTCTCGTGGGATAGGGCATCAGTTTATAGCAGTGGAGTTTTTAAGGACAAGTTGTCCTTCCATTGGCTCCTGTCATGGGCGTGGGAGGTCCGACGTCCCGTTGGATCGGGGGTCGGCTTTGGCGACAAACCATTTCAGGCCTTTATCCATTCCTAACGCCCTAACCGATGCCCGTCATGCCTCAAACGTTCCGTCTGCTGGCCCGTGGGATCAAATTAGGCACAATATTATTTCTTTTTCCTTTTCATTTACTGGTACCATTATCTCCTCACCCGAACCAAAAACATATAATATTTATAAGCAAAACATCAACCCATTACTCTCACCAATCATTCAACCTTAAGTTTCAACTTTTATCAATTATCCACAAGCACATTCATTAAGAAAAATACCACAACTAGTGTTAACGTTAAACAATATTAAGATTCAAAACACTGGAACCCATATTTAGTATTTTCAACTTATCAAGCAGAATGAAACATATTCAAAAAGAAAAACACTTACTTCTTAATTGTTAAATTCTTTTAAGCAGAAGAAAAAGCTTGGAGAACTTGAGAAGAACTCTTTGCTTGATGCTTAATGTGCTTGTACGTATTATATGGGACGTGGGTTGAGTGATTTGGTGAAATTTTATCGTGGGTTAAGTGCAATTTGGGAGAGTGAATCATGATTTTTGGAGAGGGAAATTTGGAGGAGGGAGATGAGTGTTTTGACCTCAATTTGATTGAGGTCAAACATGTAAGTGACGATGGGTAAAGAAGGGAAAAGAGCCGGGTCAGGTCGGGTATCAAATAAAAAAGATTTAAAAATAGTTGACCCATGTTGACCGACCCAGACAATGGGATACACGACGCTCGTAGGGCATGCGACTTCCCATCGTGAATGACTTACCTGGGTGTCTTTGGCTTGATTCCCACGCCCATCAGGCTTATGACGTCTTGTCATGTGGGACGTGGGAATGATCCAGAGGCTTCTCTCTGAACGATCCTTGGCTTCACGCCCATTTCCCATGCCCGTCAGGGTCGCGACTGCCTTCATGTAGGGCATGGAAATAGGACAGACAACTTTTTGTTCAACTGATCAATTGGCACGCCCTTGTCCCACGGGCGTGGCATCTACAATGGCCTGCTGCAGATCCCATGGGACCTTTTTTCCCTGCAATTCTGCAATTTTCACTCTAACCAACTCTTGAACATTCAACACATATTAGTTCATGGGTTTCCTCCCATGCAGAGCCTGATTTAATATCCCGGTACCACGCATGTTACTTGACTACTCAGACTTCATCAAGTTCCTCATGGGTTGCCTCCCATGAAGCGCTTGATTTGATTTCTCGGTATGACACAAGTCACTTGATTACTTAGACTTCATCAAGCTCCTTGGGTATCGTGAGTTCATCAAGAGTCCAAGCTTCAATAACTTTCATCTCTTCTGTAGTACCAAAATATGCTTTTATCCGCTGCCCATTCGCTTTGAATCTCTTGCCCTCATGATTTTCAAGCTCTATAACACCATGTGAGAATACTTGTACCACTCTGAATAGTCCAATCCACTTGGAATTTAATTTTCCAGGAAATAAGCGAAGTATGGAATTGAAAAGGAGGACCAAATCACAAGGCTGAAACACTCTCTTCTCAATTTTTCGGTCATAGTACAACTTCATCATTTCTTTGTATAGGGATGAACTTTCATATGCATTGAGGCAGAATTCATCTAACTCATTCAACTTCCCAAGCCACTGACACGATGCTACAAACCAGTCTAAGTTCAACTTCTTCAGCGCCCACATGGCCTTATGCTCTAGCTCAACCAGAAGATTGCATGCTTTCCCAAACACAAGATGATATAGTGACATACCTATTGGTGTCTTGTTTGCAATCTGGTACGCCAACAAAGCATCATCTAGTATCCGTGACCAATCCATTCTATTGGAATTGATAGTCTTGGACATGATTGACTTTATTTCACGGTTGGAAACTACTACTTGCCCACTAGTCTGAGGATGGTAGGGGGTTGCAACCCTGTGTTTCACTCCATATTTCTCTAATAAAGCATGAAACAACTTGTTGCAGAAGTGAGAGCCTCAATCACTGATTATTTCCCTTGGTGTACCAAATCTGGAGAAGATGTTCTTTTTTAAGAACGCCGTGACACACTTTCTCTCATTACTGGGAAGCTCAATCGCCTTCACCTATTTTGATACATAGTCAACAGCCACCAATATGTACTGACTTCCATCAGACATCACAAACAAGCCCATGAAGTCAATACCCTATACGTTAAACAACTCGATCACAAGGATGGGAGTAAGAGGAAACTCCTACCTCCTTAATATGCATCCTTCTTTCTGACACCTACTGCAAGCTCTGAAAAATCATGGGCGTCTTTGTGAATAGTCAGCCAATAGTAGCCGCATTTCAAGATCTTATGTGCAGTCTGAATACCACTACCATTTCCCATCACAGGAGATGAATGGCAAGCCTCTAGTATCTCCATCATCTCAGCTTTAGTCACACATTTATGGATCATAGTATTAGTACACACACAAAACAAGAATGGCTCCTCCCAGAAGAATTTCTTGACATCATACATAAACTTTCTTCGCTGCTGGGCAGACATATCTAGAGGAACCATATCACTTGCACAATAGTTGGCAATATCAGCAAACCATGAAATTAAATCTTGAGAAGTGGCTAACACTTGCTCATCTGGGAACCAATCATCAATCTCCTATGCATAATCAAGCTTTATCATACCTTCTTCCTCTAATCTAGACAAGTGATTTTCTACTTGATTCTCTGTGCCCTTCCTATCCTTAACCTTAAAATTAAAATCTTGCAGCAGAAACACCCATCTAATCAATCTCGGCTTCACATAATTTTTCACCATGAGGTACCTAAGAGCGGCATGGTCAATGTAACCACCACCTTGGTGCCAAGCAAGTAGGATTTGAATTTTTCAAATGCAAAGACCACATCAAGCAGCTCTTGTTCGGTCACCATTTAGTTATTTTGAGCAGGGTTAAGTGCTTTGCTAGCATAGTAGATGGGATGAAGAATCTTTTCATGTCTTTGGCCTAAGACTTCTCCTAGTGCCACTCCACTAGCATCACACATAACCTCCACTACAACATTTTAGACTTTTAGCCACCCCTGTAAAGTGTGGCCTAAAGTAGCAAAAAGTGTGGCCTTTGATCAAAGGCTACGATTTTTGACTTTAGGCAATGCTTTTTTGGGGGTGGCCTAAAAAGGCATAACCCTTGACTTTAGGCCACGCTTTTTAAGTGTTGCTGTAGCAGCTATGCTTAAAGCATGGACGATGAGGTACAAAGGCAACACTTTGTAGCATCTCATCAGCAACAATTTTATTCGATAAAACTACACTTTAAAGCGTTGCCTTTGCTTTGTTAATGGCCACACTTTAAAAACGTAGTCTTTTATACCTCCTCTACAACAACACTTTATAAGTGTAACCTTTTCTTATGTACATACCACAATATACAATTAATAAGCCATACAATTGACATCCCTATAGCCACACTTTTGAAGTGTGGCAACATTGTCTAGAATTTTTTAGAGCCATAATATTTAATTGAAAAATTATAAATTTGATTTGCATTATTTGCGAATTACATTATTATATATATAAACGATCTCATACATCAAATTACCTAATAAATAATTCAAATGTTTAGATTTACAACAAACTTCAAAAAACAACATGTCTTGTACTATACATTCTTAATTTTAAAGATATGTTCGAGATAAGAAATATTTAAAAGATCTGTTCTAGCGATGAATTCCACACAAAACCAAAGTATTCAAACATATAACACAATAGTTCAAAAACTCTTTATCGTTCACTTCAACATATCGAGCTGACTTGTGGCTACTATTCAACTTCGATCACCTGCATTTTCCTACACATTCAAAATAAAATTTAAAGTTAGAAAAAAAAATCATGCTCAACAGTAGTCATTTGAAAATACAAAATAAAAAGAAAACAATAGGACATCCCTGTGCATCACCAGAGTTTACTCGTATGTGATACTAAGTTAATACTGCATCCACAAAATAACCTATGACCAATAATTATTGTTGTGTTATTGAGGAAACACAACACAAGATGTACAGATTAAGCACAAAGTCTGGATTTCTTCAGTTAGAAAAAATAACACACACACACAGAGTTGAGATTCAACCTCATATGACTATACATGCAGCACTTTCTCTCAAGTTCTCTGTTTGTTGTATCTCCTACTATATACCAACCTATCTGAATCAAAATTACTGCTTATACCGCATATATATAACCATTTGGATTTTTGCGATATGTTATATTGTTAGAAGTTAAGAAAATAGTTCCCTTGGTATTATTCAGCAGATGATGAAATTCCATATGGCAAGTTGATCAATGTGGGGTCTATTTATTACTATTTGAGAATTCAGAATAGCTGTGAAGATAAATTTTGCCAGAACCCCTCGTCATATGCATATCACCCAAAGGTAGCCCTATATATGAACTACTCAATAGGGCTAGAGTTAAATTACAATCAATTGACTGGAACAATCCCTCCATCACTTTCTCAATTCCCTAATTTATTAGCTATTTACTTAGACCACAACAAACTCACTGGAACAATCCCAAAATCATTTGGGAAATTCAGAGCAAAAATCCCAGATATTTACCTTTCCCATAAAAACCTTACTGGACAAGTACCAAGATCCTAACTAAGGGGGGTCAAATGAGATAACGTAAAGAACAAGCAATTGGGGATGAAGACACCACAAGGAAGTGGATGAAGCACTTGGCACAATAATAAAACAAATTGTACAAGTGGTTGTTTTGTTCCTTTTCATTTTCTTTCAAAAATTTTAGCATGGGTGGGAGGGGAGATGACTGCAGATGGTTTACAACCTAGTAATTGCATATGATCTGTTGTATAGCCATCTGCCAGTGTTGTATAAATACTCTAATATTTTATGTACATATTGTATGTGCCAGAACAAGTTCTAATTGTTTTGTTTGTTCTATATGTTGGTAGGTCACTAAAAGTACTAGACCTGAATTCTGTATATATAAACAAGTAAGGAGATGAAAACTTCTCATATAGTAATCCGCGGGTTTCTTTGGCTTACAACAACAACAACATAGCCAGTGTGATCCCACAAGTGCGATCGGGGGAAGGTAGAGTGTACGTAGACCTTAATCCTACCTAATGAGGTAGAGACGCTGTTTATAAACAAACTTTGAAAGACCACACAATTTGGATAGTCACATGTTCTTACTTATCTCACAAATAGGATGCATGAAAACACATAACAACAATCAGTTTCCTGATGAATTGACATACAGAGTTACTCGTATTCCTTCGTAGGGACTGGGAAGAGAACTATTGCTTTACATAACCTATTATATTCTCCTTTATATTTGTGAGAGCTAACTTCCTTTTTTTTACCTTCAGTTTAGACAATATTACTGCCAAAGATGCTAAGTTCTCAGTATAGCCTATTATATTCTCCTTTATATTTGTGAGAGCTAACTTCCTTTTTTTTACCTTCAGTTTAGACAATATTACTGCCAAAGATGCTAAGTTCTCATACTAAGAACACTAGAAGAGTGTGCTGACTCTGGGAAAAGAGACTTTGAAATATTGGTGAATGTAGAACTTGTTGGAGACTGCACACTTTGGAAAAGATAGAACAACCAGCTAATAATGAAATATAAAATACCTTTTCAAGAACCGAAGCATGAGTTGAGCCGGATGAATTTGGAAGAGTTTGCCCTCTTACAGCTCGTATACTGCTTGCATCAACAAGTGAAGGAAGGTTAGATCTGGCACACCCTGGTTGATCCATCTTTTATAATTTTCAACAAATCCATGGTCTATTAGATGATTAAACACTACATCCCTTTCAGTCCAATATACATTGGAACATTTATCACATGAACACTGAATTTCTTCGCCTTGAGGTTCTCCATAAGTGTAAGCAAAATCCAAGAAAGATTTAACACCATTAATATACTTTTGGCTATACCTGGGTAAATCCATCCAATCCTTGGATGGAACATTTGAATTCCTAAAAACCCAATATTAATGTTAGATCTTCCAATATACAAAAGCATTAAATTACTTCACAATTAAATTCTAAAAGTCACGAGTAATTTATCAGAATCATATGTTGACAGATGATAAAAATTTCTTACCTAGTCATAGCCATTATGCTAAACCAAACCC
This sequence comes from Jaltomata sinuosa, assembly GCA_003996215.1. Classification (NCBI taxonomy): domain Eukaryota; kingdom Viridiplantae; phylum Streptophyta; class Magnoliopsida; order Solanales; family Solanaceae; genus Jaltomata; species Jaltomata sinuosa. The sequence continues at coordinate 729,905 of QJPP01000031.1, read as the reverse complement.
CAGTTTAAATCCACAAATAACAAAATAGAAGCAGACGATTATGAATCCAATTCCCCTTCTCCTTTATATAACAAAATTAAGTATGCATTCTACATATTTCCCTAGTCGATTCTACAAATTAAAGTATGTATTCTATATATTTTCCTACACCTAATTACTTATAATAATTAAATCAGGTTGCTCTCAAAGTTTTTAAAGTCAAAACGTTTGTCTTGGAAGACACATGTTTAGGCTACTCGGCCATACAATAAGCTAACTGATTACACTGTTAAGGTTAAATGAACGCTTAAAACTTGTTCATGCTACTTCCTTTTACTTAATTAACTTAAACTAAGTTAACAACATTAACCAAATAGAAGTTTTAACAAAATAAACTAAGTTGTTATTCAAACCATTCTAAGAAAAGTATATTATTGCCTTTCAATGACTGATCACTGTCGTTTCTGTTAAGTACTATTAGTGATTTTAAATGAATGCTTAAAAATTGTTCAGATCCCTTAGTTTTTCAGTTCATGCCACTTTCCTCTGTTTAACAAACTATTTCTACCAACTAATTTAAATTTACAGAACATATATAAAATAAAATTATTAAGTTTAAACAACTTAACATAAGTAAAGACCTCACTTAAATTTTCATAATGTAAAACAAGGTGAGAAAGTTCCAGATTTATACACTCCAGCAAACAATATTAGAGTAGATTGCTTGCATATATGTAAAACAAGGTAAGGAAGTTCCAACAGTTCCCCAAATCGAAAGAACCCACAAGCCAGCAATAACCTGCAAGTAATTTTTGCATCAAAACTTGGACGAGATGACACTAAAATGAAGAACCAACAGGAAGTTGTTCTCAAGCTGATTCTCTCAGAATAAAAACAGACAGGCAGATGATAAAAGTAAACAAAAACAAACAAACAATCTAAATTATGAGGTGATTTTATGGTTCGACACAAATATACATAATCAATCATAGCTTCTTTCAAATGCAAAACTAATTTCAGGGAGGGAGTTACTTTTTGGTTACCAGTTAGGAAGTATATGACAAAACAAAAGGTCATCAATGTATGATAACTAGAGTAACCACATCTGAGAGATAACAGAACAAGAATATTTGAATAAACCTAACTTTCTGTATGAAGGTAAAAGTATTACAGTAGAAATTTGATAAAGCAAGAACATGAAAAAATAAAAAAGCCTTGAGGCATGATATTGTCAATTTCTCAAAAAAGTGGATGTCCAACATTTGGAGATAATCGACAATGTTTTTATGGAATACAATTAGCTTGTTATCAGTTTATCTTAACGTTAAAAGGATAAGATGAGGAATCACTTGGGGAATACACCTCAACCTCTTTCCTTCAACACCAAAAAGCTAATAATTTCATGTGACTTCTTGAGCGAGTGAAGTGTTTCAAGGATGTGGAGCACGAAGGCATAGATTTTTTTGCTTATTAAAAATGGCTGACATATTACATTGTAATTCACAAGGCAGAAACATATTATACTAGAAGAGGTGATTTTACGGTTCGCGTCAAAGTACTAGGTTGAGATAAATTCGATAGTTATATTCACCCCTGATCCTTTGAACGGTCAATGATAAATAGGTATCTATTCCAGAAACAACAAGGGATGCCTAGAAGGTATACTTAAGAGCAATCTCAAAATGGACATTTCCTTGTGCTTGGGTTGGAGGTGCCTTAAGCCCTATTTATTATTAATATTATTATAAATACAGTTCTACAGTAATCATCCATGTCAATACTATTAAAGATTTTATGTCAATCTTGAGATGCAAAAAACAATTAGAGTCCACCAACTACTACTAACCAAAATTTCTACGGACTTCCAGCTGGAATTTACTTTACTACTATAGTGATTTATCTTCAAAAGTACTACCAGCTATTCTGATTCTAACAGTATAGATGCGCATCATACTAGGGTCCATGAATCATTACCCAAGTAAGAAATCTGCATCCAAGTTAACCCTAACAATGCCCCAAAAAGCATGTGAATCAAGAAACTATTACTAAAAAATACACCATAGAAAGTCAAGAAAAGCAAAAAACCAATAAAGCAGATGGAATACATCACCCCATGACCTTTTTTTTCAAACAATCCAGCTTTAGCAAACTCAACACAAAGTTTTATGTAATCCATGGATACCTTCGAAACCTCATAATCTTCCAAATAATATCCAGTAAAAAAGTTATTCAGTTATTTCCAAGCAGTAAAAGAGTTATGATGCTACAAGGAATTGACAATTTTACAAAGATAATTGCAGTCCCTTCGAAGGACTTTGTATTGTAAAACTAATCCAAAATTAGGCTTATGTGATACTACCCTCCATTCTAATTATTGTTACTATCTAATTAATGGTGGGATGAGAAGTCTCTAATGTCAGATATCTAAGCCTTCATGCTAAAAGAGCTGCTTAGACAAATCTACTTCACCTACTAACAGAAATAGAACTTTTTAGAAATTATTTTAGGGTTCTTCAGCAAACATCAACTGAATCTAGCAACAAGCATAACAACACAAGAAAATCAAAACCCATAAAAATAGGCATGCAATTCAGTGAAGCTGATAAACTCTATTCCAACAATCAAAACCCCAAATCTTAAAAGATAAAAATTTCTACCTGATAAACTCTATTCCAACAAAATCCTTCCGAGTAGAGATTTAGGGCATCATTCAGTGAAGCTCTGATTTCTGATTTCTGATTTCTTTGAGAGTGGAGATTTAGGGCATCATCATTTTCACACTGATTTCTGGTTTCTTTGAGAGTGGAGACGAGAGATGAAAGGCAAAGAGTAGAGTTCTCTAATTTTTGAGAGCGGGTGTGTTTGTAGAGATGAGAGTAGAGTTCTTTGTATTTTGGTGAAATAACGAGAGTTTTCTTCGAGTTTATTTGAGTGTGTTTGTATTGAAATTTTAATATTTTTATTTATTTTGGCCAATTAGAAATTGGAGGGAGAGCAAAATATATTGGAGAGAATAATATATTTTAGTGAAAATTTTAGGAAAATTATAAGGCCACACTTGTAAAGTGTTGTATTTGATATTATAAAAATAGCACATTTAAAAGTGTAGTCATATGTGTTAATAAGCGTTACCAATTATATCATGATATGGAAATGCTTATAATGTGTAGCCTATACAACTAACGAGCACGCTTTACAAGCGTTGCTAATATTACCATGGTTAAAAGCCAAACACTAAGGCTACGCTTTGAAAGCATACCCAAAAATATTTTTGGCAACACTTTACAAGCATTGTCCAGATTTAGTTTGGCCTTAGGCCTAAAATATTGTAGTGCTCAAAAGGCTTAGACCAATCAAGATAAATAATAATGGAAGCAGAGATTAAATTTTCCTTAAGGCACTCGAACACCTTCAGACATGCATCATCGAAAACAAACTTCACCTCTTTCTACAACAACTTGCACAATGGACTTGCAATTTTGGAGAAGTCTTTGATAAACCTGCGATAGAAACCAACATGCCCCAAAAAGCTCCAAATACCCTTCACAGAAATTGGTAAAGGCAATTTTTCAATCACCTCAATCTTTGCTTTATCAACCTCTGTTCCCTTCTTGGAGATCCGATGGCCAAGCACTATACCCTCTTTCACCATGAAGTGACCCTCTACATATCTTTTCAGCACATAACTCATATGAGCCAAACAATCATCAAACGAGTCACCCACTACCGAAAAGTCATCCATAAATACATCAATAGTGTACTCCACCATATCTGAGAAATAGACATCATGCAATGCTGAAATGTTATTGGTGAATTGCATAAACCAAAGGGCATCGTATTGAAAGTAAATGTCCTATATAGACAGGTGAAAATGGTCTTCTGTTAGTCTTAAGGAGCAATCGAGATCTGATTGTATCCTGAATAACCATCAAGAAAACAATACCATTCTCTACGAGCAAGACGATCTAACATCTGGTCCATGAACAACATCGCAAAATGATCTTTCTCAATCCAAGTGTTCAACTATCTGTAATCTATGCATATGCGCCAGCCTGTGACCGGCCTCATTGGAATCAACTTATTCTTTGCATTTGGGACTACAGTAATCCCACCCTTCTTAGGCACATATTGAACAAGACTCACTCACTTGTTATCTGCAATTGGGTAAACCACGTATGCATCCAGCCACTTGATAATCTCCTTCTTGAAAATCTCTTGCATAGGCTGATTCAACCTACGTTGGTGCTCAATACTTGAAATGCACTTTGGGGCTAGCTAATTTTTTTGAGTGCAAATTCTAAGTGGAATCCCAATGATGTCAGCAATGGACCAACCAATAGCCCTTTTAAATTTTCTCAACACAAAAACTAGAGATTCAACCTTCCCTTCACCTAAGTCTGCAGCAATAATAACTAGCAAGGTCTCATTAGCTCCTAAGAACACATATCGAAGATGAGACAGAAGCACTTTGAGCTCTAAGCTTGGAGGCTCCTCAATAGATGGTCTGGCAGGTGGTGTCTATCAATTCTTCAAGTCCAAATCAAGCTTCTTTGGAGCATAGCTATAAGACCCCATACTTGTAAGTGCTTCAATCATATCATCGTACTCCTCAATATCGTCTCCATCAAAATTCGTAATCACAGCCACAAGTGCTATTTTGACCAGGTTACGTATATGTACAGTTTATAGGTAGTCTAGGGCCCTGTCTTGGATGTGAGATGTTTTACTTACTCGTAGAGGCTTATAGACGTGTATGTGTATATCAGTATTGGGTATGGCCTTGTCAACATTGTTATTAGCTATATACTATGATATTAGCCTTGTCGGCCTTGAGTTGTTTACCTACTATTGAGCTATTAGTGTTTCTAATAGCTATACTTAGAGACCTTGTTGGTCTCAGACCCCCAACAGGTTCAATAGAGATACACTCTATTTTTGCACCCTTGGCCTTTTGGGGCTCTGGGTGTCGGTCTCGTCTCCCTTGGTTTGGGGCATGACAAACTTGGTATCAGAGCACGTCGAATCCCAGGGAGTTTACAAGCCATGTCTAGTAGAGTCTTAGTTATGGGTGTATTGTGCACCATACCTAAAATCATGAGGCTACGAGATATTTAAGAATTGTTATCCTTATTTTATTTGCTAGATCGTGCAATAAAGCGAGGTCATAAGATACTTGAAGTCTAATTCATACATTTCTATTCCTTGTTTACAGAAATGCCTGTGACCAAACAAATGACTAGCCGATGAGTTGGCACGAATATGGGGGAAGGTACTAGTCATTCCCTACCAGTCTAGATAGATAGATTAGAGGAAAGTGAATCACTGACTCCAGATATCCCAGTTCAGCTGGTACCTGATGAGACTAGAGGGGATCTAGCACCCCCACCCCCACCTGCTCTAGTGGCACCTGAGATAGCTAGAGATGAACCAGCACCTGCAGCTCCTCCACTTGGAGTAAAGGACCAAGACATCAGGCGTGCAGTTCAATTATTAACACATATTACAGCAACACAACAACAATAAATAGGGGCATCGACAAGTGCTAGGTTAGGTGGCTCAAAAAGTTCTAGGGAATGAGAGTTTATCAACCTGAGTTCTCCTATATTTATAGGCTCTGACCCACGTGAGGACCCTCAGGAGTATATTGATCAGATTTATTGGGTACTTTGAGTCATGCATGCATCAGTAGTGGAGGCAGTGGAGTTTGCCTCTTTCAGGTTATGGGATGTGGCCATTTTGCAGTTTGAGGCTTGGGATTGGTCTAGGGGATCAAATGCACCCCCAGCTGAATAGGAGGATTTTTTTAGAGGCCTTTCTAGCTTACTATCTTCCACAAGAGGTTTGAGAGGCCAGACTTGATCAGTTTCTTGCCCTTAGGCAGGGCAATATGAGTGTTTGATAGTACAACCTTAGGTTTAATTCATTAGCCAGGTACGCCCTCGATATTTTGAGTACAATGTGAGCTAGAGTTCATCGATATGTGGGTGGACTTAAGGATGAATTGATTAAGGGATTAACAATAGTAGCCACACAAAAGGATATGAATATTTCTAAGATACTAGCTATTGCTCAGACTATAGAGGATCTTGAACTACAAATTAGAGATAACCAAAGCCGAGAAATAGATCAGAATAAGAGGGATAGACCTATTGGGTCTTATGGAGAGCCACAAGGTAATATTATGACACATATTTATAGGCGACCATCCCACCCTATCGGTGGTTCCTCACACCATTTAAAGAGGTAGAGGTATGATCATTTTTCTCAGCCTGGACCAGGCCACAGTTCAGGTGCATTAAGTTCCCATCGCCAGGGGCATTCAGGCTAGATGAGGCCACCTTTGCCACTTTGTGTTCAGTGTAGTAGGAAGCATCATGGGATATGTCGCCTGGGTTCAGATACTTGTTATTCATGTGGGCATCCTGGTAAATTTATGCAAGACTGTTCGAGTTGAGGTAGGGGTGAAATGTCCCAGCCTACAGGGTCGATGACAGCTTTGTCATCTACTTTTTGTCCCCATAGGACAGGCCCATAGGCTACACCAGGCCATGGTAGAGGTAGATGAGGAGAAGGAGCATCCAGTTCGGGGGTGGTCAGAACTGATCTTATGCTCTAGCCGGTCGCCAGGACTTGGAGTTATCACCTGATGTTGTTACAAGTACATTGACTATTTTTTACTCATGTTGCTTATGCACTTATAGATCATGTCCCTACTCTTTCATATGTTACCCCACTCGTTGCTGGTAAGTTTGGGGAATACCCAGAGTTGTTGCCTAGTATCTACGCCGGTTGGTGAATCTATTATAGCTAGACGAGTTTATCAAGATTGTGCATTGTGGATTTATGATCGTCTCACTTCAGCTGATCTAATTGAATTAGACATGATTGACTTCAATGTTATTATGGGTATAGACTGGTTAGCTGCATGTTATGCTAATATCAATTGTAGAACTAAGGTTGTCAAATTCCATTTTCCGGAAGAGACAATCCTAGAGTGGAAACGTAATGCTGCCACGCCAAGAGGTAGGTTTATTTCCTACCTTAAGGCCCAAAAAATGATTTCTAAAGGCTATTGCTATCATCTAGTTTGAGTAAAACGCACAGAGGATGAACCAATGACTCTTTAGTTGATTCCCATGGTGAGTCAGTTTTCAGATGTATTCCCGGATGAGCTTTTGGGAATCCCTTTGAAAAGGGAAATTGAGTTTGCCATTGATCTACTCCCAGATACTCATCCAATATCAATTCCCCCTTACAGGATGTCTCCCAAAAAACTAAGAGAGTTAAAGAAATAGTTGAAGGATCTACTCGGAAAAGGTTTCATTAGGCCTAGTACATCACCATGGGGAGCACCAATTTTATTTGTTCGTAAAAAAGATGGGTCCTTGACGATGTGTATCGATTACCGACAGCTGAACAAAGTTACTATAAAAAATAAATATCCTCTTCCAAGGATTGATAACCTTTTTGATAAATTGCAAGGTGCCAAATGTTTTTCAAAGATTGTCTTGTGGTCGGGGTATCACCAACTGCGAGTTAAAGGGGTAGATGTGCCAAAGAAAGCCTTCAGGACGAGGTATGGCCACTTCAAGTTTCTAGTAATGTCTTTCGAGCTTACTAATACACCATCATCTTTCATGGACTTAATGAATCGGGTCTTTAAGCCCTTCCAAGATGTATTCGTGATTGTAATTATTGACGATATCCTGATTTTCTCAAGGTATGAAGCCAAACATGCAGATCATCCGCGTGCAGTATTGCAAACACTTCAGAATCATAAATTATATGCAAGGTTCTCCAAGTGTGAATTTTGGTTGACTTCGGTGGCTTTTCTTGGCCATATAATTACAGGCAAAGGTATTAGAGTTGATGGCCAAAAGATTGAAGTTGTAAAGAATTGGCCGAGGCCCTTGAACGCTATAGAGATTTATAGCTTTTTGGGCTTAGCAGGTTATTACCGGAGGTTTGTGGAAGGATTTTCTTCTATATTTGTACCATTGACAAAGTTAACTCATAAAGCAGCCAAGTTCCAGTGTTCTGATGCATGTGAGCAGAGTTTTCAGGAGTTTAAGGATAGGCCTACTTCAGCGCCTGTCTTAACTCTGACAGAGGGCACAAAAGGTTATGTTATTTATTGTGATTCTTCAAGGATTGGGTTGGGATGCGTTCTAATGTAGCATGGTAAAGTTATTACCTATGCCTCGAGACAGCTGAGAAAGCACGAGCAAAATTACCCTACTCATGATCTTGAATTAGCAGTAGTTATATTGGCCCTGAAAATTTGGTGCCATTACTTGATTGAAGTTCATATAGATGTGTTTACAAATCACAGGAGTCTATAGTACTTATTCAAACAAAAATAATTAAACCTAAGGCAAAGAAGGTGGCTAGAGCTACTAATGGATTATGACGTAGATATTTTGTACCATCTAGGTAAGGCTAATGTAGTAGCCGATGAACTTAGCTGCAAATCCATGGAAAGCTTGAGCCACATGAAAAATAGAAAAATTGAGATGACAAGAGAACTACATTAGTTAGCTAATTTGTAGGTTCGACTACTAGACCCAGGTAATGGGGGAGTTGTTATTCAAAACACAACATAATCCTCACTTATAACAGAGGTAAAGGAACGATAATATGATGATCCAGAGTTAGAATGATTGGGGGAAGAAATTACACAGTAGAAGAAACCATTATTAGAGCTTAAGGAAGATGGGGCTCTGAGATATAAAGGTCGTCTATGTATAACTAACGTCGTGGAGCTTCGGGAGAAAATTTTGGCAAAAGTCCACTATTCTCGCTATTCAATCCATCCAGGAGCAACAAAGATGTGTCATGATCTTCGAAAAATATACAGGTGGAATAATATGAAGAGAAATATTGCAAAGTTTGTATCCCAATGCCCAAATTGTCAACAGGTAAAAGTTGAGCACCAGAGGCTCGGAGGGCTAACGCAAAGTATACTAATACTGACATGGAAATGGGAGGTGATCAATATGGATTTTATTGTAGGATTACCCCGTACCTATCAGAAGTATGATTCCATTTGGGTAATTGTAGATAGACTTACAAAGTCAACTCATTTTTTTTCCAGTCAGAATGACTTATACGGCTGAAGATAATGCAAAGTCGTATATTAAAGAAATAGTTTAACTTCATGGTGTCCCAATTTCCATCATTTCGAATAGTGGTGCCCAGTTTACAACAAATTTGTGGAGGTCTTTCCAGAAAGGCTTAGGTACTCAAGTGAGTATCAGTACAACTTTTCATCCACAAATAGATTGACAAGCTGAGCGTACTATTCAGACACTCGAGGATATGCTACGAGCTTGTGTACTAGATTTTAAAAGGGGTTGGGATGACCATTTTCGACTAATTGATTTTTCTTATAATAATAGCTTCCATGCAAGCATTCAAATGTCTCCTTATGAAGCTTTATACGGGATAAACTGTAGATCGCCGATTGGATGGTTTGAAGTTGGGGAAGTAGAATTGTTAGGGCCTGACCTAGTTCATCAGGCAATGGAGAAGGTGAAGATAATCCGAGAAAGATTACTAATAGCCCAGAGTAGGAATAAATTATATGCAGATGTGAGACATTGAGATTTGGAATTTAATGTTAATGATTGGGTTTTCCTAAAGGTTTCGCCTATGAAAGGCATTATGTGGTTTGGTAAAAAGGGAAAGCTTAGTTCAACATATATTGGACCATACAGTATCACTCGAAAGGTAGAAAAAGTGGCATATGATCTAGAGGTACCTACAGAGTTGGAGACAGTCCATCCTGTATTTCATGTATAGATGCTACGAAAGTGCATAGGGGATCCTTCACGTATTATGCCTATGAAAGATGTTCAACTTCTTGAAGACTTATCCTATGAGGAAGTACCAATTGGAATCCTATATCGTCAAGTTAGGAAGCTCAGAACCAAAGAAATAACTTTGGTAAAGGTGTTGTGGAGAAATAATAATGTTGAGGAAATGACGTGGGAAACCAAGGAAAAAATGAGGAAAACGTATCCCCATTTAGTTATGCCATGATGATAGTATTGAGGTAAGTCATATCCTTATATTCTTAATATTTTTCGTACTATGCAAATATAATCAGGTTTGAACATATGAAAAAGATTGCATTTAATTGTATATCATTGTATCGCCTTGTGAGGCACTATGCTAGACATTTGCTGAGTTTCAAGTTTTTGGAATAGTCCAAATTACAAAGGAAACTCTTCCAAATTTCATGAAATCCTAAACAACTAGAGCTTTATACACATTAACCTCTTTCGAGGACGAATGATTCTAAGAGAGGAAGGATATAACACCCCGTACCTTTCAACACCTATACGACTAAGTCAATATCGATGAAGGTACTTAATCTCAGGGTGGTGAGGAAGTACCTTGGTATGGAATTTGAAATGGCCAAATGTATATATGTTTTAAGTTAAAGTATAAGGATGAGGGTTTTGAAAATGATATAAAACAAGTGAGGTGCTTTCTCGACTTATCTAAGCTCTTAGGTGACAAGTAGGTGCATCACCTACCTATGCTAATGAACTAAGTTCCGGGGGCCGATTATGGGCAGAAACACCATGGATTATTACACCTAATGATAGACCAAATAAAGCTTAAAGTTGGCCTATCAAAGTGCAACCAAATCTAGCCCATACAACTACAAAAGGTAGCCACCAATGTTGACCACATTTTGACCCAAGAGAAGCCCAAAATCAGTCACAAAACTTAACCCTTTTGAGGCCCAAGCAAAGGATAATTTTGGCCCAAATATACTCAAAAAATTCGTCCAAAGCGGCCCCCTTATATAGACCCTTTGTTGATCAATATTGATCACAAAAATCTGGAAATATTTTACTAGAACTCTCGCTTATCTTCTTTCATCTTGGCAGCCCCTCTCTCCCTTTAGGGTTCTAAGAAGACCAAGATTTTTTAAGATTAAGGTGAGATAAGCAACTTATTATCTTGGTACTAATATACTAAATATAGCTAGGATATCCTATGGTGAGAAGTATATAAACTATGGTAGCCTCTTTTTTAAGGTTTGACACTTAGAAGTTATGTAACAATTAAGAGATTTCTTCTTCTCTTGTTGGTGTATGTGTAGGGGGTACTTAATATTTGCAAGACATTAATAAAAAGAGGATAAAAACACCCATTCAAGTATGGTAAGTACTCTTCCCATAACCATCATTTTGGATTGAATTTCGGATGGACAAATGTTGTTGAATTGTTGTTAAGAACTCACGGGATGGTGATCGGAAGGCGTGGGTTCAATGTGTTGCTATTGTATTTCGCTATGGTGAGTTGTGTAAGGGCTGTTTGATGTGTTTTGTATTGTTGTAGGGAATATGTTGGTGTGTGTGTGATGTGTTTTGAAATGGGGGAGAAAGGTGTGACGATACAACCTTTAATTAATGCCAATACGTAAATCTGCCCGAGAAATATTTAGCTACTGTTTTGGCAAAGTTGCATAAGATTTAAGAGCTAATATTAGCTTCATTATACCTTTGTGTTGTAGATTAACTTAATAAAGGAAAGGCCAAGTTGTGGTAGGCACAATCTTTGGAAGAAACGAGGTATATTAAGGATTTCTTATCGGCATGAATCTAGAAATAAAACTCTAAATCTCCTAAAGAAGGAATTTGAGTTTTCTATTGTAAGAGAGCTGATTTGGTAAATTCACAAGTCCTAAGGAACTAAGTTATACATTATGGTGATTTAAGTAGCTTTCTTATAAGAAAATATAATTCTTTTTGCACGAAACGTAAGTTATCCTTTTGTCGAGTTTCTTATTTGTATTGTGATCCCTAATCAAGCTTTAGAAAGTATAAAAGGTAGGTTAGAAAGTCAAATCTCCACTCATGTGTGTTTGGTAAATTGAGTCCAACATCTAGTAATTCAAGGATATAGAAGTTATCTAAATGAACCTTCATAACTAACAAGAGTAGCTTTGAAGGTCAATCTAGTAATATGCTTATTTTGTGTGGATTGCGTGTTAGTGTGCGCCGAGGCGCTACTTCCATATTGAGGCTATTATATACATAGTGTGCACTGAGGTGCTACTACCATATTGAGTCCATTATATACATAGTGTGCACTGAGGTTCTACTACCATATTGAGGCCATTATATATATAGTGTGTGCCGAGGCGCTAATTCCATATTGAGGCTATTATATATAGGGCGAATCGAGGTGCTATTGTGGTTCAGTTTATGTTTTAATGCGTGAGTTATGGTATGAGTTAATGCATGTGTTGTGTTCAAAAAACAATAAAGGAGAAAAAATCTTAACGAGTCTTACCGATTACAGTTTACAAGTTTCATATTATATTCCGTTCAGATTTACTACTTGTAACTTACTATTATGTCTCTACCTTACATACCAGTACATTATTTTAATATTGACATCCCCATTGCCTTGGGGGGGGAGGGGTCTGCATTAATGTCTGTAGGTCCAGTCATTTTGGTAAGCTTCATTCTTTATGGAATTGACGAGTCAGAGGTCTAGCTTATATTTTGACCAGGTTCTGTATATGTACAGTTTATGGGTAGTCCAGGGCCCTGTCCTGGATATGAGTGTTTTACTTACTCATAGAGGCTTGTAGATGTGTATATGTATATCAATGTTGGGTATGGCCTTGTCGACTTTGTTATTAGCTATATACTATGATATTAGCCTTGTCGACCTTGAGTTATTTACCTACTATTGAGCTATCAGTGTTTCTAATTGCTATACTTAGAGACCTTGTCAGTCTCAGACCCTCAACAGGTTCAATAGGGATACACTCTATTTTGGCACCCTCAGCCTTTTGGGGCCCCGTGTGCTGGTCCCATCTCCCCTGGTTTAGGGTGTGAATCAAAAGACCAAATCCTAACTGATCTAGGAAAGCTGGATGTGGAAGTTCTGATAGGAAAGACCCATGGGCTGTCGTGTGCGTGACGGGCATTGTAGGTTTCCATCGAGCTTCATTCATGTTGAGTTTCCAAGTCTTCTGCCATATTTCCATGGGCTACTGTGATGGGACATCGTGGGTGCAATGCCCGTCGTGGCCATCTCATTGGTTATGCATCTTAATTTCCTACCTCTAGTGGCTCGATCTAATGGGCTCTGCAACATCTCGTCGTGTCTCTCACGAATGTCGTGGAAGCTTGTCAAGTCTAGTCTCCAAGCTCCAGTTCCACTAGTCCAGTCCGACGGGTTCTATGACATCCTGTGGCTTGGACGACACCCATCGTGGCAAGGCGTGGGAAGTAAATTCTTGCTTTCAGTCTCTCTAGTTCATTCTAATGGCTTATCCTATGGGCTGTGACAGATCCCACGCCCGTGGAGCATGGCTTTTACTTAGAAATCTGCAACTTTTTGGCAATCTTTATCATTTCAATACTTTTCCCTGTACATGTAACAACCGATGTCAAATCCAATAAAACAGACTTAAGAACTCCTAAAATCCTTAGTTTTAAGCATCAAAAGTGCCATGAAATCCCGGTACAACACTCATTTGAGAGAGTGTTTTTGAGCGTCATCAATGAGACATTACATGAAGCATGACTAAGATTCAAGAAAAAGCTTCTATTATTTTCAAAGCATGGGTTGCCGAACATTGTTCTCCTTCAAAGTTTATATAGAGCTCTAGACTCTATGAACAAATCAATGGAGAATAACATCGCGGGTGGGACACTTATGGACCAAAACTATGGTCTCGCTATATCCCTCTTAGATTGAATGACAAAACCCAATAGGGCATGTCATACTAGAGAAGTCGATGTCTCACCGGGTGTTACTTCATCTATTATGATGAGTGAGATAAGGAAAAAGGAGGAGGAAAGAGATGAGACCATGGCCAAAATAATGACACAAATTAATTTATTGTCCAAACATATGATGGGAGCCGAGACCAAGAGTGTCAACACCATGAGTATTTATGGTTTGAATGATCAGATTCAATTGGTACTCATATATCGCGAGATGAGGAGCTTTGTTTCCTAGTGGTGGGTTCTTGAACCAGATATCAAGGTACCAACCAAGGTCCTTGGCATCCAATAGATGAAAATCAAGGTTGGAACTGAGACAAGGGCCCTCAATGGAGGGATAGAGATCAAGGTAGAGACCGTGAAGGTCAATGGCGAGAACGTGAGCAAGACAGTGATCATTACAATCACCATAGTGCTAATCCTTATGTGCCTCCACCAAAATTCGTTGTGTGTCCTTACCAACCAAGTGTGAGTAACCCCGTACATTCCAAATTTGAAGACATGTTATCTCAAGTGTTGAAAAAAGTCGAATCTATGAATAGCAGAGTGAAAGATTTAAAAACTAAGATATCCACTTTTCATCAAACCGTGAGTTCACATTCGACATCTATCAAGCACTTAGAGGCTTAAATGAACCATATCTCTTCTCAAATGAACCCACGTTTGAAAGGTACTCTTCCAAGTGACACTCTTGCAAATCCAAAAAATGATTGCCATGTGATGGAAATTGTGACTCGAAGTGGAAGAATACTTAGTGGTGTGAGTAAACCAACCATAGAAGTCGCGAGGGAGAAAAATGACAAGATAGAAGAGGATGTCGTGATTGAGAAAAAGTGTAATGAGAGTACAGATATTGGGGTGACATTTAGTGCACCTAATGTGATTGTTGATGATGATAGCCCATAGAAGGAGAAGGATAAAGTGGAGTTGCCTTCTCAAATTGCTATTGAGATCAAGGAGAAAGCTACAATTGTGTAAAGTATGTTGCCTACAAATCGTCCTCCATATCCTTAGAGGTTAATCAAGAAAAAGGAAGATAATCAATTCAAGAAGCTTGTAGACATATTTAGCAAACTCTCTATCAATATTCCTTTAGTTGGCCCTCTTATGCAAATGTCGGGCTATGCTAAGTTTATGAAGGAGTTGTGAAAGAAGAAATGGGTGATTGATGTGGGGATAGTAGAAGTTTCCCATAGTAGTAGTGCTGTCATGACAAGCAATATAACTCCTAAATAGGAGGATCTGGAAGCTTTCACCATACCTTGTGCCATTGGAGTGTTCTTATTTAGAAAGGCCTTATGTGACCTCAGGGAAACCATCAACTTAATTCCCCTTGTCATTTTCATAAAGATGGGTATAGGTACTCTTAAACCCACACAGATGAGGTTACTAATGGCTGATCATTCAATTAAGCGCCCGGTGGGGATATTGTTTGATGTCTTGGTGAAAGTAGACAAGTTTATCTTGACGGCTGATTTTGTGGTTTTAGATTTTGATGTTAAGCTTGAGGTTCCCATCATATTGGGGAAACAACCTTTGGACACCAGAAGGGTCCTTGTTGATGTGGAGCTAGGGGAGCTCAAATTCCAAGTGGGGAGCGAACAAGTCACATTCAACGTGTGTCAACCTACCAAACCACCGGATGAGTATAGAGTTGTATCCATGATCGCTATAGAGGGTGATATGGTTGAAGTACTTGGTGATGGTGATATCAAGAATGCATTGGTCAATGATCAACTTAGGGTATCGAATGCTCGCGAAAGAAAGAATCCCAAGGGGTTTCTCTTGCCTAAGCCACCATATGTGGTAGACATGCACTCGAATCCAAATGACACTCATCAAGTGCCCATATCTATGATGTTGTCAACTTGGAAACAAGAAGAGGTGATGAGAATTTGGAGAAAGCACTATCATTACTCTACATGGGGCCACTCCAATCGAATTAGCATGCTACCGGGAAATGATTGAAAGTTGAGGTACTATCATTGAGTCGCGACGTAAAATCAAGCGCTTCTTGGGAGGTGATAAGTTGGTAATCTACCAACTTATTGAGCCTTTATTCATGAATTATTGTCATGTTTTGATGAGAATTAAAATGTACTTATTACCTTTATTGATGAAAATGCAAGTACTCTTGGTCAAATGTAGAAAACAAAGTAATTGAACCCAAAGAGCTCAAAAAGAGTTGAAGTGTGAAGGTGATCGAAAACAAGGAAGAATATGCCGAGAGGTGCGACCAACATGCGAGACGCACAATGCGGCGTGCAGTCTACACCTCCCTTCACACATCACCATAAGATCAACTAGCCTCACTGGTCGGCGTACAATGGACATGCAATGCGCATAACACATTTTGCAACTGCACATTGTGTCACACATCGTGCAACTGCACATTGTGTCACACATCGTGTTGCACTACTCCTGAAGGGCATTTTTGTCCTTTGCCAAGAGATATTTTGGAAAGATTCTCAAACCCGTTTTGGTTTATGTACCAAATAGTTTTCATAGGTTTTGATAGTTTTGAATAGAGAATAGTTCCCAAGGAAGATATTGAGACTACTCTTTCTCTTCATTTTTTACACTTAGAATTCACCATTTTTTTTACTAAATTGAACTTGGATTTTGATTTTGACTTAAGTATGAATGGAAGTATGAGTTACCAAATTGGTATATCTTCTTATTTCCTTAGTATGAGAAGCTAATTTCTTTGTCTAGGGGTATATGTATGATGGGTATTTTAATTTGGGTATGAGTCTTGTTTAATTGTGCTTATAATTGATGAATTGATATGGGTCTATTGAATTCCTCAAGTTTTAATCATAAAATTGATGGTTTCAAACATTAATTGAGTTTTCTTAATTGTGTTCTTGCTTGAAAGAGGGGTTCATAATCTGGATAGGAATTCAATAGTGGGAATTTGAGATTTTCACCTTAGATTGAGGCTAGAAATAGTTTAATCAATGAAAACTCTCATCTAGGAGTCTAAACTAGAAATAGTATGACTTTCCCAAGCAATTGAATTGGTTAGTTTGTGTTAAAACCTATGGTGCTTGCACAATGACCATAGGATATATGTTTGGAGGATCGAGAGATTACAAAATATAACTAAAACCAATGCTACTCGTATCGTTAATCCAGAATTTGCATAATTAATCAAGTACCCTAACCCTTTATAGAATCCCATCAGAAGAATACCCCTAGTATCATTCTCATTGATTAAAAATGTCGTGTTTACATTACGCTTTTGTGTTGAAATCGAAGTTGCTTCATAAATTTCCCTTTGCAATTCCCCCAATCTTTACTTTTAAGTTATTTGAGCATTTACTCTGTTAGTGATTATTTCTCAATGATCTATTAGAAAATCACTAATCCACTCTCCGTGGATTTGACCCCGACCATCCATAGGGTTACTTTTGTTTCGCTTGACGATTTCTACCACCTCCTTTGGGAGAGTGCTTTTGAGCATCATCAAAAAAAACATCATTACTGGGAAGTGGTTTTTGAATAGCTAATTGATTGTCATTTGAGTTCACATTGCGAGTGTTTGTTCATTTTAAATTTTTGTTGTTTATGATATAAGAAGGTGTGAAACCCATAAATTTGGATTGCTAGTATCTACTATTTATCCCCTATTTGCACTTGAGAAGGTGACTAAAGTAGATTGTGATTTGAATATGTGGAGTGACGAGGGGGAAATGGGTGCTACCTCCGCTAAAGTATTTGATGAATGGAAGAAAAATGGTGTGCAAAGGGAAAAAGAGTTATCAATTGTCCAAACCTCCATTGAATTCATAACTAGGAGTGTGGTAAATTAATCGTTCGAGAGTGTTAACACCATTGGTATTTTTGGGGCTGTGAAATCGGTAAAGAAGCATTGGTTGAGAACTATGAGATGGGTTCTCTTGCTAGTCTCCCAAAAGCTAGTCCGAGTTTAGGGAGACAAAAGTATGGGAATCAAGGTTGGAACATAGAGAATGATAACTCCCGAGTTGAAAGCATGCTTGTGAGGATACTAGAGAAGGTGGAGTCCACTTGAATGTGTCAAAGAGTTGAGATGCGAGCTTGGGAACCTTGCTTAAACAATACACTCATATTTTGTCACCATCAAACATCTCAAAGATAGAATGCGATAGCTTACCTCTCAATTTGAATCTGAGCAAATAAAAAGAGATGAAGGGGTGGATGACAAAAGAGACCAACACAATCCTATAGAACATGTAAGAGCTGATACAACTAAGCTTGGAAACAAAAGAGCTATGGGAATTATTTGTGCAAGGAATCAAGATCATCGGAACAAGGTGCCTAAGATGTGTAAGCCCTTTCCTAAATTCCCGCCTCCATTTCCTAAACGATCATTGCAAGCAAAAGAGAAGGAGCAACCTAGAGAGTTTGAATCTATGTTGAAGAAAATCACTGTCAACATTCCATCAAGTTGTGGCATCACCCAATGACCGAGTATGCCAAGTTTGTGAAAGAAATATGCACTAAAAAAACTTCTTAGAGTGTGGGGTCATTCACATGTCCCCTTAAAGTAGTGCAATATTATCGAGAAAATTGCCTAATGATGATGGAACTTTGGGTGTTTTCACCATTTATGATGCGAATAGGGTGCATAGATCAATAAGATTGGTGTCAATGAAAGTACGAGTGTGAATTTTATGTCGCTCACCACTTTTAAATGGTTAGAACTTGGCCAGCCCACCATTACAGAGATGAGATTACTCATGGCTGATCGGTTGATGAAATAACCCATGGGAATTGGCTATGATGTGTTGGTAAAAGTGGGTTGGCTTGTATACCCTGTAGACTTTGTTATACTTGATTGCGCTAGGGGCTTTGAAATACCAATTGTTTTGGGGCAGCCAAGTTTAAAAATAGGGCGCACATTGAATAAAGTAAAATTGGGGGAACTTAAATTCTCCATGAATAAGGAAGAGACAACTTTCGATGTGTGTAGATCCATGAAGCAGCCAAATGATCTCCGGGTGGCATTTTCAATTAACAAAATTGAGGAGAGTGTTGAATTACATGTGAAAGAAAGGTTCGTGGATGAAGCATTGAAATCCATTTTATTGAACTATGATTATGAAGAAATGGAAGAGTATGATGAAATATGTTGTTCATTGGTTGGAATGGTATCTTATTCCTATACTCCGAAGAAACTTGATCTTGATTTGAACAATCAACATACTCCCTCATCCAAACCTTCCCTTGTTGAACCCCTAGTGTTGGAACTCAAACCCTTGCCATCACACTTGAGGTATGCCTATTTGGGTGCCAATGAGACATTACCAGTTATTATATCCAACAAATTGAATGAAGAACAAGTGCAAGCACTACTCAAGGTTTTGAAGAAGCATATTTGAGCTCTTGGTTGGACCATTGCCGACATAATTGGCATACGTCTGGGAATATGCACACATAAAACCAATCTTCAAGAAGATAGCACACCCTCAATTAACCATCAAAGAAGGCTGAATCTGCCCATGTAAAAGGTGGTTAAGAAAGAAATTATCAAGTGGTTAGATGTACGGGTTGTCTTCCCAATATCTAAAAGTACATAGGTTATCCCAGTTCAATGTGTTCCTAAAAAGGTGGGATCACAATCGTGCCTAATGAAAAGGACAAAATGATAGCTCTAAGACCGGTGACCAGATGGAGTGTGTGCATGGACTACAAAAAGTTAAATTCATGGACTAAAAAAGACCACTTCCCTCTTCCATTCATGGATCATATGCTCGATAGATTGGCGGTTTCTACTACTTCCGTAATGGATATTCAGGCTACAACCAAATCTCTATTGCCCCAGAAGACCAAGAAAAAACAACCTTCACCTGTCCTTATGGGACTTTTGCATTTAAAATAATGCCATTCGATTGTGCAATGCTCCATCCACATTCAAAAGATACATGATGTCCAGCTTTTCACATATGGTACAAGATACCATGGAGATATTTATAGATGACTTCTCTGTTGTTGGGGATGATTTTGATGATTGCTTATCGCATTTGGAGGAGGTACTCAAAAGGTATGAGGAAACAAACTTGGTCTTAAACTGGGAGAAGTGTCATTTTATGGTAAAGGAGGGGATAGTGCTAGGACATAAAATATCTGAGAAAGGCATTGAAGTTGACCAAGCAAAAATCAAAGTTATTTCCAAGCTACATCCACCAAAAGGAATACGAAGCTTTTTGGGTCATGCTAGGTTTTATAGGTAGTTTATCAAAGACTTTTCAAAGATAGCCTATCCATTGTGCAAACTTCTTGATAAAGAGGCCAAATTCAATTTCGATGACAGTTGTATGACAGTCTTTTTCAAATTGAAAGAGAAGTTAACATCCACCCCCATCATCATCACACTCAATTAGTCTAAACCTTTCAAACTAATATGCGACACTAGTGGAGTAGAATTGGGGGTAGTGCTTGATCAGCAAAAAGAGAAGCTCTTTCATCCAATCTACTATGCTAAAAAAATGTTGAATCAGCCCAAACAAATTATATGGTTATGGAACAAGAGTTGATGGTTGTGGTATTTGCCTTTGAAAAGTTTTGGGCATATATTTTGGGGGCCAAAGTCATCGTGCATACGTATCATGAGACGATTAGGTACTTGATAACCAAGAAAGATGCTAAGCGGCGACTTATCCAATGGGTATTGTTGCTTCAAGAATTTTATTTTGAAGTAAAAGACTGAAGAGGATGTGAAAATTAAGTAGTTGATCATTTGTCGAGATTAGAAGAAGAGGGGAGGCATGTGGGGGAACTTTAGATAAATGATGTGTTCCCCGATGAACATATTTTTGCTACTTCACACGACCTGATACCTTGGTTTGCTGATATTGCTAACTTTCTAGCAAGTGATCTATTGTCGGAAAGTCTAACTTTCCATCAGAAAAAGAAGTTCCTTCATGATGCCCAAAAGTTCTATTGGAATGAACCCTATCTCTTTCAGATTTGTGCTGATGGTATGATCCGAAGGTGCATTCCTGAAATTAAGATGATGCCTATTTTAGAAGCTTTCCATTCTTCACCAGTCAGTGGTCACCATAGTGGTATGTGAACAACCTTGAAGGTGTTGAAAAGAAGATTCTATTGGCAAATGCTCTATCAAGATGCACATGATCTAGTAAAATAATATGACCAATGCCAACGTGAGGGGAGAGTGTCTCATCACCATGAACTCCCATTGACACTGATCCTAGAGGTTGAATTATTTGATGTGTGGGGCATAGCCTTCATGAGTCCATTTGTAAGCCCTTGTGGAAACACTTACATCCTCGTGGTTGTGGACTATGTATCCAAATAGGTTGAAGTGGTTGCTTTTCCAAATAATGAAGGGAAGAGTGTCATAGCGTTTCTCAAAAAGCATATATTCTCTTGTTTTAGCACCTCTTGTGCCATAATTAGTGATGGAGGATCCCACTTTTGCAATCGGGTGTTTAGTGCTCTACTTGAGAAATATGGAGTCAAGCATAAGGTCGCCACCCCCTACCATCCACAAACAAGTGGCCAAGTTGAGGTGTCCAACAGGGAGATTAAGTCCATTTTTACAAAAATTGTGAATGCCAATAGAATGTATTGGGCACGGAAATTAGATGACGCATTGTGGGACTACAAGACAGCATACAAAACTCCTATTGGTATGTCTCCCTACCAAATGGTTTTCAGAAAGGCATGTCATCTTCCAGTGGAATTAGAGCATAAAGCAATGTGGGCTTTGAAAAGGCTAAACTTGGATTAGTAAAAAGCCGCTTATACTAGAGTTGAAGACCTCAATGAGATAGATGAGTTTTGTATGCGAGCCTATCAAAATGCCTCACTTTACAAAGCTCAAATGAAACATTACCTTGATCAGCTAATCCGAAAGCGAGAATTTTCTCCCAGAGATTAGGTGCTCTTGTTCAACTCTAGACTCCAACTTTTTCTGAGTAAACTAAAGTCAAAATTGTCTGGACCCTTCAAGGTATTTAAAGTCTTTGAAAATGGAGCGATTGAGTTGGAAAACGAAAATGGCTCAACATTTAAAATCAATAGGAAATGAGTCAAAAGTATTTGGGCATTCCAAAAGATGTCGCGCTCCTAGAAGTGACCTACCTCGATGAACCATGAGTGAGAGGTACCATCGCCGAGTCATTATGTTAAACCAAGTGCTTTTTGGAAGGCAACCTAAGCATCCACCTTTATTTTCAGTATTTTTCTTTTGGTGTTATTTTTGTTAAAGTTTGTAGGTAGGAAACAAGCTAAGGGTGTTGAAATATTTATCGGGCATCAAACCACCTTTGTGTACGTAATATTCAAAATGCACTTAGGAATATGTGCTTTGCACAATCTATTTCCCATTGCAACAGACCCACAATCTAACTTTCGAGTCCACTTTCACTGGGTCATGTGACCGCACACCATATTGTGTACGTCACACCTTATTTCGCATGGAAGAACCAGAAAACTGACATTCTCAACAAAGTTTTGGGATGATACATACGTCATGGCATGCGGACTACAACTTTCATATTGTTCGTCGCACACTATTTTGCATCTCCAACCAAAACACTGGCAGCCCACTGATGTTTCAGCCCAACATGTGATGGCTAAGGCATTTTGCATGCCCTTTTGTGCGTGTTGCATACCATTTCGCATGTCGGTAGGTAGGTCACTGGCAACCCTCTTATTTTCATCTGCATGTGCGAAGTCTAGGGCGGCTCGCCCCATCCCTTATGTGCGTCGCACGCTACTCCAGGGAGTAATCCTCACCTAAAACTTTTATTACATTGGGGACAATGTTCCGTCCAAGTTTGGGGGTGCTGAAATGTGTTTAATTGGCAATGTCATTCTTGGTTCCTTGGGTTTAAAATTTTAAAATTTTGGTTGCCTTCTTAATAGTAGATTAGTGAATAAACTCTAAGGGTTTTCTTTATACCACGGTTCTTTCCCAAGGAGGAAATTGTTTCTTTTATTTTTGTTTTCTTTTGTTTATTTTATGTGTCAAATCGGGTTGGTGTTTTCCTATGAGAGATTGAGAGGTGACTTTCTTAAGGGAAAGTGCCAAATTTTAGTTTAAAATTGAGTTCGTGTTTTGCTTATATCAAAATGGGCCCATCAAAAAAAAAATCTTGGCAAGAAGTTTTGACAAATTGAAGGAAAGAGGGAAAATAATTTTGAGTAAAGCATTCTCTTATCATGACTTGTAAACTCCCCATTTGTCTTGATCGATTCATAAATGAGTGTGTAAAAGAAGATGGAATAGCTTGTAAAAAGTCATTTGTCCCAATTGATTTTGAGACTAATTGTGAAATTCTTGTGTTGTGATGCCTTGTGTGGTAAGGCTGCACTTAGTTCTTGTGTGCATGTGCTGTCTAGAACTTGCTCCGAATGTGACTAAAGGTGAAATCCTAGATGGAACCAAGCTTGGAAGATGACCTTAGACCCTTATTGAATAATTCACTTCACCCAAATTGACTTCCCCTTTACATTGACCGTAGTAAGCCCCGTTGAGCTTGTGATATTTATTTGGCACCTTATTTGAAACCTTGACCCTTCTTGAAACCTCGATTTTTGTACCCATCCTCCCTAATGGCTCGAAAGTAAGATATAGGCTAAAAGACTAAGTTTGGGGATAGGGGAATTAAAATGATTACATAAGAAAAAGCCTAAGTTTGGGGGTGCATGCACCAATGTGGAGAAGAAAGGAGTTTATTTCAACACAAGGTAGCACCATATGCCTAAATCAAAAATTGCTTCAAATTGTCCAATGAAATGAACAAAATAAAAAGAAAAGAAGGAATTGGTGCTACCAAGTGAAGGTGATAAAAGAAAGTTGAATGATCAAGTTGAAGGGAAACCTTTGATTGTGGAGGGACAAATAGGTGAAGTTCTTGTTAGAAAATGTGAGTGGTGTTTTAAATTATCACAAAGAGCGTTAGGGAGGTTTATTCACTTGAACCAAATGAAATCCTCACCTTAACCCTAGCCAAAATCGTAACCCGCAAGTCTTTACTGATTTCAAGCTTGGTAACTCTACATTAGTGGCAAATTACATAAAAGGCAAGCCTATGATTCAATATGTGTGCACTCAAACTTCCTTGAGAGAGTGAGAGTTTTTTTTTTTGTTCTCTTATAATCTTATTTGACTGTAAATTGTATGATTGTGAGTGAGATTTTCTCTTGGGTGAGTGGCATTGCACACTTGAAATAAATGATTAACTCTCTATTTTAATTGAGAGAAATGAATGAGACAAGTTGTGTGGCGAATCTCAATGAAAACCTTGAAGGTCCATGTTAATGACTTGAGAAGCTTGAATATCTTGTTTTGAATGACAAATTCCCTTGTTTTTAAATGAGAAAATAAGTCCTTTTGATAAACGTTTTGAGATGAGAACTTTCCTTGAGAATATGGTAATCAAAATTGAGATGAGCATTGTAGTTGAGTCTCTTTGTTTGAGTCTTTTGGTTTGTTATTTTCTTAGTTGTAGAGTTTAGATTAATCTTTGTGCACCTTTTGGGTTTTAGAACCTAATTCATTCCTTACTTTGTGAGTATCTTGCTTGAGGACAAGCAATAGTTCAAGTTTGGGGGTTTGATAAGTTGGTAATCTACCAACTTATTGAGCCTTTATTCATGAATTATTGCCATGTTCTTATGAGAATTAGAGCTAGTTAACACCTCTATTGATGAAACTGCAGGTACTCTTGGTCAAAAGTAGAAAAAAAAAGGAATTAAACCCAAAGAGCTCAAAATGAGTTGAAGCCTGAAGGTGATCGAAAACAAGGAAGAATCTATCGAGAGGTGTGATCGACATGCAAGCCGCACAATGCAGTGTGCAGTCCACACCTCCCTTCTCACATTACTAAAAGATCAACTGGCATCACTGGTCAGCGGACAATAGAAATGCGATGCACATAACATGTGGTACGACCGCACATTGTATTACACATCGCATCGCAACACTCCCGAAGGTTATATTTGTCCTTTGCCAAGTGACATTTTAGGAAGCTTCTAAAACCCATTTTGGATTGTGTACCAGATAGTTTTCATAGTTTTTGATATTTTTGAATAGAGAATAGTTCCCAAGGAAGATATTCAGAGTACTCTTTCTCTTCATCTTCTACACTTAGAATTTACCATTTTTGTACTAAATTGAGCTTGGATTTAGATTTTGGCTTAACTATGAATGGAAGTATGAGTTATCCAATTGGTATATCTTTTTATTTCCTTAGATTGAGCAACTAATTTCCTTTTCTAGGAGTATGTGTATGATGGGCATTTGAATTTGAGTATGGGTCTTGTTTAATTGTGCTCATAATTGATGAATTAATATGGGTCTATTGAATTCCTCAAGTTTTAATCATAAAATTGATAGTTGCAAACATTAATTGAGTTTTCTTAATTGTGTTCTTGACTGAAAGAGGGGTTCATAATTCATATAGGAATTCAATAGTGGGAATTTGAGATTTCCACCTTAGATTGAGGCTAGAAATAGCTTAATCAACGGAAACTCTCATCTAAGAGTCTAAGCTAGAAATAGTATGAATTTCCCAAGAAATTGAATTAGTTGGTTTGGGTTAAAACCTATGGTGCTTGAACAAAGACCATAGTATATATATTTGGAGGATCTAGAGATTACCAAATATAACTAAAACCAATGCTAACTATATCATTAATCTAGAATTTACATAATTAATCAAGTCCCTAACCCTTTGAAGAACCCCATCGGAAGCATACCCCTAGTTCCATTCTCATTGATTACAAATCTCATGTTTACATTATGCTTTGGTGTTGAAATTGAAGTTGCTATGTAAATTTCCCTTTCCAATTCCCCCAATCTTTACTTTCAAGTTGTTTCAGCATTTACTCTCTTAATGATTATTTCTCGATGATCTATTAGCGAATCACTACTACACTCTCTGTGGATTCAACCCCGACCATCCATTG
The DNA here is from genome assembly GCA_003996215.1 of Jaltomata sinuosa. NCBI lineage: Eukaryota > Viridiplantae > Streptophyta > Magnoliopsida > Solanales > Solanaceae > Jaltomata > Jaltomata sinuosa. The sequence goes on along the minus strand of QJPP01000031.1, from coordinate 704,235 downwards.
GGTTACTTTTGTTTTGCTTGATGATTGCTACCATCTCCTTCGAGAGAGTGCTTTTGAGCATCATCAGGAGGCAACACAAGTGTTTTTATTTTATTTCTTTTACCTTTGTTGTTTTTGGTGTGTTTTAGGAATGCATGGAGATTTAAAAATGACTAAGTAGAAGAAAATTTTTGGAGGGAATATGCGATGAGACATATGGTTCATATGTCCCATTGTGTGTCTTCATGTGGTGCTGCACCCGAAACCATTAAGCTGGGAAGAAAAAACAAATTACTGAAGTGATGTGCGATCAGGGGTGTGGATCACACCCTCCATTGTGCGCATCGCACCTCTGTTGCATGTCAAACTAGAAAGTTGGCAAATATTGGGCTCAGAAATCATCACGTGTGAAGTGACGATCAAGACGCACATTGCCATGTGTGAATTGCACATCGCGGTGCACTCAGGTAAGTTTTAAAAAAAATTGGCCTACCCATTGACCGACCCGACCCAGAACTTTGACCCGCATCTCTCCCACTTTTTTCACTTTTTTAAACCGTCTTCTTCTCCCTTCTTCTCCATTATAATCTCCCAAAACCTTCATTACCCTCCACCAAAATTCACCCAATCCTCCAAACTTTCCCCAAATTCTTCTTCCCTTTCACCCATACTTCACCAGCGCCCCATATCCTTCGCTGCACCACCATTTTTATGGTGAAAAAGTTGGGTCTCCATTGTTAGGCACTAAAAGCTTCAAGTTTTTTTCTCTTTACTCCCTCATATTTGCTTGTTGTAAGTTTCCCAATGTTAAATCCTTATTTTTAAGTATATTGGAAATATTATTTGTGAAGCATGCTAGTTAAATCTTTCATATTGATTTTGGGTAAGATCTAACTTTTGGGACCCCAATTTTGAGGTATATTGTCGATTTTACTTGAGAAAAATTTGGTAGATCTTGGTTTTAGATTGATACATGCAACTTGTGTTAATTTTTAGCCCATATTTTAAGGTGATGTCTGAGTAACCCACTTGATTTGATGCATGGTTTGACCCAATGATAGATTGGGTGACGTCATTCTTCAGGGCAAATCATCATTTTCACAAGATTTTGGTTGAATAATATTGCGTGGGCTAAAATTGTTGATACCAATGCGCCCTTGTGATTATTTCAATTGATTATGTTGTTCGATGAGCGCTTTGGTTGAGCAGAGTGAAATCTTGATGCGTTGATAGTGTTTGAGTGATTTTCGTGAATGCTTGATATTCCCAATGATAGATGGGGTAACATCCTTCTTAAGAGAAATCATTAAGAAAATCTTTCATAATATGTGGGTCTTGATTGTGTTTAATGTTTTCTAGGGAAGTCTCAGTATCCAGATAACTTGATTATTGGTCAATTCATGCTTATTTTGCTTAAGCCCTATTAAAGTTTGTGTTTATTGACTTGATTGCACTTGCATTCCACAGGTATTGCTAGGCGAATCACATACATAATGCACTTAGAAATGAAAAGTTGACAAATTCTTAGAATTTCTTCATGCGTTTCGCATGCGACCCGCATATTTTCACCTGTAGATCTTATAAGGCATCGCACGTTTATTTTAATTATACCAGTTCACTACCTCTAAGGACTAAGGCATGTGCGACGCGTACAATGGCTAAGGCGATTCGCACAGGACTTTGCACCTTGAAGATGTTGTTGCTCAGGTTTCTGTTAGCATGGGCAAAGTCACATGTGACGCGCACTTCTTCATGTGCATTTCACATGTGACTCGCACATGCCAGCAGCCACCTGGTGTCTTTTTCTTCTCCTATGCATTTGATTTCCTTTTAGTTCATTAACTTATTGTAGCATTTTTGTTTGTTTTTCTTCGTTCATTGTTTCAAAAAGATACAAAAATATTTTTCTATTTTTTTGAGTATTCACAATCTCCGTGTGCAAAAAATGTTTTCTGGCAGGGGAAATTCAGGTCGCAATACAAGAAGGTCCCCTGCTCCTCCTTCCTCTACTTCCAAATCCAAATGGAACAAAAAATCCACTGATACTGCACCAGCACCTCCACCAGTGCAAGTTTTAGAGGAGGATAGGATTCGCTTTAGGGTGGAGGGCATGAAAGGCCTCTACGATAGAGGCAGGGCAAGGACCTTCACCCCAGAGTGCAGCTTTAACCTTGCTATGGTTGAGGCTGATTTTCCTAACATCCACAACCAATTCACTACACGCCAATAGTTCTCATTTGTAGAGGTGCCCGAAGGGTATCACACCGAGGTGGTCTGTGAATTCTATGACTCATACCAGGCCTAGCAGAATTTGATGAGGTATATGGGCAATGTTGAGGATTTCCCTTGCTTAGACTCAGTGATGGTCAGGGGTAAAGAAGTCCACATCACACCAGCTGCAATCAATGCCATCTACTGGACCAATCCGATTGAGCCTGCACTAGAATATTGGGCTAAGGTGCTCCCAAAGGAAAAACCACTTGGATGGGCTGATACTATCATTGCTCTTGGGACTCCTATCTGGGCAACTATGGGGGCATCATTCCATGCTAGAGTCTTCATTTTGAGGCGTGCTTATGGTATGACTTCATCTGCTCCCATTTCCTACCTTCTAAAAATAATCAGAAGGTTACATAAGAGGGTGACATTCTAGTAGCCTTCATCATGTTAGGGGAATATGTGAATTTTGATGAGATTGTAGAATTGGTAATCAAGAGAAAGGCACGTTGAGCTGGTGACTCATTCCCTACCCTGTGCTTATCAGCAAGTTATCTGCTAAGGTTGGGATCCCATATTTTGCTTTTGATGTCTCTACCCCTAGCACTAGTTTGCTTAACCTTGAGAAGAAGACTGATGTTGAGGCCCCTAAGATGAAGAAGCGCAAGATGCAGAGTTTTGCCGGTGTGCAGGTTGAGGATACCAATGTTGAGCCCACCACTTCCTTTCCTTCTAGATCAGCCTCAAGTGTACCTATTTCTGTAGAGTCGGTAAATCCTATAGTTGTTACCCCTTATAGTCCTTCCCCATAATCATCAACATAGACCCCGATGAGCTTTCAAAAGCTGGTTGACATGACCTACTCCCATAATAATCAATTGAACACCTTAGCTGAGAGACTGCCCGGCATAATTCAGAGAGCTGTCAAGAATGCTATGAAGGATGTGATAAACATCATGACCAAATTGTGCAATAGGGTGGATGCTATTAAAGATGTTGTGACTGCCATCAAGAAGGACTTGGACAAGGCTAAAGGGAAGGCACCGATGGGTGATGCTAATTTGAGTGCTTTTGAGACTGGCTATACCCTATCCTATTCCTAGCCCCATGGATGAGTTGTTTGCTACCTTGGGTGGAAATGATGAGGAGCTTGCTGATGCTCAAGATCCAGGACTCCAGCAGGTGCTCTTTGAGTCACAGTTCACTGCACACTCGCGCCAGGGAGGAGCTGGCAGAGCAGGAGGAGGATGAGGAGGATTAGCTAGTACAGAGAGTTGTTGCACCCTTCCCTTCCTTATTTTTGAGCTTAAGCATTCAGGGAAATGCTTTATTCTAGTGGGGGGAGGTGGTGCATTGATTATTGTTGATTGGTCGCCCGTGTTGGGATTTGAGATATTGCTTTTCATTGACCTTGTTGGGCCTTTTATTTTTCTTGTATGATAATTTGTCCCTTATCGGGCATAGTTTGGATGATTGTGGTATTTCCCTTGCCAGGCCTTTTATTTTCTTAATGCTTAAGCTGTGCCCTTGTCGGGCTTATTTTATGAATTATTTGAGTTGCGATATTACGGGGTTAGTCCTACATGATGTATTATTTCACAACTTGTGCATTGCAAATGCGCTTAGTGCCTACGCCAAGTCTTGTTTTCAATTGATCCATGAGCACTTTAATCTTACTTTTGCTTTGTTAATAGTAGCATAGTTAAATAAACTCCAAGGGTTTTCTTTATACCACGGTTCTTTTCCAAGGAGTAATTATTTTCTTTTGTTTATTTCTTTTGTTATTTTTATGTCAAATCGCATTGGTGTTTCCCTATGATAGACTGAGAGGGGACTTTCTTAAGGGAAAATGCCAAGTTTTAATGTTAAATTGAGTCCGTGTTTTCCTTGTTTCAAATAGGCCCACCAAAAACAATCTTGGTAAGAAGTTTGCAAATTAAAGTAAATAGGGGGGAAATAATTTTTCCTAAAGCATTCTCTTGTCATGACTTGCACATTCCCTATCACTACTAAAAAGGCTAAAAAGAGACGGCCAAAAGGGACGATGTCCGTCGCTTTTTTGATGACCCTTTCGGTCATCTTCGTGTTTACGCATTTATTATATTGTTAGAGCCTTTCTATAGCAGCCCCAAGTCATTTATGGCTTGCTAGGATAGGTAGTTTGGTGCCCTGGTCGTTCGTTTGGTCATTTTGGCCATTTGCCTGTTTTAGAGCTTAAACTTAGAATATGTTTGACTTTGGTTAATATTCTTAACTAATATGCTCGAAATTGAATTCTGACAGTTTCTTTAGCTCCGGAGCGATGAGTTTGGTCTAGTTGGACCTTTAGTTGAGGCCTGAGAACTTCCGATGTGGGTTTTGTGTAGTTTTCTCAGTTTTTAGGCCATTTGGAGTTGTAAGTATAACTTCGAGTGACTTTCGATGATCAGAGTGTCGAATTTGAAATTTGACAATTCCATCAGCTCCGGAATGTTGAGTTTGGGCTAGGAAGATGGTTAGTTCAGGTTTCGGGTGAGTCAGACTCATTTCGAGCCTTTGAGTTCCTTTCGTTAGTATTGATTTGGGTCAACATTTCTCTGAAAAAACCTCGTATGGAAGTTTTGTAGATTTCGTTGTGTCCGGAACGTTGTTTCCACTCTATTAGCACTATTAGGTTTTGAATATTGATTTACGATTGTGCCCGGAACACCCCGTCGAGTTTTCTAAAAAGTGCAGAAAGTCCGCAGCTATTTATTGTTGTCCTTTCAGTTTTTCCAGCCCTTCTCCTCACTTTTCTCACTCTAAAATTCAAAATTCTCTCCACCATTTTTCTCCAATTCAGTTTTAAACCTTGGGGAATTATTTGTTCGTCGATTATCCGTAGTTCTTTGCCTCTTGGTAAGTCATCTTCCCAACTTGCCTTCTTTTATTTTTCTCTTAATTCCTCCATTGATGCTCATCCAAAGCTTTGATTTTGTGATAGATTCTGCCCCCTAAGCTTGTGCATGTTCATGGGTGTGAAGTTTTATCCGTCTTGGGATGATTTTCCGTCATTTTGGTAAGTAATTCTTGCCCAATTTCTATTTTTTTTTTAAATTTCCATTCTTTAATCCCCAACTTGGGCGGGTTGTTTTGGTGCCTTTCCCTTGTCCAATTATGCTCAAATTTGGAGCATGCCTTCTTGGCATCGTTGGAGTCATCGTGGTTCTTTTCGTTTTTGGTTTTGGGTTGTAGGCCCTGCGGGTCTGCTTTTGACCCAGATATCGACCCGACTACAATTGTAGCAATATGGGTATCGTTAGACTCGTCTTAAAATTTTATTCATGAATTTGATTGTTTGATTCTCGTTCGGAGCTTCTCAGAGTAGCTCAGCCTCGGATATTGTCATTCCCATAGCTTGTCGTTGGATGACAGGTAGGTTACAACTTAACTCCCTAAACTTCACATATATCGGGTAAAATCGTACTAGTTGGCATCCTTGGGTTGGGTTATTAGGTTGGTACCACAGACGTTGACCGCTTTTCCATGATTATTTCTATTTCTTTCCTCAATTGTGTGTAGTATTCCTAATAGTTGATATATTTATTACCATTGTGACCCCGTGAGGTCTTGTTGACTTTGGAACATAAAAGGTTGGATTATTGGGAATGCCCGCGAGTCCTGGACGTAGAAATATACTTCTAGGCTGGTTATGCTTGTTGAGTAGCTTTGGAGCCTGTGCAGGGCTGTTAGGTTGATTGTGAGCTATCGGGAAGCTATTTGGGTTGATCATATCATTTCCATGTATATAAAGAGGTTTTTCCACGTTTTATTATAGTTTTTGGCTTTGGGCCTACGAAAACTGATTTTCTAAACCTTGCATGGCCCCGGGGGCCCATTTTTGATGAAATTGGATTTGGAAATGATTTGACTTGATACATGGATCTTCTTGGGGTAAAACAAGGTTAAAGATATGGTTTTATCATGATTTACTACTATTGCTAGACTCAATAGGGTCGGAGTGATAGCTGAGTTTTCTTACTGATTTGAAATGATATCAAGCTTGGCCGGGTCGAGCATTTGAGATGTTTTTACTACTATTTTAGACCCGATTGTGCTCGAGCACCCTTAGAAGGGTTTTTGAGACATATTTTTCACTGTTTTTGTCCTAGATGGGGTCTAGGCATGCATATTTGAGACTTAGCCACTGGCTTGAACCCAGACTCTATTTTGGAGGACAAGTTTTGATTTTGAGTTTTAGTATGGGGTTTGGGACCTCTATGGATCTTGCTGCTCCGGGCCTGAGACTTTAGGCTGCGTGTGCCAGGTGGAATGTTATATGGTGGATTAGAGGTATACGGGCTGTGTGCTTCCATGGAACGTGTCTGTTAGGCCCAATCGGCACTGGAAAAGGTACGTACAGAGGTTCAATTTCACCCTGAGGTTTTCATGAATCATATCATTCATTGTTTGAGATACCACCCTTGTTTGTTGTGTGTTGATTATACGCTCCGGTAGTATGGGATGTCGGAGGGTTTGTTTTTACTTGATTGCATTCCTCGGTTGTATGGGCGATCGAGGGACTGTAGGTAGACTCTTGTCACTTTATTTCGATATCATTCCCTGTTACGGTCGAGTATGAGTGTGATTACTAAGGTTGTGAGTTCCTGGATTGAGTTTGTATGACTAGATTGGATATTAAATCCTGTATGTCAAGCATGTATACCTTTATTCTTCTCTCCCATTTCCTTATACTTGAGGTTACCAGTATACTGTCCATTGTTAGAAGTTATTTACATATACTGTTTTGCGAGGATCCCATGTGCATCGTCCTTACTTTCACCTGTGCCTGTTATGTGTATATATTCTATATGCTAGCCTTACATGTTGTTTTTGCTGTCTTCCCTCTAGGCCAGCTCTTGTGTGCTTATCGTTGAATTCTGTGACTGTTTGTTCCTACTCTGCCTGTTATTGCTCTTTTACTTTATATGTGCCCAGTCGGCGTATGATACCTATTGGGTACCTTATGCTTCACATTTGGTGCTCACCCTACCCTCTGCATCTTCTGGTGCGGATCCTAGCATAGGCCATTGCTGTTAGCGCGTCGGAGCCTCGTGCAGGGTGCAGTTTTTCGATCATCCAGGCTGAGGGTGAGCTCTTGGCGTTCAGAGCTTGACTTCAGTTATTCTTGGTGTATTTTGTACTCTTATAGTTTCAGAGACATTGTGTATATATGACTTTTGGACCTTTGTACTCCTGATGTAGTTCGGCTTTTATACGCTTTTATACCAGGTTTTAGGTTGGTTTTGATTATGCTTATTTATATCTCTCTTGTATCTATTTTCTTCTCATTATGCTCTTGCTTCCACTTATGTATTGAATCTTCTGCTTAAACTGTTAGAAGGTAGCCCATCACTAACCGTTTCGGGGTATAGGGATTGGTTCGCCTACTAGGGAGTTGTCGGTGCCATTATGACCGAGAAATTGGGATAGACTTAGTTCAGTTATGGTGATTTGGTTTTCCTCCGAGTTCACCCGTGAAGGGCGTGATGAGGTTTGGTCGGTGGGGCAAGCTTAGCCCCAGGTTTATTGGGTCTTTTGAGATTCTACAGTCGATTGGTAGTATTACCTACATGTTAGCTTTGCCTTTGATGTTTTCAGCAGTTCACCCAGTCTTCCATGTCTCGATGTTATGTCGGTATGTGCCAGAGGAGTCTCATGTGTTGCATTGCGATTCAGTTCAGTTGGATGAGAGGTTATCATTTGTTGAGTAGCCGATAGCTATTCTAGCCAGAGTTATCATGAGATTGAGATCTAGGGAGATTTTGGTTGTGAAAGTTCAGTGGAGACATCGTCCGATCGAGAAGGCTATTTGGGAGACCGAGAGTGAGTTACGTCCTCAGTATCCGTAGGTGTTCGAGCCTTCAGGTACTCCCTTCTTCTTGACTTTCGAGGACGAAAGTCTTTTTACTAGTGGATGTTGTGATGACCCTTTCGGTCATTTTCGCGTTTATGTATTCATTGTACTGTTAGAACCTTCCTATAGCGGCCCTAAGTCATTTATGGATTGTTGGGACCAGTAGTTCAGTGCCCTGTTCGTTCATTTGGTCATTTTGGCCGTTTGCCTATTTTAGAGCTTAAACTTAGAATATCATTGACTTTGGTCAACATTCTTAGCTAACATACTCATAATTGAATTATGACAGTTTCGTTAGCTCCGGAGCGATGAGTTTGGTTTAGTTGGACCTTTAGTTGAGGACTGAGAACTTCTAGTGTGAGTTTTGTGTGGTTTTCGCAGTTTTCAGGCCATTTGGAGTTGAAAGTGTAACTTCGGGTGACTTTTGATGATCGGAGTTTTGGATTCAAAATCCGACGATTCCATCAGCTCCAAAATGTTGAGTTTGGGCTAGGAAGATGGTTGGTTCGGGTTCTGGGTGAGTCAGACTCATTTCGAGCCTTTGAGTTTCTTTTCATTAGTGTTGACTTGGGTCAACATATCTCCGAATTGACATCGTATGGAAGTTTCATCGATTCCGTTGAGTCCGGAATATCATTTTCACTCTATTAACACTATTGATTTTTGAATATCAGTTTCCGATTATGCCCGGAATGCCCCGTCGAGTTTTCTAAAAAGTGCAGAAAATCAGCTGCGGACAACAGCTATTTATTGCTATCATTTCATTTTTTCCAGCCCTTCTCCTCACTTTTCTCCCTCTAAAACTAAAAATTCTCTCCACGATTTTTCTCCAATTCAGTTCTAAACCTTGGGGTATTTGTTCCTCGATTATCCGTAGTTCTTCGCCTCTTGGTAAGTCATCTTTCCCAACTTGCCTTATTCGGTTTTTCTCTTAATTCCTCCATTGATGCTCATCCAAAGCTTGGATTTTGTGATAAATTCTGCCCCGTAAGCTTGTGCATGTTCGTGGGTGTGATGTTTTATCCGTCTTGGGCTGATTTTCCATCATTTTGGTAAGTAATTCTTGGCCAATTTCCTTTTTTATTTTCGAAATTTCCATTCTTTAATCCCCAACTTGGGCGGGATGTTTTGGTGCCTTTCCCTTGTCCAATTGTGCTCAAATTTGGAGCATGCCTTTTTTGCATCGTTGGGGTCATCGTGATTTTTTTCATTTTTGGATTCGAGTTGTGGGCCCTGCGGGCTGCTTTTGTCCCGTATATCGACCCGGCTACAATTGTAGAAATATGGATATTGTTAGACTCATCTTAACATTTTACTATTGAATTTGATAGTTTGATTCTCGTTTGGAGCTTCTCGGAGTAGCTCGGCCTCGGATATCGTCGTTCCCGCAGCTTGTCATCGGACGACAGGTAGGTTACGGCTTAACACCCTAGACTTTACATATATCGGGTAAAATTGTACTAGTTGGCATCCTTGGGTTGGGTTATTAGGTTGGTACCACAGACCTTAACCGCTTTTCCATGATTCTTCCTATTTCTTTCCTCCATTGTGTGTAGTATTCCTATTAGTTGATATATTTATTACCCTTGTAATCCCGTGAGGTCTTGTTGATTCTGGAACATTGAAGGTGGGATTATTGAGAATGTCCGTGAGTCCCGGACATTGAAATATCCTTCTAGGTTTGTTATGCTTGCTGAGTAGCTTCGGAGCCTGTGCAGGGCCGTTAGGTTGATTGTAAGCTGCCGGGCAGCTATTTGGGTTGATCATATCATTTCCATGCATATAAAGAGGGTTTTTCACGTTTTATTATGGTTTTTAGCTTTGGGCCTACGGAAATTGATTTTCTAAATCTTGCATTGCCCCGGGGGTCCATTTTCGATAAAATTTGATTTGAAAATGATTTGACTTGATACGTGGATGTTCTTGGGGTAAAAAAGGTTAAAGATATGGTTTTATCATGATTTACTACTATTTCTAGACTCGACCGGGTCGTAGTGCTAGCTGAGTTTCCTTACTAATTTGAAATGATATCAGGCTCGGCCGGGTCGAGCATCTGAGATGTTTTTACTACTATTTTAGACCCGGTTGTGCCCGGGCACCCTTGGACGGGTTTTTGAGACATATTTTTCACTGTTTTAGTCCTACGAAGGGTCTAGGCATGCATATTTGAGACTTAGCCACTTGGTTGAAGCCAGACTTAATTCTGGAGGACACATTTTGACTCTGAGTTTTAGTATGGGGTCCGGGACCTCCATGGACCTTGCCGCTCTGATCCTGAGCCTTTGTGCTACGTGTGCCAGGGGGAAGGCTATACGGTGGAGTAGAGGTATATGGGTTGTGTCCTTCTATAGAACCTGTCTGTTGGGCCCGATCGGCACCGAAGGAGGTACATACAAAGGTTTATATCACCCTGAGGTTTTCATGGATCATATCATTCATTGTTTGATATACCACCCTTGTTTGTTGTGTTTTGATTGTACGCTCCGGTAGTATGGGATGCTGGAAGGTTTATTTTCACTTGATTGTGTTCCCTGATTGTATGGGCTGCCGAGGGACTGTAGGTAGACTCTTGTCACTTTATTTCGATATCGCTCCCTGTTACGGTTGAGTATGAGTGTGATTACTAAGGTTGTAAGTTCCTGGATTGAGTTTGTATGACTAGATTGTGTATTAAATCATGTATGTCGAGCATGTCTACCTTTATTCTTCTCTCCCATTTCCTTATACTTGAGGTTACCGGTATACCGCCCATTGTTAGAACTTATTTATATACATACTATTTTGCGAGGATCCCAGGTGCATCGTCCTTACTTTCACCTATGCCTATTATGTGTATATATTCTATATGCTAGCCTTACATGTTGTTTTTATTGTCCTTCCTCTGGGCTAGCTCCTGTGTGCTTATTGTTGAATTCTGTGACTGTTTGTTCCTACTCTGCCTGCTATTGCTCTTTTACTTTATATGTGCCCAATCGGCCTTTGATACCTACTGGATACCTTATGCTTTGCATGTGGTGCTCACCCTATCCTCTGCATTTTCTGGTGAAGATCCTATCGTGGGCCATCCCCGTTAGCGCGTCGGAGCCTCGTGCATGGTGCAATTTTTGGATCATCTAGGCTGAGGGTGAGCTCTTGGCGTTCACAGCTTGAGTTCAGTTATACTTGGTATATTTTGTACTCTTATAGTTTTGGAGACATTGTGTATATATGACTTTTGGACCTTTGTACTCCTGATGTAGTTTGACTCTTATACGCTTTGATACCAGGTTTTTGGTTGGTTTAGATTTCGCTTGTTTATATCTCTCTTGTATCTATTTCCTTCTCATTATGCCCTTGCTTCCTCTTATGTATCGAATCTTCCGCTTAAACTGTTAGAAAGTAGCCTATCACTAACCGTTTTGGGCTACGAAGATTGGTTCGCCTACTGGGGGGTTGTAGGTGCCATCATGACCGAGAAATCGGGTCGTGACAACTTTTTTGGACAAAAGCAACGGAAAAGCGACGGACATCGTCGCTTTAAAATCGACGGACAACGATGCAAATTAAAAAGAGACGACTTTTTTTTTCTTTTTTCTAGAAAAAAGACGCTGTCTGTCGCTTTTTCTGGGATTTTTTTTAAATTCCAGAAAAGCGACGGACAACGTTGCTTTTTTTGGAAATCTCTTTTATAAATTTTAGAAAAGCAACGGACAAAAGAGACCCTGTCCATCACTTTTTTTGCATTTTTTTTAACAGCAAAAATCTGCATTTTCAATATGCACCACCTGTCATTTATAAAACTAATTCAAAACAGTCCAAATCAACACTAATTGCTGCCACAACTTTCATAATAAGATTCAATTATAACAAGAAACTAAATACAAAGTAATAATATCACTAAATATATAAAAGGTCCACCAAAAGGACCTATAAAGTATTCAATAACTTAAAAAAAGTGTCAAATATGTCAAAATGTCAAAAAGTATAGGGAAATGATAGCAAGCATTAACCTAAACTAAGGTTCACAAAGACTAACCTAAACTAGCAAGCTATTGAAGGTTCACAAACTGACATTAATGTAATAAACTAATGCTTAACTTAAAAAAGAACCTATATATTCAAGTACCTAGCTAATTCAAGAACCTATATAATTCTAGTTCAAAAAAGAACCTAAAGTTGAAAACTTCTTAACTTAAAACTAACAATTTAAACTAAAAAACTTAACTCAAAAAAACTAAGATTCAAGAACCTAATTCAAGAAGTTAAAGTTGAAAACTAATTCAACATTCTAAAACAAAACCCAAAACTAATTCAAGAACCTATTTTAAATTCAAAGTTCCCAAATTCAAGTTAATAATCTAATTCAAGAACCTAATTCCAAATTCAAGTACCTAGCTAATTCAAGAACCTATATAATTCAAGTTCAAAAAGAACTTAAAGTTGAAAACTTCTTAACCCAAAACTAACAATTTAAACTAAAAAACTTAACTTAAAAAAACTAAGATTGAAGAACCTAATTCAAGAAGTTAAAGTTGAAAACTAATTCAACATTCTAAAAAAAAACTCAAAACTAATTCAAGAACCTATTTCAAATTCAAAGTTCCCAAATTCAAGTTAATAATCTAATTCAAGAACCTAATTCCAAATTAAAGTACCTAGCTAGTTCAAGAACCTATATAATTCAAGTTCAAAAAAGAACCTAAAGTTGAAAACTTCTTAACCCAAAACTAACAATTTAAACTAACAAACTTAACTTAAAATAACTTAACTTAAAAAAATTAAGATTCAAGAACCTAATTCAAAAAGTCAAAGTTGAAAACTAATTCAACATTCTAAAATAAAATTCAAAACTAATTCAAGAACCTATTTCAAATTCCAAGTTCCCAAATTCAAGTTAATAATCTAATTCAAGAACCTAATTTCAAATTCAAGTACCTAGCTAATTGAAGAACCTATATAATTCAAGTTCAAAAAAGAACCTAAAGTTGAAATCTTCTTAACCCAAAACTAATAATTTAAACTAACAAGCTTAACTCAAAATAACTTAACTTAAAAAAACTAAGATTCAAGAACCTAATTTAAGTTAATAATCTAATTCAAGAACCTAATTCCAAATTCAAGTTCAAAATTCTAATTTCAAATTCAAGTACCTAATTCAAAGTTCCTCATTTTCTTAACAATAACACTTACATACAAATATTCACATAATTCACAAGACTAACCTAAACTAATTAAGGTTCACAAGACTATCCTAAACTAACAAACATTATTCAAGGTTCATAAAAAAGAACCTAAAGTTGAAAACTAATTCAAGAGTATAAAAACTAAACGCAAAACTAATTCAAAAATCTATTTCAAATTCAAAGTTCCCAAATTCAAGTTATAATCTAATTCAAGAACATAATTCCAAATTCAAGTTCCAAATCCTAATTTCAAATTCAAGTACCTAATTCAAGAACCTAATTCCAAATTTAAGTTCCAAATCATATATCCAAATTCAAGTACCTAATTCAAGTACATAATTCAAGAACCTCTATAATTCAAGTTCAAAAAAGAACCTAAAGTTGAAAACTAATATTTCAAGATTATAACCCAAAACTAACAATATAAACTAACAAACTTAACTTAAAAAAAACTTAAAAAAAATACCTTCAAGAACCTAATTCAAGAAGTTAAAGTTGAAAACTAATTCAACATTCTAAAACAAAACACAAAACTAATTCAAGAACCTATTTCAAATTCAAAGTTCCCAAATTCAAGTTAATAATTTAATTCAAGAACCTAATTTCAAATTCAAGTACCTAATTCAAAGTTTCTCATTTTCTTAACAATAACACTTACATACAAATATTCACATAACTCACAAGACTAACCTAAACTTATAAGGTTCACAAGACTATCCTAAACTAACAAGCATTATTCAAGTTTCACAAAAAAGAACCTAAAGTTGAAAACCAATTCAAGAGTATAAAAACTAATTCAAAAACCTATTTCAAATTCAAAGTTCCCAAATTCAAGTTAATAATCTAATTCAAGAACATAATTCCAAATTCAAGTACCTAATTCAAGAACCTAATTTTAAATTCAAGAACCTAATTGAAGTTCAAAGTTCTAAAATTCAACCTAAATCCAATTCAAGTTCACAAATTTAAGAACCTAATTCTACTTCAAAGTTTCCAAAATCAACCTAAAATCACATTCAAGTTCACAAATTCATAAATTCAAGTTCATATATTCAACCTAAAATCAAATACACAAATTCTAAAATTAAAGTTGTCAAATTCAACCTAAAATCAAATTCATGTTCAAAACTAACGATGTTCAAAATTTAGTCAAAATTAATTCAATAAACTAAGATATGAACCAACAATTAAAGTAATTAAAAAAATTCCAAATATAAACCCTAACCTCTACAATGGTGGAGAACAACAACGACAATGGAGGAATATGGAGGAGGAGGTGGCGACGATGGAGGAAGTTGGAGGAGGAGGCAGCGGCGGTGCTAAAAAATGGAAGCGTCGGCTGTGGAATCGCTATGGAGGAGGAGAGAATTAGGAGAGAAGAGAAGAAGAGGGAAATGGAGAAGAAGACTCGATCTGGGTCAATATAATTTTTAAAAAGCAACGGACAGTGTCGCTTTGTCCGTCACTTTTTTTAAAATGAGTTGACTAAAATTTGACCAAAAAGCGACGGACAAAGTGACGCCGTCCATCGCTTTTCTTTAAAAAATAAATAAATTAAAATTTAAAATATTGCGACGGACATCGTCATTATTTTAAATTTTTTAAATAATTGTAACACTGTCTATTGCTTTTATTAAAAAATAAAAATTAATTATTTATAAATAATTTTGACGCAAAAATCCGCGAAAAAAGCGATGAAAAAAGCAACGTTGCCCATCACTTTAATTGAAAAAATTTAGAAAAGTGACAAACAGCGTCGCTTCTTCCATCGCTTTTCAGGAGCGACGTTGTCCGTCGCTTTTTTATCCGTCTCTTTTTGAGCTATTTTTAGTAGTGTATTTGGCTTGATCGATTAACAAACAAGTGTGTAAAAGAACTCAAAATAGCTTGTCAAAAGTTATTTATCCCAATTGATTTTGAGACTAATTGTGAAATTTTTGTGTTGTGATACCTTGTGTGGTAAGGTTATACTTTATTCTTGTGAATATGTGTAGTCTAGAACTTGCTCCGAATGTGATTCAAGTAAAAATCCTATATGTCACCGAGCTTGAAAGATGATATTTGGCCCTTTTTGAATAGCCACTTTACCCAAATTGACTTCCCTTCACATATTTGATCCTAGTAAGCCTCTTTGAGCTTGTGACTTTTCTTTGACACCTTCTTAGACATTTTGACCCTTTACAAACCCTCAATTTTTGCACCCATACTCCCTAATAGTTCGAAAGTGAAATGTAGGCTAAAAGCCTAACTTTGGGGGGACTTGAAATGATAACATAGGCAAAGGCCTAACTTTAGGGGTGTATGTACAAAATGTGGAGAAGAAAAGGGACGTACTTCAATGCAAGGTAGCACCTTATGCTCAAAATGAAATTATTCCAAAATACCCAATGAAAAAAAGGAAGAAATTTGTGCTACCAAGTGACGGTATGAAAAGGATGTTGAATGATCAAGTTGAGGGTAAACTTGGGTTGTGAGAGGGAGAAATAAGGTGAAGTTAATTTTCAAAAATGTGAGCGGTGTTTTGAATGATCACAAAGAGAGTTAGGGAGGTTCAGTCACTTGAGCCAAATAAAATCCTTACCTTAACCCTAGCCAACATCGTAGCCCGCATGTTCTTAGTAATTCCAAGCATGGTAACTCTGCATTAGTGGCGAATTACATGAAGGGCAAGCTTATGGTTTGATATGTGTGCACTCAAACTTGTTTGAGAGAGTGAGAGTCTTTGTGTTCTCTTATAATCCCTCTAATTTGAATTGCATGAATGTGAGTGGGATTCTCTCTTATGGTGAGCGGCGTCATGCACTTGTATGGAATAATGAAGTCTCTATTTCAATTGAGAGAAATGAATAAGACAAGTTATGTGGTGAATCTCGAGGAAAACCTTGAAGGTCCATGCCAATGACTTGAGAAGCTTGATAATCTTATTTTGAATATCAAAACCCCTTGCCTTTGAATGAGAAATTAAATCCTTTTTAGTGAAGTTTTGAAATGAGCACTTGCCTTGAGAGTATGGTGATACCAATTTAGATGAGCATTGTAGTTGAGTCTTTTTGTTTTGAGTCTTTTGTTCTTATTTTCTTAGGTTTTAGAGTAGAGATAATCTTCTGTACAACCTTTGTGTTTTGACAACCTATTTCATTCCTTACCTTGTGAGTATCTTTCTTGAGGACAAGCAATAGTTCAAGTTTGGGGGTTTGATAAGTTGGTAATCTACCAACTTATTGAGCCTTTATTCACGAATTATTTCCATATTTTGATGAGAATTAGAGGGACTTATTTCCTTTATTGACATAATACAGGTATTCTTAGTCAAGAGAAGAAAGAAAAGGAATTGAACCCAAAGAGCTAAAAAAAACTTAAATTGCGAAGGTGATAAAAAAGGAGGAAGAAATTGTCAAGAAGGGTGATAGACATGTGATCCGCACAAAGGCACCTGCGAAATGTAGGTGCCATCGCACAAAGAGAATCAAAGACTGCCTGAGCAATCATCAACGTGTGAGCCACACATTGCCGAATGTGATCATACCTACCTTTGCACATTGGTCGCACATGCAGTTAAACTTCACTGATAAGAGAGGAAAGCACATGCAAGCTGCACACACTAGGGTGCGATCGCATGTGCCTTTGCACGTCGGTCACACCAGCCCCGAAGTGTATTTTTGTTCAAAGTCATGTGATGTATTTGGGAAGGTTCTAAAACCCTTTTTGGGGTGTGTACTTGAGAAACAATTCAGTTTTTACTTTCCTCAAGGAAGAGCATTGAGAGTATACTTTCTCTTTTCTTCTTCCTCATTGAAAAATACCATTTGTAAAGATTTTAAGCTTGGAATTGGAAATTAGCTTAATATGAATGGAATTTTGGAATACTCATTTGGTATATTCTCCTTTTTCTTTAATATGAGTAGCTAAATCCTATTCTAGGGGTATGTGCGTGATGGGTGTTTGAATTTAGGTATGGTGATTAATTATGCTTATAATTGATTATTTAGTATGGGTCTGTTCAATTCTTCAAGGTTTAATTATAAAATTGATGGTTGCAAATATGAATTGAGTTTTCTAATTTTGTACTTGATTGAAAGAGGAGTTCATAAATTGGGTAAGAGTTCAATAGTGGGGATTTGGGATTTTCACCATAGATTAAGGCTAGAAATAACTTGATCGAAGGAAATTTCCATATAAGAATCAAAGCTAGAAATAGTTTGGTTTATCCAAGTATTTAATTAGTTAGTTGTATGGTAAAGCTATGGTGCTTGAACAAAGGTCATGGTACATATATTTGGAAGGTCGAAAGACTACCAAATATAGCTAGAACCAAGCTACCCATACCTATAGTCGAAAGTTTACATAATTAATTGATTCCCTAACCCATTTTAGAACCCCATCGAAAGAATACCCCTAGTATTCCTCCTCTTGATCATCGAATTGTGTTTATGATTGTTCTCGTGTTGAAATTGTGATATTATTAATTTCCAATCTTTTTCCCCCAATTTTTACTTTTGTTTGCTTGAATACTTACTCGCTCTAGTGATCGTTATTCGATAATTTATTGGCCAATCATTACTCCATTCTCTGTGGATACAACCCCGACATTCATTGGGTTTATTTATTAATTTGTATAATGATCGTTATCATCTCTTATGGAAGAGTGTTTTTGAACATCATCAGTCACCACCTAAAATCCAGGGATAATTCACCCCATACCTACTGAATAAATATCTTTCCATAGCTCCATTCTCCATTGAGGGTCACACATAGCATAAACCACTGTAACAAGAAAGGTTAGGGTTGAAGCCTTGTCCTGCAATTTCAAGGTAACCTGCTGCTCTGAATTACTCTTAATTGTAAAATCATACTCATTATTAATAAAACCCCCCAAATCTTTCCATTAATGTTGTGGATAACATGAGGCATCTTCAATCTTTTTCTGTATCTGTTGATAGTTCTGACATGCTGAAAAGGTTTCATTAAAGCTATAAAAGAAAATTTATGAAAATTATGCAATATTTGCACTCTTTATAATGCTTTTTATTACTTTACAGACCTTATGTTCCAAATAATGGCTTTCATCATTTGAAAACTTGTTGTGAAACCACCTTTCTATTTGGCTGAACCCTGACAGGCTGAGAGGTATCCCCATTGCCTTATTTTTTCCCTTTTCTAGAAGATTTTAATGCTTTAACCACCCTTGGAGACAAATCTGCATCTTTAAAAATTTGATCTCCTAGTTGCTTACTCATATCTTCTATCTTCTTATCTAATTCTTCTGATTCCTTCTCCATATTATGAGTTAGAATATTGTGCAACACATTATTTGGGGACTCATTTTCCCCAACTAATAAAGAGATTTCATCTACTTGGACTGTTGTTGAGAGAACTATTATTGCGTTGCTTTTATCTTCTTGTATTATCTCTGCCCCCTCAATAAGATTATCTTGAATTTTCATCATGGGCTTGTGAATACCCTCATCATTATCTGCATTATTTATATTTAAACTCACTTCTGTGTTAACATGATTTGTAGGCTCTAAATAGGCTACTATGGAAATTATTGCTGGTGAAGATTCTTGCTCATTGTTGTGATCCATATGTTAAACCCCTAGTGGAGTAATACTTTCCTCTACCATATGTAGTTTAGATTCATTTCCAGTAGCTCTTCGACTATCTGCAGTGATGTTGTTGTTGGAAAATGCTGGAGAAGAATTTTCCTCTATTGCACAGGTAATGCCCTTTTGTTCTTTCCCTTGTAATATTTGCTCTTCCCCGTTCATAGAAAATTCCTTTCCAAACCCTTTTTGACTAGCCTCCTTGCAGGTTATAAACACATCCACTCCCATGTTCCATACCAAAAACCTTTGAAATCCAATCCTTGATTGAGTTTGTTTGCTGCTTCTCGGATGATCCCTAAGATTTGGAGATATCTTCTTATTTGTCTCACTTTCAAGTGATGTAATATTATTAATGTATTCATTTGTTGCATTTGCTTATGTTTCATTCTCAATTTCCTATGCTAGAGTTCTATTTATTGACTCTGTAATAGATTTCCTTTCTCCTGCTTGCAATGTTTGTATGTCATCGCCTTCCTTGTCATCCCCTGATAAAGCAAAAAAAGAATTCCCAGTACTAATACTTTTCTCAAGAGTTTCAGCCTTATCACTAATAGTTTTGCCATCATTTCCTTCTATTTGCTCCATATTAAATCTCCTTCTAGTCAGATTCCATATCATTTTTTGTCCTCCTCCTTTCCCCTTACAAAAATTGGTTTTACTGGATCTGATATTGGATCCTTATCCCTTCTATCTGGTTCATCTACCTCCTTAGAAGTCTTCAGTTCCGGATGAAGGACCCTATAATAATTCTCATCATGTCATTAAAGTTTGCACTTCTGATGGTATTTAGGAAGCATATTGTAACAATTTAAACCCATATTAGACTTGGAAAAATATGCATTTTTTTCAACTTTCAGGTATCACAGGTACGTGCCACGAGTCATACAAGGAATGATGGCCTATCATTCCAGTCATGGGAACCACCAGCTCTTCTCAGCCCTGACAGGAAGCTATCATAGGCTATCAAAGGCCCCATGACCCATCGAAGCTTGCCGTGGGAAACACCCAGTGACCCAGTAAACCCCTCTCAGCCCGGCTACCAAGGGAGACGGCTACGGGAACCACCATGGGCCATCATCCTCCGCTGTGGGGATTGACCAGCGAGCCAGTCCTGTCAGGCCCATTCCAACGGTTACCTCCCACAAGCCGTAGGAGGTGTGATGGGTCATCGAACACGCTATCCGGTGGAAAAATTTCTGCAACTTCTTATTTTAAGTCTGGGGTATTTTGGTCTTTTTTCTATTCTTTTTACTCTTATGTTTAGTAGTTTTAGGCCTAAATAAAGGTATTTCAGTCAACCTTAGGCAAATTTCTTCTCATTCCTTCAATCTAACCTCAAGTAGTAAGAAAACAATCCTTCTTTCAAGCTTCAAGGCCTAGGGTTTCTTCTCCAAGTCTCCATCTTCAAGTTCTAGTTAACAAAGCTTCAAGTTCAGGTATATGGGTATTCCATAAGGGATAACCTTCACCCTTATACCCCAAACCTCAAGTTTTTCTTTGATTTCATGAATTTCTCAAGTTAGGGTTCTTACCCAATTATATGATTTTTTTTATAAATTTGTTTTTCTCATGTTATTATATGATTTCTAGTCCTAAATACATGATTCTTGCATGAATATTTACAAGTATTTCTCAATCCCATGATTTGAAAGGAAAACCTAGCCTAATTTTATATGTATGGATTATTTTAAGAAAATTGGCATGTTTAGATAATATGACCTCATGTATTCAAGAAATTGCATGCCTAGTTTTTCAAGTTATAATTTTTTTTAAGATTATATATTTGAACTAGTGTCATGTAAACATTTAAGATATATTCTTCTATGAATGATATGATAGCCTGACATGCCATCAATGCTTATGAACTATTTTTCAAAAGCAAGGTTCGTGAGTAGTATGACATCCAGGTTTGCCATCTATGACTATGAATAAGCTTTGACATCTAGATATTTCACATGTTATGTGAGCCCTATGATATATTTTGAGAGTAGTATTTAGCACTGAGCTGATGAGGGTTCTAGATAACCCAAGTCCAGAACTCTGTTGTCACCATAGGCTTTGCCTCTTTTCAGGCGCACTTCAAGATCCTTATGTTTATGGTTCTAACTTTGGCCAGTTAGAAATGCCTTTTTCAGTGTGGGTGTATGACACTGGACTCTATGGTGCTCAACATGGTTTATATCAGTTATAAGGAACTCCCGCAAGAATGGTTTTAAACTGCTAAGATTATATGACTTTCAGCTTTCAGGCTTAGACTCGTGACTTTATGACATGCTCAAACCATGATATTTACTTATGATTTACTTTGAGTCTTTGCACTATGATTTCTTTTATTAATGCATCAACTTAGTTTTAAGTATGTTTTCAAGCACGTGTTATCATGATTATGCATAACTCACATACTTGGTATATTCCACTATACTTATCACATACTTCTTTGTGTTGCATCCTATCATGATACAGATTCAGGCACTCATTCCCAAACTCGTGGATAGAGACAACATGATTTACAACCGCAGTTGGTGAGTCCTCATCCTTCGAGGACTAGTTATGAGTTTAGCTATCTTTATGACATTCTTTCAATACTTAGAGTTAGTTAGGGTCTTTCCCCAACAACTCATCCTATCAGTTTTAGAGGTTTTTCAGACATAGCTAGATAGTCGGTGTTTTATGTACAAATTATTCCTCCTAGACTTATCTTTCTTTATATATATGGAGTTTCTCATTACTTGTTATTAATCTTCTGCTCAGTATCTTATGGTTATGTTTAAGCCATGCTAAGACCAAGGGTTATCTTGGGATCACTTGCGATCTCAATTCCCGTGTCGCATCCCAGGGGTAGGCTCGAGGCATGGCAATCTTGGTATCAGAGCATCAGGTTCAAGAGTCTTAGGATATCTAAAACTCCCATTAAGTAGATTCCTTTTCATGAGTGTGAAATGCACCACACTTATGAGGGGGAGGCTAGGAGACGTTTTAGGGAAAACTTCACTACTTTCATGTTCTTTATTATGCCATAGAGTTTAACTCTATTTCTCCTCTCTAATCCATTCTTTATGATTTTTAGATCATGTCTCCTCGCAGAGCTAATGACCATAATGCTAATCCTCTAGTTCTGGACCACGAGGTCACAAATGCTGAGTTAAGAAATGCCACCCAACTGTTGGCATAAGCTGTGACCAACCAGTCTTATCAGCAGGCATCTGTTTTGGATAACCTAAATCATAGAGCAGCTGCTACCAGAGTTAGACTTTATATTTTGGATAACCTAAATCATAGAGCAGCTGCTACCAGAGTTAGACTTTATCTGTATGAACTCGCCAGAGTTTTTGGGATCTAAGGATGGTGAGGACCCATAAAAATTTATTGATGAGATCAAGAAGACCTTGAGGTAATGCAGGTGACTGGTATTGACAGTTTTGAGCTAGCCTCCTACTAGCTCAAGTATGTGGCTCACATTTGGTACACTAAGTAGAAGAAAGGTAGGGGAAGGAATGCAACTCTTGTCAATTGGGAGTGCTTCATTGAGGCTCTGGATAGGGATTTCCCAAGGGAGTTGAGAGAGGCTGAGGCTGAAGAGTTCATGAATTTGAGGCAGGGATCAATGTCAATTAAAGAGTATGTACTAAAGTTCACTCAACTCTCTAGGTATACTCCAGTTATGGTGGCTAAGCCAAGGCCCTAAATGAGTAAGTTTGTTTATGGGTATCTGACTTGGTGTAGAAAGAATGCAGGAAAACTATGTTGTTGTGGGATATGGACATCTCCAAGCTCATGACCCATGCTCAGCAGATTGAGGAAGATAAACTAAAGGAGAGTGCAAGGGAGAACAAAAGGTCCAGAACAAAGGATTTAGGTTTTAGTCAACAGAGGTCCAGAGGTGGACACTGGTCTTTATTTCAGACGAGGTCATCAGGACCAGTGCTATCATCATCCAGTACTCCTACTTAGACACCCAGACCTAGGCATGATCAGGAAGGTCGGACATCAGGATCTCAGTCACAAGGAAGTGTTGCAAAAGGGACTCCCTACATTTTTTGAAACAAGTGTGGTAAGAATCACCCTGGAGAGTGCCTTTATGGCACAGTTGGATACTTTGGGTACATGCAAATTGGTCATAGGATCAGGGATTTCCCTTCAGCCAAGAAACACAATGGAGATGGTAGGACACAGTCTGCTACAGCAGATCTAGCAGGCCATTTCATTCAACAGGGTACCACTTATGGTGGAGGTAGTGGTCAGCACCTAAACTGCCTCTAAGCTATGTCATCTTTCCAAGATCAGGAGAGTTCACCAGATGTAGTCACTGGTATGTTGCAAGATTTCTTTCTTGATGTTTATGCTTTGCTAGACCCCAGAGATTCTTTGTCATTTATGACCCCTTATGTTGCTTGTAAGTTTGGAGTCAGTCCTTAACAACTCCTAGAACCCTTTCATGTCTCCACTCCTATTGGTGAGTCAGTCATACCAAAGAGAGTATGCAAAAACTGTCCAGTCACAGTCCTTCATAGAGTCACCTCAGTTGATCTAGTAGAGTTGTCCTCTATAGAGTCACCTCGGCTGATCTAGTAGAGTTAGAAATGATCAATTTTGATGTTATTCTATGTATGGACTAGTTACATGCATGTTATGCCTCAGTTGATTTCCGAACTAGAGTGGTCAAGTTTTAGTTTCTGAATGAGCCTTTCTTAGAATGGCAAGGTGGTCCTCCTATGTCACAAGGTCATTTCATATCTTATTTCAAGGCTGAGAAAATAATTTCTAAGGGGTATTTCTATCACATAGTTCGAGTTATGGATTCTGAGTCTGAAACCCCATCTCTCCAGTCAGTCCCAGTAATAAGTGAATTTCCCAAATTCTTTTCAGAGGATCTGCCCAAAGTCCCCCCTGAGCGGGAGATTGATTTTGGGATAAACCTTCTCCCAAATACGCAGCCTATATCTATTCCTCCATACAAAATGGCTCCAGCAGAGCTTAAAGAATTGAATGATCAGTTGAAAGACCTTTTAGACAAAGGTTTTATCAGACCCAGCATCTCTCCATAGGGTGCTCCACTCTTCTTCATACGTGAGAAAGATGGTTCGCTCGAAATGTGCATCGACTACCATCAGTTGAAAAAGGTCACAATCAAGAATAAGTATCCTATCCCTAGGATTGATAACTTATTCAACTAGCTTTAGGGTTCCAACTTCTTCTCCAAAATCAACCTCAGATCAGATTATTATCAGCTCAGAGTTAGAGGGTGTGACATTCCAAAGACAGCCTTCAGAACTTGGTATGGTCACTAAGAATTTATGGTTACGTATTTTGGACTAACGAATGCTCCTGCAGCCTTTATGGACTTGATGAACATGGTATTCAAGCAATACTTGGATATGTTTGTCATTGTCTTTATAGATGACATTCTTATCTACTCTCGGAGTGAGGAAGAGCATGTAAGCCATTTGAGGGTTGTGCTGCAAACTCTCAATGATCATTAGTTATTTGCTAAGTTCAATAAGTGTGAATTCTGGTTGCAGTTTGTTGCTTTTATGGGTCATGTGATATCTAAGAAAGGCATTCAAGTAGATTCACAGAAAATAGAGGCATTAAAGAATTGGCCTAGACCCACTTCCCCGATAGACATCAAGAGCTTTTTGGGTTTGGCTGGGTACTACAGGAGATTTGTAAAAGGGTTTTCATCCATAGCTTCCCCATTGACCAAGTTGATTCAGAAAAGGTTAAGTTTCAATGGTTTTTTTAGTGTGAAAAGAACTTCTAGAAATTGAAGACTAGGTTAACCACAATTCCAGTTGTAGCTCTATTAGAGGGTTTAGATGGATTTGTTCTGTACTGTGATGCATCTAGGGTTGGTTTGGGTTGTATTCTGATGTAGTTCGGTAAGGTGATTGTCTATGCTTCTAGACAACTTAAGGTTCATGAGAAGAACTACCTGACTCATGACTTTGAGTTAGCAGCAGTTGTTTTTGCCATAAAGATTGGAGGCACTACTGGTATGGTGTCTATATGGATGTGTTTACCGATCATAAGAGTCTCCAATATGTATTCACTATGAAGGAATTTAATCTTCATTAGAGGAGGTGGCTTGAGCTTCTTATGGACTATGATATGAGTATGCTTTATAATCCGGGTAAGGTTAATATACTGGCTGATGCACTTAGCAGGTTGTCCATGGGTAGTACATCACAGGTTGAAGAAGAAAAGAAGGAATTAGCTAAGGATGTTCATATGCTTTCTCATTTAGGTGTTCGCATTATAGATTCAGCGGATGGTGGTGTTATAGTTCAGAATGGGTCAGAATCTTCTTTGGTAGTGAAAGTGAAGGAGAAAGAAGGCAGTGATCCTATCTTGCACTAGTTGAAGGGTGCAGTCCATGATCAGAGAGTAGAGGTTTTCTCCTAAGGGGGAGATGGTGTACTTCGATATTAGGGTCGGTTATGTGATTCTAATGTAGATGATTTGAGACAGTGGATCTTGATAGAGGCTCATAGCTCAAGATATTCTATTCATCCCAATGCCACCAAGATGTACCGCAACCTACGAGAAGTCTATTGGTGGAATGACATGAAGAGGGACATTGTGAATTTTATGGCTAAGTGCCCAAATTTCCAAAAAGTGAAAGTAGAGCATGACAGATCGGGAGGTATGACTCAGGATATCGACATTCCTACTTGGAAGTGGGAAGTGATCAATATGGTTTCATTGCAGGTTTACCTCATACTCGCAGACAAAATAATTTTATTTGGGTGATAGTGTACAAGATGACTAACTCAGCCCACTGCTTATCTATCAAGACTACTGATCCAGCAGAGGATTATGCCAGATTCTACATCTGTGAGTTAGTCACATTGCATAGGGTTCCTTTGTCCATAATCTCCGATAGAGGTACTCAATTTACATCTCAGTTCTGGAAGTCATTTGAGAAAGGTCTTGGTACTCAAGTGATTCTCAGCACCATATTCCATCCTCAGACAAACGGCCAGGCAGAGCGTACCATCCAGACCTTAGAGGATATATTGAGGTCTTGTATGATTAACTTCAAAGGTAATTGGGATGATCACTTGCCTCTTATAGTGTTTGCCTATAATAACAGTTTCCATTCTAGCATTCAAATGGGAGGCACTTTATTGGCGGAGGTGTTAATCACCTATTGGCTGGTTTGAGATAAGTGTGGCAGCCTTGATAGGGCCAGATTTGGTTCATGAAACTATGGAGAAAGTTTAGCTCATTCGAGAAAGGCTAAAGGTAGCCCAGTGTCATCAAATATATTATACAGGTGTGAGGAAAAAGTACTTAAAATTTGAAGTTGATGATTGGGTATTTTTGAAGGTTTAACCTATGAAGGGTATGATAAGATTTGGTAAGAATGGGAAGCTTAGTCCCTGATATATGGGTCCTTACAAGATTCTGAAGAGGGTTGGTAATAAGGCTTATGAGTTAGAGTTTCCAGTAGAGTTAGTAGCGGGTCATCCAGTCTTCCATGTGTCTTTATTGAAGAAGTGTGTTGGTAATCCGGCGTCAGTTGTTCCATTAGAGAATATGGGTGTGAAAGATAGTCTCACTTATGAGGAGATCCCAGTGGAGATTCTTGATCGTCAAGTTCGAAGGTAGAGGAATAAGGAAGTTGCTTCAATGAAGCTCTTTTGGAGGAACCAGTCGGTTGAGGAGCTACTTGGGAAGTTGGGGCAGCTATGATGTCCAAGTACACTCACTTCTTTCCTTCTAATTCAGTTCCGGCTTATGGTTATAGTTCCTCTTTAATATCCCCATTTTCCTACTTAGTTTCCCTCAAGTCTTATGTTCTATCAACTATTTGTATGTTTCCTGTATGTATGCATATCTCATGAATCCATCCCAGCATCCTTAGTCTTCCTTCGAGGATGAATAATCCCAACAGGGAGATATTGTAACACCCCTGAATTTAAACCCACGTTAGACTCAGAAAAATCTATAATTTCAGCAACTTTTAGGTCTCACGAGCACATGCCATGGGTTGTACAAGGCACGAAGAACTGTTATGCCAGCCGTGGGAACTACCAGGTCTTCTCAGCCCTAATGGGCAGCCATCATAGGTCATCGAATGCCCCACGGCCTATCAGAGCCCATCTTGGGAAACCCCCAGTGACCAAGTCAACCCCTCTCAGCCCAATGACCAAGGGCGACGGCCGTGGGAGCCATCATGGGCATCGGCCTCCACCGTGGGGATTGACCAGTGAGCCATTCTTTTCAAGCCCATTCCAACGATAACCTCTCACGTGTCGTGGGAGGTGTGATGGGTCGTCAAACATACTGTCTGATGGAAAAATTTCTACAACTTCTTATTTTAAGTTTGGGGTATTTTAGTCTTTCCTTATTCTTTTAAATCCTATATTAAGTCATTTTAGGCCTAATAAAAGGGATTTTAGTCACCCTTAGGCAAATTTTTTCTTATTTCTTCAATATAACCTCAAGAAGTAAGAAAAAGATCCTTCTTTGATGCTCCAAGGCCTAGGGTTTCTTCTCAAAGTCTCCATCTTCAAGTTCTAGTTAAGAAAGCTTCAACTTCAGGTATAAGGGTATTCAATAAGGAATTCCTTT
Organism: Jaltomata sinuosa; assembly: GCA_003996215.1. Lineage (NCBI taxonomy): Eukaryota > Viridiplantae > Streptophyta > Magnoliopsida > Solanales > Solanaceae > Jaltomata > Jaltomata sinuosa. Next base: position 676,819 of record QJPP01000031.1, on the reverse strand, counting down.
CATGTTATGACCCTATTTATCAGGTCATGAAGGCACCTACAATCTTCCCCCACTAAGGCATACCAATCCCCGTAGACCGGAATGGTTAGTAATGGGCTACTAGCTAATTAAGCACGAATAAGAAGCATACTAAGAGGAAGAAAGATAAGGAAAGCAAAGCAGCAGGAAGAAATCTAGATATATATATATATATAGGAACTACACCATCCCATGACCTGGTATCAGAAGTACAGGAGCCACTACAACATATAAAGAGTACAAGAGAGTACAAAAATACAATATACAACTGTCTTTGAATGAAAAAAAGAGTCAACTACCAAAAGAAGAGATATATCTAAGCCCCGGTCGTTGGGATCTCACCTGATGTCTCGGATGTCAAGTGTTGCACGAGTCCCCACGTGTCAACGGTGATGGCCCACACTAGGATCTACACCAGGAAGATATAGAAGTGTAGTATGAGAACCAATTTCAAAGAAAGGGGTACCCAGTAGGAATCATAGGCTGACTGAGCATATATAAAATATAAAAGTAGTAAATAGAAGGCAAGAACGAAATGGTCACAGAAGCAAACAGAGAAGAGTACACGAAAGCTAACAATAAGAAGAAGGCATAGAGAGTACAAGTATACTATGCTAGCCACAAAAGATATATCGCAGAATACAGGAGAAAGAGTAGAGAACTCACCTGGATCCTTATAACAATAATATATATAGAAAGTTTAACAAACAGAGCGTTGTACCAGTAACCTCAAATAATGGGAGAGAAAGAAGGAAAATAAATATAAACATGCTTGTAATACCGCTCACAAGGTAAGGATGATCGGAAAGTAAACCAACAAGTATAATATGAACTAGTAATACTAATCTACCTACAATTCCAATAGCGCCCATACACCCAAGGAATACATACAAGTGAAAACAAATCCTCTGGCATTCCATACTACCGGAGCGTACACATAGCAAACAGCAAACAAGGGTGGAACTGTGCAAACAATGAATGATGTGATATTCCCTGCCAGTGGTACCATATGCAATTCCTCCGTTGCCCGTAGGCCCAGCAAGTAGGACCCATGGAAGGCTTCCCCCGTATACCTCTACTCTTCTATATACCCTTCCTCTGGCACTCTCAACCCATAGCAATTAGTCCAGATTGGTAAGGTTCATGGAGGTCTCTTAGACCACATACAACTCCTAATATCTCAATATGCGTGCCCAAAATCCATCCAGGTCTAAAAGCAGTAAGTAAATCCATGTCTAGCGCTCTATCCCAGTCGAGCCTAGTTACATATCAAAATCAGCAGTAAAATCATGTCTAGCACTTCGGCCCAGCCGAGTCTAGTATCATCTCAAAATCAGTAGTAAAATCATCATATAATCTCTTTTACTCCAAGAAGATCCATAAACCTAGTTTTAAATCCATTTATAATCATTTATAAATGAAAATGGGTCCTTTGGGCCATGCAAGGTTTAGAAAACTGGTAATAGTCAGGCCCGCAACCATGTAGTAGTAAACCAATGCATAAAAATCTTTTTTCATGATAATGATGGTACAATTAAATACAACCAACAGCTCAATAGCTCACAATCAACCTACCGGTCCTGCATAGACTCAATCCGCTCTACAACACAGATACCCCACTCATAATTGTGAATAAATGTCTGGGACTCACGAACATTTCCCAAATATCCCACCATCTATGGTTCAAAGACATGTACAATGGCCACACGATACCGCAAGGGTAATACTTATCAAAACTAGCTCAAATACTAAAGCAAATGAAGTAAGAGTGTAGAGAAAGGCAGCGGACAAGGTGTGGGGTGCCAACCTAGTAAACCCAACCCAAAGATGCTAAATAGTACAATTATATTCTATATAAGCAAAGTCTAAGGTAGGTAAGCCGTAACCTACCTAGCGTCCGACATATAGCCGCTGGAAAGCCATCGTTCGAGCTTGAATTGCTTCGAGAAGCCCCAAATGGCAATCAAACTAGCAAGAACAAATCTAACGATGCCCATAATGCTAACAATTTAGCTGGGTAAAAATCATGTTCGTGGGCCCCGCAACCCAAAACCAAAAATGAAAGTTATCCCGAGGTTTCCAACATTACCAGTAAAGCATGCTCAATAATTGAGCGGAAAATGGGCAAGGTAAGGGCCCCAAAATAGCCCTAAAACTCAAGAACAAAATGGGAATCAAAAGAAGAAATTAACAGAAATTAAAGGAAGGGAACTTACAATTTAAGACAGTAAAATCGATCATGGGCAGTGAATAAGCTACCCCAATACTAAATGATAAGCTCACACAAAATTTTGGAGCTTGGAGCTTAAGATAAAAGGAGAAATTCGTGTTAGGGCTTTTGAAAACGAAGTAGAAGATATATATACTACCAAGGGTCCTTCTTAAGGATCGCGAAGGGACCCCATGTGGTAGCGATGACCATGCTAGCTAGACCATCACAATTATGAAGGCTAGCCATGCGATTGTAAAGAAGGAAGGGGCGGGGCCTTTATCGCGGTCACGAGAGAGAACCACGTGGTCCCATTAAGTCATTAATGACTTGGGGCCACTACAGGCAAACTCTAACAGTACAAAGAAAGCAAAAATGCAGGAATAACTAGAAGGGTCATTACATTATCCACTACTAAAAGGTACTTTCATCCTCGAAAGTAAAGAGAAAGGGAGTACCTGAAGGCTTAAACAACTGCAGATACTGAGTCCACATCTCTGTCTCAGTCTCCCAAGTAGCCTCCTCGATCAGATGGTGCTTCCACTTAACCTTAACCGCAGGAATCTCTTTAGACCTCAATCTCCTGACATCTATGGCTAGAATGGATACCGACTCCTCAACAAAAGCCAAACTCTCATCCAACTGCACCAAATCCCACTGTAACATATGTGACTCATCAAGAACATAACACCACAACATAGATATGGGGAAGACTTGGTGCATAGCTGAGAACAAAGGAGGCAAAGCTAACATATACACAACACTACTAACCCTCTAAAGAATCTTAAATGGCCCAATATACCTTGAGATAAGCTTGCCCTGCCTACTAAATCTCATCACGCTCTTCATGGTTGACACTCAAAGAAAAACCTGATCATCAACACTAAACTCTAAGGCACAAATTCTATCATCTGCGTAGCTGTTCTGCCTACTCTGGGCTGCCCGAACTCTGTCTAAGATGTCACAAAGTAAGTCTATACTCTATGTCCTAGACTCCAAACCATTGAACCAACCCACTAGAGATCTGTAATGCCTACCATATAATGCTTCAAAAGGCGCCATGCCAATACTCGAGTGATAACTATTATTATAAGCAAACTCCACCAAAGACACATACTGATCCCATGAACCTCCAAATTCAAGAATACAAGTACGTAACATGTCCTCTAGGACCAAGATAGTCCTTTCAGACTAGCCATCTATCTGAGGGTGAAATACAGTGCTAGTTTGAATCTCTGTACCCATCTCTCATTGAATAATCCTCTAAAACTAAGATGTAAACTGAGTACCGCAGTCTTAAATGATAGAAGTTGTAACCCCATGCAAATAGATAGCCTTTCAGAGATAAATTGAAGCCAACCTCTCTGTACTATAGGAAGAATGGACCGGCAAGAAGTGTGCATACTTAGTAGAGCCTATCAACAATAACCCAAATAGATTCAAACCCTCAAGAAGTGCGTGGAAACTGCTGTATGAAATCCATAGTGATCTCCACCCACTTCATCTCAAGAATGTGAAGTATCTGCATCAATTCACTAGGTCTTATATGCTTGAACTTAACATGTTGATAGTTCAAGCACCGAGATATAAACTCCACTATGCCTTCCTAATACCACTCCACCAATAAAGTTATCTCAAGTCTCTATACATCTTAGTTGTGCCTGGATGGATGGAATATCTTGAACAATGAGCCTCATGAAGAATCAACTGAATTAAATACCTAACTCTCGAAACACAAAGGCAGCCATAAAATCTAAAAGTACCATCAGAATATAAAGCAGCCCTACTGGCCTCACCTTGCATAACTTGATCATGAATATCATACAACCGTTGATCCTCAAACTGATGCTGTTGAATCTGATCAACCAGAGTGGAACAAACTTCAACACTGGCAAGAACTCTACTAGGATCTGACAAATCAAGTCTAACGAAATGGTTAGCTAAGCATTGGATGTCCGAGGCCAACTGTCGCTCTAAAATTGAAATAGAAGCCAAGCTTCCCATACTCACTGCATTCTGGCTCAAGGCAGTCACTAACATATTTTCCTTTCCCAGATGGTACAAAATAGTGGTCCTTCAGTAGCTTAACCCATCTCCGCTGCCTAAAGTTCAGCTCTTGCCGACTCGTGATATACAGAAGACTATGGTGATAGGTGTAAATCTCATAGTGAACTCCATATAGATAGTGCCTTCAGATCTTAAGCGCGAAGGCTACCACCGCTAACTCCAAGTCATGAGTAAGGTAGTTACGCTCGTGATCCTTTAGTTTCATTGACACATATGCTATCACATGACCCTATTGCATAAACACACAACCAAGACCAACTGACAAAGCATCACAATACATTGAGAAGCCCTGACCCTCAACTGACAATGTAAACACCTGAGTTGAAGTCAATAAGGCCTTATGCCTCTAGAAGCTATCCTCGCACTGATCCGACCACTAAAATGGAATATCCTTCCTAGTCAGCCTATTCAAAGGTGCTGCTATGGAAGAAAATCCCTCAAGAAACCATTTGTAGTACCCTGCCAACCCAACAAAGGTGCAAACCTCAGTAGGAGTAATATGTCTCAACCAATCATGAATGACTGCAATCTTTCTTTGGTCCACTCTAATCCCATCCTTAGACACCACGTGTCCTAGGAAAGCTACTAACTCAAGCCAAAACTTGCACTTTGAAAAATTGGCATAAAGCCAATGATATCTCAAAGTCTGGAGTACGGTCCTCAAATACTGTTCATTCTCCTCTCTACTCCACGAGTATATCAATATGTCATCAATGAAGACTATCTCAAATGAATCCAAGTACGACTTAAGCTTCAAGTCCATGAAAAATGCGGGGGCATTAGTCAACCCGAAAGACATCACCAGGAACTCATAATGGCTATAACGTGTCCTGAATACTGTCTTAGGGATGTCCTCCGCCCTAATCCTCAACTAGTGGTAGCCTGACCTCAAATCAATCTTAAAGAACACTGTTCCACCCTGGAGTTGATCAAACAAGTCATCTATACGTGGCATAGGATACTTGTTCTTTATAGTCACCTTATTCAGCTATCGATAATCAATACACATCCGCATCGAACCATTTTTCTTCTTCACAAACAGAACTAGAGTACCCCAAAGTGACACACTTGGCCTAATGAAACCCTTAGCTAAGAAATCCTGAAGTTGAACCTTAAGCTCTCTCAACTCAGTTGGAGCCATACGATATAGAGTAATGGAAATGGGCCTGGTACCCTGCTCTAACTCAATGGCAAAATCTATGTCACGCTCAGGTGGAATGCCTAGCAGGTCGATCGAAAATACATCTAAGAACTCCCTAACCACAGGGACTAACTTGGGAAAAGAAGTGTCCATGTTAACATCAAGGATATATGCTAGATAAGCTAAACACTCGTGCGAAATCAACTTCCTAGCCTGAAGGCAAGAAATGATCCCAGATGGTGCACAGCTAAAAGAACCCTGCCACACAACCAACGATACATCGGGAACAACTATGGTAACGGTCTTGGCATAACAGTCTAAAACTGCTTGGTGAGGGGATAACCAGTCCATGCCCAGAATCACATCAAAATCTAGCATGTCTAAAATAAAGTCAGCCCAAGTCTCAAGATCACCAATAACTAACAAACAAGATCTAACAATCTGATCCACTACTAAAGAATCACCTACCGGGGTAGCAACAAATACAGTAATAGATAATGGCTCACTAGCCAACCCCAAACAAGGAACAAAGTAGGCAGAAACATATAAACAGAAGAACCAAGATTAAACAATGCTAAAGCTAACTGGCGGCATACATAAATCATACTTATGAACACCGCATCTGAGGCCTCTACTTCTGGTCTACCAGGGACCACATAGAACTGACGTTGACCTCCACCTCACTGACACTCATCTCGACCACCTATCCTGCTACGCTGGGCACCACCTCTACCAGGGAAACCACCTCCTCTGACTGATGGTTACACTGCTCTCAAAGGATGAGTCAGCTGGCTGAACTGTACCCCGCAAGGGGCACTCTCTGGAAAAATGCCCAATGATACCACACTCATAACAAGGCCCTGATGGCCTACCTTGTCAACATGAACTGGCTTAACTAGTATGGCCACCACGGCCTAATGCCCTAGATGATGTACCTCCCAATAACTGACCACCATAACCATTCTAACTACTATAACTCTAATCAAACTGATGCCCAATAGAATTCTAAAGTGATACCTGAACTGGCTGACTAAACTGACCATGTGATACGCCCAAATTACCCCTCCTTTTAAAAGCATAAGCGGTCGCTGATCAAATGTAGAACCCAACAAAGGTTGAGGTCAATCTCACAGGGAATATGGTAGGACTATGGTCGATTAGTGTTTACTTGCACTCTTTGTCATTTATTTCCCTCAAAATTGGGGTTTTAAAGTAACAAGTAGTGATTGTAACTAGAATGTGAATAAGTTATACGTGACAATTTTAAGAGTTGTAATCAATGGGAGAGATGACTAGGGTAGTGTTCCCCATGAGATCATAACTTAGTCAAGCATTGTACTTAGTATACTAGTTTGGTGCTTAGCATGCAGAACCGGTAAGTTAGGTTCACCTAAATCCTTGGTCTGGCAGATAGATGAATTTCACCACACGCCTTGGTCCGGCTGCGGGTGTGTGCTTTACTAACCCTTACCCTGGATCCCAGATTAGCTATTTCAGGACAAGGTCAAGCTATTAGATGAGGGTTGGTAGCCTCAAATCTCCGTTGTTAAACAACCCTTTTCCCATCCGTTACCTCCTTGGTCTGGCAAGTAAGGATAAGGCAAGTTCTAACGTTGCACACTATTAAAAAGCAATCAAAGTGAAGGGAAGAACAATACATGCATAAACACCACCCTAGCATACCCAAGTACTTTGCCTACTTCGTTAATCCTTCATGGTTCCCACAACCCTAGTTGTGGATTTAGCTACTTATGTTTATAAGTAAGCAATCAAGAGTTACTAGTGTGTTCATGATCATATACTTACGATTAGAGATAAAGAAATCTAGAGTTTTGAATAGATGAAGATGAAAATCAAGAACAATGTCCTATGAATGTATTCAACTCAAAAAACCAAAAACAAACTAAAATCACTATATTTTGAATGTGTTTCCTACAAAGTAACGAGCATAAAATGTAAAATAAAACACAGGAAAGGTATTTATAGACAATGAAAAACCTATCCTAATTAAACAAGGAAACTGGAATCGGCAGCTTCCATGGACCCAGTCTATGATTCGTGGAAGTTTTTACGGGTCGTCGTCAGCACTCGTGAAACTCAGAGTATTTCTCATCCTACAGGTTCTCTTCCAAGAGTTTTTCCTATTACTCATGACTTGAATCATGGATCGTGGACTTGAGTCATCAATCTCAGATTTTTTTCCCCTTCTCTGATCAGGTTCCACGAGCAGGAATCACGACTCGTGAACGAGCCCACGACTCGTGGAAACCTTCCATAGAACTCAGGCTCTAGCTTGATCTTTAGTACTCTTTCCATGACTGACTTCCACGACTCGTGGAAGTGTTCACGACTTGTAGGTTTGAGTCATAGAAGTCAGTTTCAGCCAAAATGTCAATATTTTCCTACACTTAGTCTCTGCTCCCTGTTTTCCTGCACAAGACTCAAAAACACATCAAAGGTACTAAAAATCGCTAAAGAACATACTCTAATTCCAAGTTTTAACGTCGAAAGTGCCATAAAATAATGGCACATAAACACCCTCAACTTAAACATATTACTTGCCCTCCAGTGACAAAACTATCCTAGAACGACGCTCGGGCAAAAGAAAACTAGGAACTACGACAGTCATATGATTTAGCAATTCAATTTGCAACAAGCATCGCCCCCCCTTTCAATACAAACAAGTGCACAAATTTTGCCTATCAATACAACACAAAAGGATCCATGGACGACATTACGATATCAACAGACAACATAGCATATACATATGAGTCTTACCTTAAAAGTTAACAGTCAATGTTACTCTAGTGCCCTCACCGCAAAGAAGTCCCAATCGCACTTTGATATAGTCAAGATTTCTGGGACTGAACTAGAACACTCACACTCACAAAGATATTCAAGCAATGCATGCACAATACCAAAGTATTGCCCTTATTTTCTATGCCTCGGCTTTTGAACAGTTGGGTTAGGATCACTATAGGACTTTATTCGATTTGTAATATAGGCTCGGAGAAGGGTATGGTAGATATGGGAAATAGTGACTAAGCCCTCCTTGGCACTACGCTATGCTTCTTCCACTTTTTCAAACCAACTCTATTTTTATTTCTTTCTTTTCTTTTTTTTCTCTTTTTCTCCGTTTTTATTCTTTATTTTTCATCAAGTGACGGGTGCGGCTTTTATTTCATACTCAACTTATTTTCTCACATTTTTTTTCTTTTTCTTTTTTTCTCTAGTAAATCTGCCACACCCATTATTTCCCTCTTTATCACTAACCTTTTCTTTTCATACCCCATATTTCACACTCACCTTCACAGTAGCCACCCTCAACTTAGGCGATTTGCCTGAGTTTAGGTGCACAATGTCCAAGGAGGGACCAGGGCCAAACTGAAAGTTCATAGAAAACAGGGAAGGCAATTAGGCTAACCAATAAAAAAGGTCAATTTAGGCTCAAAATCAGGGATCAAAGGGTATTCACATCATTTGGATGGTAATTTAGGCTAAAATGGATTATTTCAAAAACAGCTTATGATCCTTTCCTAACCAACCATCCTACACCCTAGGCAAGACTAACTGGGCAAGTTCTAGATTGGCACACAATGCAAGAATAGTACAAATATCACTTACACACATATGGCATAGAGTAAAACAATCACGTGCTAACTATCAAATTCATACTCTAGCTTAAGCCATTTATCAAATCGATTAACCTAATGTCATGCACAGATCCCTAATGGTCAGTCTATGAAAAATAGATATTTTCATGTCACAAATTTTTTTTGGAGGGGTCTCCATTCTTTCTCAATCAAAGCCCAATTCAAAGTCATACCATAGACTGCGCTAAGTTCCTTTTCTTCATTTACTACACACAACCTATACTAAATGTGCCGGTTCAACAGAAATTAAAAATCCTTGGGGAAAGAACACAGGCAAGAAAACCCCAAGGACTCGGGTACCTTATGGGTACCCTCATGGGTTGTCTCCCATACAGCGCTTGATTTAACGTCGCAATATGACACGGGTCTTTTGGATACTCAGACTTTGCCAAGAGACCCATCCAAATGCGGACCAGCTGCTGCCCCCACCCCACCAAAAAGCAATTTGCATTTCCCTCAATGCACTAAAACAATAAAGGCATAGGGGGAGAGAACATACCTGAGGTGCCTAGGTGCCAGCGTCTGATGAAGTAGGTGGGGGCAATGATGTAGCACCCACAGCAGTGTAAGTGGAGGCAGTGGTGGTCATCGCACTCAATCGCTCAATAATAGGAATGGCATCGGTGGATGCCCTCTTAGTAGAAACCACCTCCGGAGTCCCAAGAACTGAAGATGTGGCCCCTCCACCCACTGGGGCTGAACTAGAGGATGCACCACGACATCTTTGCCAGTCCGCCTCCTCAAAGAGGTGCATATCATCAAGAGATCATCATATGGCAGTAGTGGTATCATGTCGCAACCTATTTGGATCCATCTCAATCTCATAAGTGTTGTCAGTGTGCACTCTCTTTGGTCTATCACCCTGAGGCACAGGCTTCATCCCAGAAAATAAGTCAACAACTCGGCGCGTGGGTGCTGGGACCTCAATATTGATAGAGGGCATGAGTGGGGTCTGGCAGGTGTCGATAGATCTAACCTTCTCTCGGAGTCATGACAACTCATCCTGAATATGTCCCAAGTTCGAGCTCTGTATGGACTGTAATTGAGCACTCACTCGGCACTCAAAAGCATCAACCCTTGCTGTCATCTCTCGTGCAACCCGGTCAATCTCAACTTTCATCCTCTCCTCCGCGGCCACTACAATAGATAAAACTCAAAATTGGAGCTGGTCCAATAAATCATTCACCTATTTTTGCATATCAGCCTGGCGAGCAACTATCTTCTGGAGAAACTCGGCATCAATAGTAATCCTACCCAAAGAATTTGGGAGCGAAGGTGCAGTAGGATGCCTACTGGTGGCTGAGAGGTCGAAGTAGCTAAAGCTGAATTTATGGATATGGCACCCTCTACGGATACACTTACCCCCGTATCATATAATTCTATAAGGTCTCATGATGCGGAGGACCTCTCAACTCTCAAAGTACTAGCAGAAATGGAGTATGATGCTCATTGGTATACAACTGGGTTAGCCACATTTTTAATTATCTCGACATCTTAAATCCTAGTCACCTCCATACTGTGATCAATATCGGGCATCCGCGGGACTGCCGACTCCATGCATAGACGATGAATCAAACAAGGAAAGGGTATGCTAGTATGCGGTCTGAATGCCCGCTCATGTATCTCCTCCAATATGCAGTATGGGAAATTAACCTCATATCCATTCATGATGCTGTCCACTAGTACTGCATGTTCAGGCATCAGGGAGTTGTCCGCCTAAGTCGGATAGATGTGGGACTGGACAATGGCCCACCAAAACTTGCCAGCAAAATTTAATATTGCCTTTTTTATGTCGCCGCTGTGAAACCATTCTGTATCTTCACCATTCTCGGCTATATAACCTGCAGCCCATTTCAATAAATCCATTCGCTGAATTGGGTCCCTCATCTTTATTTTATCTCGGCCAATATTCATCTTGCTATCGAACTCGGCCGTGTTGACATGTAACTCATGCTCTGGTCCAAACAAGAACTGCTGAATAGTCCACTCAGAGATATTCATAGGTGCATGCTACACCAAAGTACTGGTGAGTGGAGGTATATCCTGATATCATTGTCTCGGTCCAAGGAGACGACTGCCTGTGGCCTTATAGGAGGCATATAATTCTCAAAATATCGTGGGATAATAACTACTTGGGGGCTCAGCCATCTAATCACATCGGTAGTGATTGAATGTGGCCTGAATATCTGGGACAGATGCTAAGCCCTCAGTCCGGATTTGTGGCTCCTAAAAAATACCATTTTTGGCAGGCCCCTGTCGGACTGAAAAATCCCCTGTCTGTATATGGTCTGCATCTCCGGAACACACCATCTCCGATTATCATGAGCCTTTGGTCTCTGTGCTCTATCAGCCTCTTCTTGTGTTTGACGTGCAGCTGTCGGGACAGCCAGATCAGAAGAGCTCTTATCTCCAGATGCTGCCTCAACATCATCAGACTCATTTTCGTTGCCAGTACCAGTCCCTGTATTGCTCTCCTGGCTACCATCACCCTCTTTGGACGACCTCTCTCCCTCTTCAGACTGGGGAGAAGTCGTCGCTGTTGGTGGTATTGTGGTAATGGCTAGCTGAAGTGCAGCTTCCTCAGCTGCCTGTGTTTGGGCCCCACATCTCGTGGTACAATGCTCTACATCTGGGTCAGGCTGAACCTCATAAATTTCCTCCGAGCTGCTTGATTCTGGTTCAGTTGGCTCATCGTGCTCATCCGTGAGTCTAAACTTAAACAGACGAGCCCCTTCTCTCACCTCTTTAACTGTGCAGGTTGTACCCTTTTGCAAGGTGTTTTTCGATCGCATTGTACCTACGGAGAAGAATATCATTACAACAAAGCTAAGAGAAACCCAGAAAAACTATTAAATTTTCACTGAACTTTGGGTCCACGAGTGGGTAGTGGAATGAACCACGACTCGTGGAAGACCCTCTTGATTTCTAGGTAGAAAAAGATGGTTGTAGATCTGAGTTCTATCAGTTGCACCTACGACTAGTGATTAAAACAACGACTCGTAGATGCCTCTCGTGGAAATCAGACTTCTTGGACTGTCTGCAGGTCTGAGATTCACGAGTGATATCCATGAGTCATGGAATTAACCATGACTCGTGGACGACCCTCGTGGAAATCAGACCTAAAAACAGGTTTCTGTTTTACTTTCTACGAGTGTATTCTACGACTCGTGGAATAAACCACGACCCGTAGAGTGCACTTGTGATCACTGTGCAACAGAAAACCAATGTGTTTCAAATTCCTTTAATCATTCAACCCACTTTGCAACATATACACATAATTTCATACAAATGTTAAGTATTCACTCTACACCTTCATCCCATAGGGTGTTTACATAGTTTATTCATAAAGGATTACCCTAGGTCAAGTCAGGTTCTCCAAATATTCAAACAAGGTTAGAATCTGAGTTCATACCTTCGAATTTATGGAAGAACTGGAGTGAATACTAGTGATTGTGCGCCAAAAACCATGACTCACGACTTCAAGCGAACTGGTATGCTAGTTTTCGGCACTTGTGGGGAGGAACACAGTGACACGATCGATTTGGGTGAATGTGAGGAGTGATTTGAGAAGATTAGAGGATTATATGGAGGTTTAGAAGGGATTTTGGTGTTTGAGTATGATTAGAGGATTTGATGGAGGATTTGATTTGTTTGGTAATTTAAACGACAAGGGTCGAGGGTCGGGTTAGGTGAGGCGGGTGAATAGTAAATTTTTTTTGAAAACTTACCTGAGTTCCACGGGTTCTGTTCACAAGTTGTGGACTTAACCATGGCTCGTAGAACAGTCACGTGGAACAAGTCCTGCCACCCATATTTTGTATGATTTCCATGACCTGAAACCACAATTCGTGATTGTGATCATGGTTCGTGGAACTGGTTCATGGATTAAGTTCTATAGATGGCCATAATCCTCTGATTTCTATGACCTGCAACCACGACCAGTTATTTGAATCACAACTCATGTGACTTGTTCGTAGATGTGGTTCTTCACTTGGCCAATATAACCTGAGTTCCACGAGTTGAGTCTAGGACTCGTGGTTTTATCCATGATTCGTGAACCTTGCTCGTGGAACCTGAATTACCCATTTTAAGAGTTCTATCTTCTACAACAGTTTTCCTCTACTCATTCCTGCACACATTGAAAACATTAGCCTTGGGTTGCCTCCCAAGCAGTGCCTGATTTAACGTCGTAGCACGACGCGAGTGATTTGGCTACTCAGGCTTTGCCTAAACACCTCTACAAACGTAAAAATAACAAAATAAAATAAAATATCCATGGGTTGCCTCCGATGAAGCGCCTGATTTAACGTCACAGCATGATGCATGTTGCTTTATTACTCAGACTTTATCAAGCTCCTTGGGTGGGACGAATTTGTCCATGCTCCAGGATTCAATTGTTTTGGGCTCCTCTGCTGTACCGAAATAGGCCTTGATCCGCTGTCCATTGGCCTTGAACCTCTTCCTTTCATGGTTTTCAAGTTCAACGGTCCCATGTGGAAACACTTGTACCACCTTGAATGGTCCAATCCACTTGGACATCAACTTACCAAGAAACAAGCTAAGTCTCGAATTGAAAAGCAGGACCAAGTCACCCGACTAAAAGTTTCTCTTTTCTATCGTCCGATCATGGTACAAATTAATCTTCTTTTTATATAAGGCTGAACTCTCATATGCATTCAGATGGAACTCATCCAACTCATTCAGTTGCTCAAGCCGCTGTAATGATGCCTCAGACCAATCTAAGTTCAGTTTTTTCAATGCCCACATGGCCTTATGCTCTAACTCAACCGAGAGATGGCACGACTTACCAAACACGAGATGATATGGTGACATACCTATTGGGGTCTTGAACACAATTCGGTATGCCCATAAAGCATCATCTAATTTTTGTGACCAATCCTTTCTATTGGTATTAACAGTCTTGGACAGAATTGATTTGATTTCTCTGTTAGAAACCTCCACTTGCCCACTCGTCTGAGAATGATAAGGGGTTGCAATTCTGTGTTTTACTCCATATTTCTCAAGCAGGGCACGAAATATCTTGTTGAAAAAGTGATAGGCTCTATCACTAATTATTGCACTTGCCTTTATTGCTGGGAAGGGCAACCGCCTTCACCTATTTTGATACATAGTCAATAGCCACCAAGATGTACCGGTTTCCATTAGATGACACAAACAGGCCCATGAAATCAATGCCCCAAATGTCAAACAACTCAATCACAAGGATGGGATTAAGAGGAAGCTCATGCCTCTATGATATACCACCTTCCCTTTGACACCTACTGCAAGTCTTAGCAAAATCATGGGTGTCTTTGTGAATAGTCGGCCAATAGTAGCCTCATTTTAAAATCTTGTGCGCAGTCTGGATACCACTATGATGACCCCCAATAGGGGATGAATGGAAAGCCTCTAGTATCTCCATTATCTCAGCTTCAGGCACACATCTCCTGATCATAGTATCATCACACACACGATACAAGAATGGCTCCTCCCAGAAATACTTCTTGACATCAGACATGAATTTTCTCCTTTGATGAACAGACATATCATCAAAAACCAAATCACTTGCCAAATAATTGGCAATGTCAGCAAACCATGGAATCAAATCTTGAGAAGCGGCTAACACTTGTTCATTAGGAAACCAATCATCAATCTCATGTGCATCATCAAGCTTCAACATTGCTTCTTCTTCTAGTCTAGATAAGTTGTCTGCTCCTTGATTCTCTGTACCCTTCCGGTCCTTAACTTCAAAATCAAACTCTTACAGAAGCAACACCATCTAATCAGCCTTGGCTTAACATCCTTTTTCAACATGATATAACAAAGAGCTGCATGGTCAGTAGGCACCACCACCTTGGTGTCAAGAAAGTAAGATCTGAATTTCTCAAAAGCAAAGACCACAGCAAGCAGCTCTTATTTAGTAACAATATAGTTCTTTTGAGCCGAGTTAAGTGCTTTGCTAGGGTAATATATAGGATGAAGAATCTTTTTGCACCTTTGACCTAGGACTGCTCCTAGCACCACTCCACTAGCATCGCACATAACCTCAAAAGGTTGAGCCTAGAGAAATAATGATACAAGCTGAGACCAACTTTTCTTTAAGACATTCGAATGCCTTCAAGCATGCATCATCAAACACAAACTTTACCTCCTTCTCCTATAATTTTCACAATGGATTAGCAATTTTGGAGAAGTCCTTGATAAACCTCCTATAAAAACCAGCATGCCCTAAAAAGCTTCGAATCTCTTTCACATAAACTGGTGGAGGCAATTTTTCAATCACCTCAATCTTTGCTTTGTCGACCTCAATACCCTTCTTAGAGATCCTATGGCTAAGCATGCCCTCTTTCACCATGAAGTGACACTTTTCCCAGTTCAGCACCAAATTACACTATTCACATCATTTCAGCACACAACTCAGATGATCTAAACAATCTTCAAAAGAGTCATCCACTACAGAAAAGTCATCCATAAATACCTCAATAGTGTCCTCCACCATGTCTGAGAAAATAGACATCATGCAACACTGAAATATCATTGGTGCATTGCATAAACCGAAAGACATCCTGTTGAAAGAAAATGTCCCATATGGACAGGTGAAAGTGGTCTTCTTTTGGTCTTCAGGAGCAATTGAAATCTGATTGTATCCCGAATAACCATCAAGAAAACAATACCATCCTACACCTGCAAGACGGTCTAACATCTGATCCATGAACGACATTGGAGAATGGTCCTTCTCAGTCTAAGCATTCAACTTCCTATAATCCATGCATATGCGCTAGCCTATGACTAGCCTCATTAGAATTAACTCATTCCTTGCGTTTGGGACTACAGTAATCCCATTTTTCTTTGGCATACACTGAACTGGGCTCACCCACTTGCTGTCTGCAATAGGGTAAACCACACCTGCATCCATCCAGTTAATAATCTCCTTCTTGACGACCTCTTGCATAGGCTGATTCAACCTATACTAGTGCTCAATACTCGGAATAGAATCTAGCATGAGCTGAATTTTATGTGTATAGATTCTAGGAGGAATCCCAATGATGTCTGCAATGGTGCAACCAATGGCCCTCTTAAACTTCTTCAACATAGAAACCAAAGCCTCAACTTGCCTTTCAATTAAATCTGTAGCTATAATAAATGGAAAGGTCTCGTTTTCTCCAAGGAACATGTACCGAAGATGAGGTGGAAGCACTTTGAGCTCCAAGACTAGCGGCTCCTCAATAGATAGTCTAGCAGGCGACGTCTGTCTATTTTTCAAGTCCAAGTCAAGCTTCTTTGGAGCATAGCTGTAAGACCCTATACCTGTTAGTGCTTCAACCATCTCATCATACTCATCAATATTATCTCCTTCAAAATTCATAATCACAGCTGCAAGTGCTTCAACACCAAGTATCTCCTCAACCGGCACAACTAACTGATCCTCATCAACCACATCAATAACTGAAACCACTCGCATGTCGTCATGGTGTTTCATAGACTGGAAGACATTAAAAGTAACTACCTCATCATTCAACCTGAACTTTATTTGTCCAGTCTGTAAATCAACAAGCGCGTATCCAGTAGCAAGGAATGGTCGCCCTAAGATGATAGGGACTTCAAAATCCACCTCGCAGTCAAGAATCACAAAATCTGCAGGGAAGATGAAAGTATCAACTTTCACAAGCACATCATAGAGAATCCCTACAGGCCTTTTCACTGTGCGATATGCCATAAGAAGCCGTATTGTAGTCGGTTTGAGGGCTCCCAAGCGTAACTATTTAAACACTGCTAATGGTATCGCATTTATACTAGAACCTAAATCACACAACGCCTTAGCAAAGTAGAATGCTCTAATCGTGTAAGGAATAGTAAAATCTCCCAGATCTTCTTTTTTTATACCAAAGAATGAGAAGCTATTGCACCACAGTGGTGAAAATAATCAGTTGGCTCAAAGCTTACCTTTCTCTTCCTAGTCACCAGATCCTTCATAAATTTAGCATATCCAGGCATCTGCTCCAATGCTTCAACTAAAGAAATATTGACTTAAAGTTGTTTCAGCATTGAAATGAACTTGTGAAATTTGTCATCCTCAACATTCTTCTTCAATCTCTGTGGGTAAGGTGGAGGAGGCAATGACATGGGCTTCAGGACCGGTGCAACCCTCTTTGCTCCTTGCTTTCAACTCCGAAGACTGTCTCTCACTTGGCCCTTCACCACTATCTTTTTCTTCAGACTTGACAAAAATCTCAGCATCATCCTTTTCAACTTCGACTGGCTCATTAACAACTATAGGCAAGTGAGAATCAATGGTTTGCTTTTCGCTTTGGGTAGTCACAGACATAACCTATCGGTCATTCTTTGGGATCTGAATGGTGTCACTTGGGAGAGTACCCTTTTGATGTGGATTCATGCTAGTGGAAATCTGGTGTATCTGCGTCTTAAGCTGCTTTATTGAAACATAATGGGAATCCACTCTCTAACTTATATTTGAAAGGTCAGCTTTTATCTCTTTTATGCTTGCATCTGTAGAATCCATCTTTTGAAATACTTTGTTAAGAAGCTCCCTCATGGTAGGTTGTTTAGGTCGCTCATCACGATTTCCAGGAAGAACATAAAGACCACTTCTATCGTTCCTGTACCCATCCTTTTTCTGCCAGTTACCATCTCTGTCTCTACCTCTGCTCCTATCTCTGTAATCGAACTGATTGTAGTAGTCATCTCTGTCTCTGTTTCGACCTTGATTTCCTTGTCCAGAGGCCTGTAAACCTGCCCCTTGATCATTCAGATAACTAACCTCCTCTTCGGATGAGTAATCGTCTGGCCTAGGTGCTTTACCTTATGAATCGATGGATTTTACCTTCTCTACTCCCTCAGCTAGGAATTTCTTTGCAATTAACCCAACTGTTATGTTCATCTCATCAAGTTTCTGTTTGATGTCTTGGAATTCATTGAAATCCACGGCCCTACCAACTATATATGTACCTGCTGGGGTCTCTGACTCTCTAATATGCCATGCTCTGTTGGTCTTGGTAACCCGATCAAGCATTTTTGAAGCCTCATCATATGAGTTGTCCATAAATGCCCCACCAGTTATAGTGTCAACTACTGCTTTGGTGTTGGCCTTCAGTACTTTGTAGAAAATTTTCATCAGATGCCTTGAAGGGATTTCGTTTCTCGAAACTTGCTTTAGCTTTTTCTTGAACCTCAGCCAAGCCTCATATAATGCCTCTGAAGGTAGCTACTTCAAATTATAGAGCTCCTGCTTTAATTGTAACATCCTTGATGGAGGAAAGAATTGCTCCAAAAACTGGGTCTTCAACTCGTGCCATGTGTCTATGGAATTATCGGGCAGTTCTGAGAGCCATACAGTTGCCTCGTCGGTAAATGAGAATGGATATAGCCTCAGTATAATAGTATCTTTCCCTACTCCTGGCATACTATACGCCTTGCAAATCTGAGTAAAATTCTGCACATGAAGATTTGCATCTTCTGTAGGTTTTCCAGCATATAGTCCATTATTGTTCATCAACTGGATCATGGTGCTGGTGATGTCAAATTTTGCCCCCTCAGTCAGTGGTGGCAACACTATGGGTCCAATAATACCCAATTCCTCCTCCTCATCATAATCATTATAATCATAGTAGTGAGGGGCTTGCCTGGGCTGTTGTATATGTCGACCCTTATTCTATCGTGGAACGATTGGTCCTCTAGGCAAATTCTGGTGGGCTGCCTCGTATGCTGCTGCTTGGGCATTTAGTGTAGCTTGTTGTCGTGCCTTCCTTGCTTGCTTAGACGTCGCATTTCAAGCTGTGAGGTATGCTGTAATTGCAGCATCTTCAGCAACAAGAGCATCTTCTCCTTCCCTTTTCTGTTGCTCTTTTTTGGCCAACAACCGGGCTGTGGTTTGTTCTGGTGTCTCATGTTCTGGCTCATTGGCCATGTTTCTTAATGTTCGAGAGAGATCAGGATATAATGGGATCAAGGGATTTCCTTGACTCTTTGTACTAGGCATACACAAGTGTGCAACCTGTAGAACAAATAAAAAACAATAGAAAAAGTAAAATCAGGAAATAAGAACTAATAGTGAAAGAAACAAAATCTCTCTTAATCCTAAATTGTATTCCCCGGCAATGGCGCCAAAATTTAATACGCCCCAATTACACCTCCTTTTAGAAGCGTAAGCAGTCGCTGATCAAATATAGAACCCAACAAAGGGTCGGGTCGATCCCACAGGGAATACGGTAGAACTATGGTCGATTAGTGTTTACTTGCACTCTTTGTCATTTATTTCCCTCAAAATTGGGGTTTTAAAGTAACAAGTAGTGATTGTAACTAGAATGTGAATAAGTTATACGTGACAATTTTAAGAGTTGTAATCAATGGGAGACATGACTAGGGTAGTGTTCCCTATGAGATCATAACTTAGTAAGGCGTTGTACTTAGTAAACTAGTTTGGTGCATAGCATGTAGAATCGGTAAGTTAGGTTCACCTAAATCCTTGGTTTGGCAGATAGATGAATTTCACCACACGCCTTGGTTCGGTCACGGGTGTGTGCTTTACTAACTCTTACCCTGGATCCCAGATTATCTATTCCTGGATAAGGTCAAGCTATTAGATGAGGGTTGGTAGCCTCAAATCTCCATTGTTAAACAACCCTTTTCCTATCCATTACCTCCTTGGTCTGCTAAGTAAGGATAAGGCGAGTTATAATGTTGCGCACCGTTAAAAAGCAATCAAAGCGAAGGGAAAAACAATACATGCATAAACACCACCCTAGCGTACCCAAGTACTTTGCCTACTTTGTTAATCCTTCATGGTTCCCACAACCCTAGTTGTAGATTTAGCTACTCATGTTCATAAGTAAACAATCAAGAGTTACTAGTGTGTTCATGATCATATACTTACGATAAGATATAAAAAAATCCGAAGTCTTGAATAGATGAACATAGAAATCAAGAACAATGACTTATGAATATATTCAACTCTCAAAACCAAGAACAAACTAAAATCACAATATTTTGAATGTGTTTCCTACAAAGTAACGAGCATAAAACGTAAAATAAAACATAGGAAAGGTATTTATAGACAATGAAAAACCTATCCTAATTAAACAAGGAAACTAGAATTGGCAGCTTCCACAGACACAGTCTACAGTCCGTGGAAGTTCTACGGGTCATCGTCAGCACTCGTGAAACTCAAAGTATTTTTCATCTTATGGGTTCTCTTCCATGAGTTCTTCCTATGACTCGTGACTTGAATCATGGATCATGGACTTGAGTCTTCAATCTCAGAGTTTTTGCCCCTTCTCTTATCAGGTTCCACAAGCAGGAATCACGACTCGTGAACAAGTCCATGGCTCGTGGAAACCTTCCATAAAATTCAGGCTCCAACTTGATCTTCAGTACTCTTTCCACGACTGACCTCCACGACTCGTGGAAGTGTTCACGACTCGTAGGGTTGAGTCATAGAAGTCAGTTTCAAACAAAATGTCAATCTTTTCCTGCACTTAGTCTCCGCTCCCTGTTTTCTTGCACAAGACTCAAAAACACATCAAAGGTACTAAAAATTGCTAAATAACATACTCCAATTCCAAGTTTTAAGCGTTGAAAGTGTCACAAACTCATTGCACATCACCGTGCTGCTTTTATGGATGATATCCTTAGCCTCAATAACCTGAACCTTCACACCAAAGCAGGAACCACTATAACTGCCCTGATAGCATGGCCTCTTATCTCTAGCCCGGAGGTCTTGATGATGCAAATCCTCCATAGTGTAGGCATGGTCTGCTATAGCCTGAAACGGTTTCCCACTAGCAACTAGTATCTCTGCAGTCTGTCAAAGCTTGGTTCTCAACCCCCAAAGAAATCAATGGACCATGTCCGACTCTGTAGGAATTATCATAGCCCCAAATGGAGCCAACTAGTGAAAATGAGTCTCATACTCAGCCAATGACATAGATCTCTGCATCAATCAGGTGAATATCTCTCTATGGCACTCACAGTCACTCTAAGGCAAGAACTTGACCATAAAGGCCTCGTAGAACTCTCTCCAAGTCAATTGAGGAGACTGAGAAGGTCTGCAAGCTACATGGGCCCTTCACCAAATCTTAGCTGGGCCCTCCAATTGATAGGTAGTGTAACCCACTTCGTGAGTATATAGTAGACCAAGATGATGAAGCATCTCCTTGTAAGTAGAAATAAAGTTATAAGCATCCTATCCGGGAGAACCAAAGAACCTCGATAGGGATAATCTCAGAAATCATCCCAAAGCCTTTCTCTCTGACTCTGTCATAACTAGGCAACAAGCAAGAGGCTGAGCAACTGTAGGCACTGATAGAACCTGAACACGGGGATTCGTAATAGCAGGCTGCACTCCTGAACTCTGAACACCTAGGGCTGCCCATTGAGCGAATGTCTGGGACATATCAAAAGGTTAACCCCAAACCATACATAAAAACTGTAAAAACATGCTCAGAATATCTAGTGTAGGAGTAGAGGCTGGTGTTGGCGCTAATACAGATATTTCTACTGGCCCTGGTGATAAGTTAGTATTCTACCTACTTATTTAACTCTTAAACTTATGCTTTTTCTAATAATAAGTGGGAAAATAGTGAAATTGACACAAATTACCTCTATTTTGTAGGTTTCTGTGTTTTAGAAGTGTACGGGAAGGATTTGGATGAAAACAAGTCAAAATGAGCTATTCGGAGAAATATGGAACTGGCAGCTAAATAGCCTATGCAAATGCGGCATCCCACTGCGTACGCGAAGGCTACTCAAGCAAAAGCTATGCAAATGCATCATACCACTCATATACGTGAAGTTCAATTAGATAAAGACTCTTCGTGAACGCGGTGGACCTTACGAGTAAGAAAAGAAGAAAAGGACAGTTGCAGGGCAAAACTGGAAATTTTCCCTTTAGGAAACCCCAATTCACATAAAACACCTCTAAGCCATCTTGGAAATTATCTTTGGCTATTCTCACAACTTTTAGCGAAATTGGAGAGCAAGTTCATCAACCAACACTATAGGAGTGAAGATTTGGATGCTCTTTATTGTAAAATATTTAGTTTTCATTCTGCAAATCATGTTTATATTTGCTATTTTATTGGTGTAATTGTTGAATTGAAATTTTGGTTTGTATTAGAGATAATACTTGTTTAGGTAGTGAATTCATATATAGATTTTTCTCTTGTTTGATTATTTGGGTCTATTGAATCTTTCATGTTTGAATTTATAAGGCAATGGTTGCAAACATTGACTTAGCTTTCTAATTTGGTTTGTTGCTTGAGAGAGAGTTTCCCTTAGTTTGGGAAGATTCAATAGTGGGTATTTGGGATTTCCACTCTAGACCAAGGCTAGAGATAGTTTGGTTGCCGAAAACTCCCATCTAAGAGTTGGGTTTATAGATAACCCAACTCACCCAAGTTATTTGGTTGGTTTATTGCTTACTCGTGGTGGTTCGAGAGAACACACAAGATATATGCTTGATTGGTCGAAATACGATTAGGCATACCTTCAACAAAGACTACCTACATGTTAATCGAGTGCAAGTCTTGTGAGTTGAACTCCCATTTCCAAGTCTCCCTTGTTATCCTTGCTTGAAGAGAGCAAAGTGAAAGCCATTGATCAATCTATCTTTTATCTTTAGTTTTAGTATAAAACCCTCCTTTTTAGATATCTTTTCCCTTTTTTGTTAATTGAACTTCAATAAGTTGCTTAGATTCTTTATTAGCTCGATCGCGACTACATTGTTCTTTGTGGGTATGACCCCGACATACGTTGAGAATATAAATGTATTTTGCTCTGACGATCACAATCACTTCCATTGGAGAGTGCTTTTGAGTGTTATCAAAAATGGTGTCGTTGCTGGGAAATAATTTGGCGTATTGAGTTAGTTTAGAATTTGAGTTTACTTACTCTAGTTCAATTTTATGAATAGTTTATTTTCTTTAGTTTAGTTTTATTTTGTTGATGGCATCATGGCATATTTGAATGCTAGAAATATTGATAGTTGCATCCCAGTTTATATCCCCGATTATTGTGTTTATTGTGGAGGACCCCACCTTAGATGAAGGTGTAGAATTTGCCCAAGGAGAGGAAGGTATTCTCCTTCTCGTTCCTATGATGGGTGCAATTGCTATTTGTGTGGTGGTCATGACGGACATTGGAGCGAATGCCCCAATGATGATCGTCCCCCTCCCTCCTCTTGTGCTAACAATGTTGCTAGTGGTGCTTGTGACCTTAATAGGTACCATGACTTAGCAAAAAAAGAAGGCATATGTGTCAAGCTCCAACCTTCTTGGCCTCGCTAGAAACCTAAGAAGAGAGTGTGCAATCCATAAAGCAAGGCTTTATGGACGCAAGGGGTAAAAAATCAGAAAACACAAGGGAGGATCATGAATTGAAGGTGGTGTTGCAACCAACTACCCCATATGTGGGTCATGATGTCATGACATCTCAAAGTGAGGATGTTGTGAATGAGGCAAGATTGAAGGTGGAGATGCCCAAATCCCCCTCCAACCATTTTTCGACCTTAAGTTTGATTAAATGGATAAAAGTCAAAGTAATCAAGATTTTGGAAGACCTTGGAAGGAGGATGGATTAAGGTTTATCCAGTTTTGAGTTTGTCGTGGAAAGAAGGCAAAGTGTCCTTCCTCACTCAAAGGCTAAAAAGCGCAAAACACGAAATCAAGAGAATGGCCTTCTCATGCTCAAACCTTCACCCCGGGATTGTCATCAGAAATTCAATTCAAGTTTGGGTCGAAGGTTCAAACCCTACAAATGGAGAGGTAGCTTGCGTTGCACTGCGACATTAAATTGTGCGCTTGATGGGAGGTAACCCATCGTTTTTATGCTTTACTTCACTTTTTATTTCTTTTTGGTATGTTTTTAGGTGCCCAAAGGAATGTGAAGAGGAACCAAGTGTTGAGAAGCACCAAAAATACCTCTGAAAAATGTGCTTTTCCCACCTGGAAGAGTGCTCGTCGCACATGCCATCGCTCAAGCAAATAGTAAGCTGATCAAAAACATTGGCATGGGCGAACATGGTGCCTTTTTCACATCACAAAGTGCCCATCGCACTCGATGTCACACATCATGAGCAGTACACTGGAGAAAAATTTGAAAAGCCTATTCCAGTACTCTTTCTTCGCGAACACGGTAGACCATCCGCCAATGTGAAGTCCAGTGAAACAACAGGCCATCGCGAACGCACCGTACTGCCCGCAAATGCGATGCTTCCAGGCAGTTTAGGTAAATTTAAAACGTTCAAAATTAGATGGCTTCATACGTTTTTCTCTACATAAAACAAAATACCCCCTCTTCTTTGGTACACAATCATTCCATCAAGTTCTTCATCCACTATTTCACAAGTGCAATCCATCAGGTATGAAACTCATCAGCTCTAATTATTGTCATAAATTCTACTCCTTTTCCATTCTTTGTGCTATCAATGGTCAAAAATGGTGATGTTGGAATTTAACTTCATAAGAACGTTGTTGGGTAATTGAAAATCAAGGTGGGTAAAGTTTGTGCAAGAGTGCCAAAATATGGTGATTAGCATGAGCACAATGAGCATAGAATTTGTTAAATGAATTATGGCTGCCAAGTGTTTGAGACAATGCCTCAAAGAGGAACTGATCTGGGCAAACACGATGGCCTTCACGTTCGCGGTCACCTGGCCGCGTTCGCGAAGGAGAAACTTTCTGAAAAATAAAATCCCTCTTCGCGAATACAGCCTCCTTGCTGCGAACGCGAAGAAGGAATGCCTGACAATTCCAAAATAGTAGCTCCGCACAGCCCACCTCATAATTTCTTTCACCTATTTCTTGGGACTAAGTGCTTCATAATACATTATTTAAAGTGTCCGTAAGAACTTTTAACATATTGGTATGTTTTGTAGGTACTTTGATAAAAAAAAGATGGTCTCCAACGGTAGTGAAATAAAGTTGATAATGTTCTGGAAGTGGAAATGGAGGAGAATTATGATCAAGAGAGATTCCTATCG
Source organism: Jaltomata sinuosa (assembly GCA_003996215.1). Classification (NCBI taxonomy): domain Eukaryota; kingdom Viridiplantae; phylum Streptophyta; class Magnoliopsida; order Solanales; family Solanaceae; genus Jaltomata; species Jaltomata sinuosa. The sequence goes on along the minus strand of QJPP01000031.1, from coordinate 651,737 downwards.
GCATCATATGAGCATCGGTATGATGAGCTCTTATCCAAGCCATTTGTTAGGGAGAAAGGAATCAACTTGGACAAAGTTGAAGGTAAAATGTCGGCATTCTAGAAGAGATTGGTGGAGCGTGGATGGATTTGCTTTGCTCCTCCACCTATCAAGGCAAATCACACGGTGGTCATGGAGTTCTATGCTAATACTTCGATCACAGACTTCAAGAGCGCATTGGTCACTACTATTTAAGGAGTCCAAGTGAGTTTTAACCCCGAGATCATCAATACATTGTACAACCTTCTGGATGTCGACAATGAGGTTTATATTGCCAATCAAAAACCAAAGGACACCAGTGGTTGGTAGACAAGTTGCATGATGTGGTGACTCCAAATTGGTTGACTTCGCAAAAGGGGGTTGATTCACATGAGTTCACTGCAGAAGCCAAGTCTTGGATTTTGATTATCTGTGCAAGGATCATACCATCCTCTCATGACACTGATGTGACCCCTGATAGATCATTGATGGTTGCAGCCCTCATTGATGGCATAGATGTAAATGTTGGGCACCATATTGTGGCCCAGATGGTAGAGGTGGCTAGTGGAAGGTCGAAAAGCCTTTTCTTCCACTCATTGGTGACTCAGTTGTTCTATGATACTGGGGTGTTTCCACATCCAGATGACATTAATAAGAAGCCAGCAACTATGATCCACTCATTGTTGAAAAGGTCCCGAGAAGCAAAGCAGGAAAAAAGGAAGATTGATATAGCTTCTCCGTCTTTCATATAGCTTCCAGAGTCTTCGACCGAGCCCACTGGTCCTTCCACCATTGCATCTAGATCATCTCATCTTGTGGGAGCTCTATAGTCCTGGCCCTATCTCATGTTCCACCTCTTTAGTCAGATTCAGGGAGTAGATGCACATATTTAGCAGTTGTTGGTTTGATTCTCTACTGGCTTAGCTGGAGCCGACACACCAGCAGGTTATGAGTCCCCCCCCCCATCTCTTGCTAAAGTGGCCAATGAGCATAAATTGATTAATGGGAGACTGAGTGCAATGAATACTTGTTTGGAGCACATGAGCCGTAGGCAAGGAAAGGTTGAAAAATGCCAAAAGAAGTTTAACGAGCACGAGAATAAGAAGAGCAAGTTTTTGAACAAGATAATGGATAGATTGAAGTCCTTTTGTGGATTTGGTACACCAGAGAATGATGATGATGAGGATGAGGATAGACTTGAGTTTCCCTCTTTCTCTATCTCAGATTGATACACCTCAGGGAGCCCCCTCAAACTTAATCCTTACTTTGATGCAGTGAGGGCACTGCCCTATCTTAGTTGGGGTTGGCGTGTTAATCCACACTCTATCTTTCTAGTTTAGCTTGATTTACTTATGGATATTATTGTGCCCTCGCCGGGCTTGTTTTGTCATTTTGGATATTCTGTGCCCTTGACGGGCTTGTTTTGTTTGTTTATATATTGTTGTGCCCTTGTCGGGTTTTGGTGTTGTGTGGAAGAAGTTGATGGTTAAGCTTCTTAGTTTCCTTTAATTTTTAGCTTCTTTTGTTATTTTGTAGTTGAGGTGTTGGGTGTTATGGGCCAGGGGAAGTATGAGTACCTGTTAGGCTAGATGGAACTTGTCTGAGCTGGAGAATACTTGTACCGCACTTGTCGACATGCGAATTGCATGAGCTTCGCACATGCCCACTGTTTGGCCTGTGTGTTGCACGTGCGAACCGCACTTTGACATGTACGAATTGCATATGCCCAGAGATTGTGATAATTGTGTTGATCCATCTTGTGTAGCCATACCGATATAGATAGATGAATTAGCCCAATGATAGACTGAGTGACGTCATTCTTAAGGGAAAATCATCGTCTTTTGAGGTTTTAGTTGCGATTGACTTGTTTGGTACTAATGAAGTAGTATTACATGTTAAGTGAAATAGGCATATCCTTCCAAAAAAATTGTGAAAAGTGCATGGCAAAAATTGATGTTTGTGACAACCCCTTTGATCTTTTTGTGACTCTTAGATCATTAGCAGTGATAATGTAGAATGGCTCCTCTTTGTTCTTGTTTAGGAAGTTAAAATCGATCCTTCTTGAATGATTCGCATGCCATGTGTGGCGAGGTTTAGTTGAATAATTCTTGTGCTTGCTTGTGTTAACTAGAACTTGCCCGGTTAGTCTTTAAAGCTAGTCTTGATTACTTTTTGTTGGAGAATGATATTAGGCCTTCTTTGTGATTATCGAAGCCCACTTAGCCTTAAAATCCACCATTGCACTTAATTGAATCATTAGTCACCCCTCTTGAGCCTAATACCTCTTCTTTTCAACCTCGTTCCAAGCCTTGAACCATTTTGACAATGAATCCCTCTCTTGAATCTGTTCCTTCTTGAACTCCACAAGTGTGAATTCGAGGCTAAAAGCCTAAGTTTAGGGGTGGATAAAGGTCCTTGGAGGAGTGCTAAATTATTAAATCATGGTTTGTTGCTTAATAAGAGTCACCAAAAAGAAGGAAGAAAGAAAGCAAAATGAAAATCAAAGAGGAAAAGAAGGAAAGAAAATCCTCCAAGGTGAAGAAAATGATAGAAATTGGGGCTTCAAATAAAAAGAAGTTAAATGGTGCCTTGTGTTGAATAAAAATGAAAGGAATGGCCTTGGTTTGAATTGAAAAAGTTGTGTAGAGTTCTAGGAGGATGAAGTCACTTGAATCCAAATGTGTATCCTACCCATCCCCGAGCCTACATTACAAGCTTATAAAATCCCTTTGAGATCTCCAACCGAGTGTTATTGAGCTAGTGGCTGATGAAAATAAGGGCAAGCCTATGGTTGATACTTGTTAGTGCTTGAAGTTCATTGTGAGTGTGAGTGTTTGTGTTTATCCCTTGTGATTGTCTTTGTACATAATGTTTTTTGGGGACTTTTGTTCTTGTGAGGGCATGTGAATTAGGATAGTTGGTGACATTGATAAACTCCGAAAAATAAATCAAATGAGCATGTTTTTGTAAGCTAGTGGTTTGAGTCACATCTTGAGGATTGATTTTTGTCACTTTCTTGTTCTTATTGTGCCATTGCATCATTGAATTGTGTTTGAATCAAGGGGCATGGTTAGAGTAAGTATCATGTGATTGACTAATCATTAGTACCAATCGAAGTCATTTTTTTTGGTGCTCGAAATGGGTTTTCCTTGGCTTGGGGTATTGTCATTTAAATTTGAGTTGTGTGCCTATTGAGTTAGAATTTTTAGTTGCTTGAAGACAAGCAATAGTTCAAGTTTGGCGGTTTGATAAGTTCGTATTCTACCTACTTATTTAACTCTTAAACTTATGCTTTTGCTAATAATAAGTGGAAAAGTAGTGCAATTGACACAGATTACCTCTATTTTGCATGTTTTTGTGTTTTAGAAGTGTTTTGGAAGGATTTGGATGAAAACAAGTCAAAAGGGAGCTATTAGGAGAAATATGGAATTGGCAGCTAAATTTCCTATGAGAACGCGGCATCCCGCTGCGTAAGCAAAGGCTACTCAAGCAAAAGCTACGCGAACGCGTTGTACCACTCGCGTATGCGAAGATCAACCAGACAAAGACCCTTCGTGAATGTGGTGGACCTTATGCGTAAGAGAAGAAGAAAAGGGCAGCTGCGGGGCAGAAATGGAAATTTCCTATTTTGGAAACCCCAATTCACATAAAACACCTCCAAGCCGTCTTGGAAATTATCTTTAGCTATTCTAACAACTTTTGGAAAGCTTGGAGAGCAAGTTCATCAACCAACACCATAGGAGTGAAGATTTGGATGCTCTCTATTGTAAAATCTTTAGTTTCCATTCTTCAACTCTTGTTCTTAATTGCTATTTTAGTGGTGTAATTGTTGAATTTAGTTTTGGGTTTGTATTAGAGATAATACTTGTTTGGGTATTGAATTCATATATAGATTTTGTTCTTGTTTTTATTTGGGTCTATTGAATCCTTCACATTTGAATTTATAGTCAATGGTAGCAAACATTGACTTAGCTTTCTAATTTGGGTTGTTGCTGGAGAGAGAATTTTCCTAAGTTTGGGAAGATTTAATAGTGGGGATTTGGGATTTTCACTCTAGACCAAGGCTAGAGATAGTTTGGTTGCCGGAAACTCCTATCTTAGAGTTGGGGTTAGAGATAATCCAACTCACCCAAGTTGTTTGGTTGGTTTATTGCTTACTCGTGGTGGTTCGAGAGAATACACGAGATATATTCTCGATTGGTCAAAAGATGGTTAGGCATACCTTCAACCAATACTACCTACATGTTAATCAGGTATAAGTCTTGTGAGTTGAACTCCCATTCCCAAGTCTCCCTTATTATCCTTGCTTGAATAGAGCAAGGTGAAAGCCATTGATCAATCTATCTTTTATTTGATTTTCTTTTATCTTTAGTTTTAGTCTAAAACCACCCTTTTTAGATATCTTTTCCCTTTTTCATTAATTGAACTTTAATAAGTTGCTTGGATTCTTTATTAGCTCGATCCCGACTACATTGTTCTTTGTGGCTACGACCCCGACATACATTGGGAATATAAATGTGTTTTGCTCGGACAATCGCAATCACCTCCATTGGATAGTGATTTTGAGCGTTATCACCTGGTGGCACCTGGGATGCTCCCTGGTACATGAGCTGCTAGTCCGGAATTGGCGTAGGCTCATACTCGGCCTCAGGAGCTCTAACCGGTGCAACTGCTCAGGCACGTCCTCAACCTCTACTTCTACGACCACCCCGGCCCTTTGCTGGAGTTGACTGTATTGGTGTTGAAGGCTCGCCCTCATCCGCTTCTAAAGATCATGTATGAGCCATTTGTAGAAGAGTGAATGGAACAAATGAGATTCCAGGAAACCACCTAGGATAAGACGCACGATATATAAGAAATAAAAGATTTATGTTTCATAAAATGCCATTGTAGCCTCCTGAATATAGAGTGCGGACATCTCCTCCCTGATCCGCAAGACTTAACTAGACATTGGCTCCTATACCGATGACACCGGTGAACCTAGGCTCTGATACCAAGTTGTCACAACCTAATTTCTCAGGTCATAATGACACCTACAACCCCTCTTGTAGGCAAAGCAATGCCCCTAGCCTGAAATGGTTAGTGATGGGTTACTAGCTAAGTAAGCACGCATAAGAAGCATACTAAGTGGAAGAAAGATAAGGAAAGCAAAGAGAAAGGAAACAATCTAGATATATATAGAGTAACTACACCATCCCACGACCAGGTATCAAAAGTACAGGAGCCACGATGATATATACAAAGTACAAGAGAGTAGAAAAATATAATATACAACTGTCTCTGAATGAACAAAAGAGTTAACTACCAAAAGAGGAGATATAGCTAAGCCCTGGTTTCTAGAAGCTCACTTTATGTCTCAGATGTCAAGCGTTGCACGAGTCACCATGCGTTAATGATGATAGACCACACTAGGATGTGTACCAAGAAGATGCAAAAGCATAGTATGAGCACCAATTGCAAAGCAAAGTGTACCCAGTAGGCATCATAGGCTGACTAAGCATATATAAAATATAAAAGAAGCAAATATCAGGCAAGAAAGAAATGGTCACAGAAGAAAATAGAGAAGAGTACACGAAAGCTAGCAACAGGAAGAGGGCATAGAGAATACAAGTATATTATGCTAGCCACAGAAGAAGATATATCACAGAATATAGGTGAAAGAGTAGAGAACGCACTTGGATCCTTGCAACAATAATATATAGATAGAAAGTTTAGCGAACAGGGCGGTGTACCAGTAACCTCAAATAACGGGAGAGAAGGAAAGCATGTAAACATAAACATGCTTGCAATACCACTCATAAGGTAAGGATGATCGGAAAGTAAATAACAAGTAACTATAATATAAATGAGTAAGACAAATCTACCTACAATCCCAACGGCGCCCATACATTCAAGGAATACATACAAGTGAAAACAAACCCTCCGGCATCCTATACTACCGAAGCATACACTCAGCAAAGAGGAAACAAGGGTTGAACCATGCAAACAATGAATGATGTGATATATCATGCCAGTGGTGTACCGTATGCACCTCCTTCAGTGCCCCTAGGTCTAGCAGGTAGGACCCATGGAAGGCTTCCCCCGTATACCCCTCCTCTGTCACTCTTGACCCATAGTCCCTAGTCCAAATCGGCAAGGTCCATGTAGGTCTCCGAGACCACATACAACTCTTAATATCTCAATATGGGTGCCCAGAATCCATCTAGGTATAAAATCAGTAAGTAAAGCCATGTTTAGCGCTCCGGCTAAACCGAGCCTAGTATCATCTCAAAATCAGCAGTAAAATCATGTCTAGCACTCTGGCCCAGCTGAGTCTAGTATCATCTCAAAATCAGTAGTAAAATCATCATATAATCTCTTTTACTCCAAGAAGATGCATAAAATCAGTTTTAAATCCATTTATAAATGAAAACGGACACTCAAGACCATGCAAGGTTTAGAAAATTGGTAATAGTCAGGCCCGCAGCCATGTAGTAGTAAACCAATGCAAAAAAAGCTCTTTTAATGGTAATGATGATATGATCAAATACAACCAATAGTTAACAATCAATCTACCGGCCCTGCATATGCTCAATCCTCTCTACAACATAGATAACCCCTCATAATCATGAATTAATATCCAAGACTCATGCATATTGCCCAAATATCCCACCATCCATGGTCCAAAGGCATGTACAAAGGCCATATAGGGCCGCAAGGGTAATACTTATCAAAACTAGCTCAAATATTAAAGCAAACGAAGTAAGAGCGGACAGAAAGGAAGCGGACAAGGTCTGGGGTGCTAACCTAGTAAACCCAACCCAAAGATGCTTAATAGTACAATTATATTCTATATAAGAAAAGTCTAAGGTAGGTAAGCCGTAACCTACCTAGTATCTGATGAATAGCTGCTGGAAAGTCATTGCCCGAGCCTGAACTGCTTTAAGAAGCCCTGAATGGCAATCAAACTATCAAGACCAAACTCTACCTGTTAATATGAAGCTAATGGCCCAAAATGATTTTGGAAGCCTCGAGACCCAAACAAAATGTCCCTCTAGCCCAAAGTCGGCATTCTAGAGCTAGCAGTGTTGATGGAATTCCCACCTGAGGCCGTCTTCTCTGAATGTTGACCAAAGTCAAGCTACCAAGTCCAACTGGCCTGAAATCTCAGAAATTGAGATGGAACCATACCACAAGCTCCCAGGCCTCTACCAAGGGTCCAACTAGACCAAAATCTACGCTCCAGAGCTAATGGAACTGTCAGAATTAGATTCTGAGCGTACTTTCTAAGAATATTGACTAAAGTCAATTATTTTCTAAGTTAAAACTATAAAATACGGAAATGGTCATAATGACCTAATGAATGGCCCGAGCACCAAACCATCGGTCCTAGTAAGTCATAAATAACTTAGAGCCACTACAGGCAAGTTCTAACAATACAAAGAAAGTGAAACTGCGGAAATGACCGAAAGGGTCATTATATTTCACCCTTATGCCCAAAACCTCATATTTTTCTTTAATTTCATGAATTTCTCAAGTTAGGGTTCTTATCCAATTATATGAATTTCTATAAATTTATTTTTCTCATGTTATTATATGATTTCTAGTCCTAATTACATGATTTTTGCATGAATTTTTACAAGTATTTCTCAATCCCATGATTTGAAAGGAAAACCTAGCCTAATTTTACATGTATGGATTATTTTAAGAAAATTGGCATGTTTAGATAACATGACCTCATGTATTCAACAAATTACATGCCTAGTTCTTCAAGTTATGAACTTTTTTAAGATTATATATTTGAACTAGTGTCTTGTAAACATTTAAGATATGTTCTTCTATGAATGATATGACAGCCTGACATGCCATCAATGCTTATGAACCATTTTTCGAAAGCAAGGTTCATGAGTAGTATGATATCCAGGTTTTCCATCTATGACTATGAATAAGCTTTAACATCTAGATATTTCACATATTTTGTGAGCACTATGATATGTTTTGAGAGTAGTATGTAGCACCGAGCTGATGATGGTTCTAGATAACCCAAGTCCAGAATTGCGTTATCACCGTAGGGTTTGCCCTTTTTCAGGCGCACTTCAGGATTCTTATGTTTATCGTTCTAACTTTGGACGGTTAGAAAAACTTTTTTTTAGTGTGGGTGTATGACACTGGACTCCATGTTGCTCAACATGGTTTATGTCGGTTATAAGGAACCCCCACAAGAATGGTTTTAAACTACTAAGATTATATGACTTCAGATTTCAGGCTTAGACTCATGACTTTATGACTTATGCTCAAGCCATGATATTTACTTATGATTTACTTTGAGTCTTTGCACTATGATTCCCTTTACTAATGCATGAACTCAGTTTTAAGTATGTTTTAAGCACGTTTTATCATAATTATGCATAGCTCACATACTCGGTATATCCATTGTAATGATCGCATAATTCTTTGTGTTGCATCCTATTATGATGCAGATTCAGGCACTCATTCCCAAACTCGTGGATAGAGATAGCATGATTTCCAGCCGCAGTTGGTGACTCCTCACCCTACGAGGACTACTTATGAGTTTAGTTATATTTATGACATTCTTTCAGTAATTAGGGTTAGTTGGGGTCTTGTCCCAGCAACTCATCCTATCAGTTTTAGAGTCTTTTCAGACATAACTAGACAGTCGGTGTTTTATGTTCATATTGTTTCTCCTAGACTTATGCTTCTTTATATATATGGAGTTAATCATTACTTGTTATTAAGCTTGTGCTCAGTATCTTATGGTTATGTTTAAGTCATCCTTAGACCAAGGGTTATCTTGGGATCATTTGTGGTCTCAGGTCCCGTGTTGCATCCCGGGGGTAGGCTCGGGGCGTGACACATATCCTATTGAATCTTCACCTCCTCAACTCTTGACTCCTTAGTAGTAGGATTGATAATTTCTATCTCTACCACCTTATGAAATTAGACATGAGATCCACTTGTAACTTAACCCTAGCACAAATAGGTTTAGTTTTGTTTATCGTAGCCATATCCAAATGAAGGCGTTTGCCCACTGTCGCAACAAGAAATTGATTCTTTAACAAAATAAGTAGGCTTCACGTCTAGAAATGATATCCACGCCATTGCTTGTGTCGTCTCCTCATTAACCTTATATTTAGCATCATATATAAGGGGTCTCATGGGATATGAATATCCGTCCATTGTTAGGATGTAATAGACATTTTTAGACATCATATTTATAAAATCTTCCTCCGAATTGAGTCTAATAAGAATGTGTCTATTTCTCATAAATCCTATCTTGCATTCCACTTTAACATTGCATTGTTTTAGGTATTTGGACACGAAGATCCTCCAATTCAGGCCATCCATACAAAAACATCCCAATCACCATAAATTTGAGGTTTTCAATGGTATTCATTCTACTAACTTCATCTCCTGTCCACATAATTCAAGGAACGCTATTATTATTATAAAAAGGCTTCTTCAATGGGATCGATTCTACCATGAAATTGGTAGAAACCATAGGTTTTAATAAATTGACATATTGCCTTAATTTTGGGGAACCAGATTCCAAACCATTGGGCAATATAGAATCCTTTAAAGCTGTTTGAGTCTCAGGATCTGAAATGGGAACGCTGGGCTGGGTAGGCAAATTATTAGTTAGGCGATTTGGTGTGATAAAGATCTGGGAAAGCTGTAAGTGATGTCAAGGAGAAGATCTGGCCAGCCTCCGGAGGCCTGTCGATGGCTGGATTGGCCATTGTCAATGAGACAACTCAGAATATGGGCAAGAATCGCATAGGAGAAAGAGAGAGGAATATTTGTGTGATCTCTATTTTGGCTTGCTACATGTGTAAGAATGTGTCTATTTCTCAGAAGTCCTAAACATTCTCTTGTTCTTAATTTTACAACACTTTATTAATTCTGTTTTCTTTACCATTAAGTTAATGAAATATAATTTTGAAGCACAACAACAACAACATACCCAGTGTATTCCCACAGCGTGGGGTCTGGGGAGGGTAGAGTGTACGCAGTCCATACCACTACCTCAGAGGTGAGGTAGAGAGGTTGTTTCCGATAGACCCCCGGCTCAAGAAAAATAAATACTTTGAAGAATTAAGTTAGTATATACTCTTTAGACAAAAAAAAGTAGTAAATGTACGTTCTCCTATTAGTATACTTTTTTCTTTTAATTTGTTTGTCTTATTTTTCTTTTTAATTCGTTTAAAAAAATATCAATTTTTATATTTAATGACTCTTATACTCAACATCCTACATAGTATACCTACGCACATCTTTAGATTAAGAGAAAACTACATGGCATAGCCAACTTAAGACCTTAATTAGGAACCATAACAACATTTTAAGATAATTACTATCCGCGAAAAAATAACAATATTTATAGTGGGCCCAACCGACTTACTCCAAATACATTTGGAAGAGTATCATGCTCATAATATCACTCCTAATTACAATCTCCACTTTCTTTTTGAAATCAACATCTTTCTTACTTTTTAAATTTTTTGCCAATATCCTTATTACCAATTTCTACACGATTTCAACAAGTTTCTCTCTCAAAATCATGTCTTTCATAAAATCACACAATTTTATTTTTTTTTCTTTCAAAATCGTGGTTTTAATTTTCTTTCTCTCCAAAAATTGTGATTTCAATTCCTTTTCTCACCCAAAATTGTGATTCCTGAAAATTATGTAACTACAATGGCAATTTTAAAATACATTCAGATCTATAATAGGATTTTTCAATGATGGGATGATAAGATTCGAAAGAGTTGCCAAGATTTATTATTTTTGCAATTGAAAATGGTAGATGAGACCTTTTTGGCTTGACGTACGGCGCAGAGCTTTGACTCTCAAGGAGAGTTCCCCAACTTATTCTCTACGTCATTATTGATATTAACTCTAAAACTTTTAATTTTTCGAAAAATATTTTTCACTAACCAACCAAACATGAGAAAATAAGTAAGAAACCAACATATTTTCCATAAAAACATATTCATGAAAAATATTTTCAATGGAAATTTTTTTACTTCATACCAAAGACACCCTAAGTAAAAAAAATATAAAAGAAAAAAAGAGATTTAAGTGGGATATAAAGGAAGGAATACATAAAGGAAGGAAGAAGAAAAAAATAAAGAAAAAAGATAATTTCCAGCTGGCCGCGCGTGCACAACACCCTGTGCAAGAAATTTAGTTATCTAGTTTCAAGGTGTAAATAATTATATTTCAAAATAGTTCAGGAGGGTAATAGGACCTATGTAAAGCTTAGGTGTGTCTCTAGAATTTCGGCCATAGTTTAGGGTGGTACTTATGCCTTATCTCATTTAGGTATTTGTATTTTGATTTTCAATTATAATATACAAATACAAAATGTAATCATTTTTCAATATATATATATACATACAATTGTTCAATATTTATTTGTCTTCCAAATTCAAAGGTGTATACATACAATTGTTCAATATGTATTTGTCTTCCAAATTCAAAGGTGTAATATACAAGTTTCAATTTTAATATACAAAATATGCAAATACAACTTGATACAAATGTATCTGCATGAGTATGTCATATATAAATCGGTTCCACTGTCACCTCTCACCTTTATTTCAATACTGAAATTTAACTTAAAAATGATCTTTCAATTAAAAATATTTTACTTATTATCAAAAACCAGCAATTTGATGAAGAAATTTGAATTCTGGAATAACATTTTCCTCTTGTTTGAATTTATTTTATTCAGGTTTCTTGTTTGGAAATGGAACCTTCATTAAAGATTTTTTCCATTTTTATCTGAATTTTCATTAAAGATCTAATTTTCATCAAGTTTTCAGATCACATGCATGATATGAGGAGAGATTAATACTCTTTAAAGAATTTTTCCTTTTTTAATTGAATAAGTTATGCAAAATTTACTCCCTCATCTTCAATTTGTATATGTATTTCCTTCTTTCAAAAATGTGTGAAATACATATTAAATAAAAATATTTTTTTTACCAAAAATCTTGTTAACTATCTCCTCCTTAATTATGCCCTCATCTTTGCTATTTGTGAAATTTCTGCTTTATTTAACATCACACAAGTCACAAATCATTTATATTTCTTAAATTTTGTATTGAGTCAAATTAAATCAAATAAATTGAAACTGAAGGAGTAACTTAATAATTTGAAGTGTTCCATCCTTTCCCTCGTCATCCCTTAGCATTTTATATTACCAAAGAGAGAGAGAGAAAAACATAATGGAAGCAATGAAATGAAAGAGATAATTAAGTTGTAGCCTTATAGGAGCATGATAGTACGGTCCAGGACATTTGTGCCATGTTTCCTGATGAAAGCACAGTTATTTATTTTCATAGGATGGGAAGTGAAAAATAAAGATACACGCTAGCCCTACCAAAAATCAACTTTGTGGTCGACATAAAAAAGAAGTTGTAAATTACTAGTGTTAGAATATTAACCCCCTAATTTGCCTAAGGAACAGGTTAATAGATCTGTTCCTTTATTGGTTACTTCAATGTTAAGCACGTAAAGAGAACACACAGTGTTTTATGTGAAAAGTCCCTAGCTCACAAAGGGTAAAAAACATGACCTACACCTCTATAGAATTTATCCCAATTTCACTAAAACAATGAGCCTCAAACAGTTCATATTACAAGAAATGCAACCCTAGGAACTAAAGTCTAATTCCTAAACACCCTACAAACCTCCCCAGGTTTATGTGCCCAAGTCTTCGAGTTATCCCAAATTGAAGACTAATACCTACACATGTTTATAACTCACTGTTACTAAGAATGAATAATTACAACTCAATAAAAATAATACAATTAAATTGACTCAAGAACAATAAAGCATAGACTAAAGGAACACGTTCTTCAATCTGGTTTTTTGTATTGGCTGCACTTGGATCTTTACTCAGAACGCTATCAAATATGAACTCTCTCAATTTTATTGTGTTCTGCTTGTAGCTCTCTTTGTAAGTGCATGAGATTTATTGTGAAACCTCTCTTGTATATATACTGAGAGTTTTGTCCTTATTTTGGTTGATTTCCTTCCTTGTTGGATATGATATCGAGCCGATTTTTATTATTTCCTTCCTTGTAGGATTCCTCTTCATGAAAGGAAACTCTCTTCCAGCTGAACTCTTCTTGTTAACACATTTTCTCCACATGCTCTACTTCCTTGTTCATATCGCTGCCTTTCTCCTGATCCTAGTTGGATTCCGTATTGAGGAACAAGTCACAGATACCTACTCCCTGCATGTATTCTATAACTTTTTTAATCTTCAAAATCCACCTCGATCCAACAAATTCTCCCCTTTTGATGATTATAAACCCTTGCTCCTTGTATGTAGAGTTCCACCTGTATCATGTCAGTTTTCTTTAGGTAAAACAACAAAAAGAGCACATTAGAGGAATAGTTTAAACAAACGGGTTTTAAATACCACACAAGCAGCACTTTCCCCCTTTTGGCATCATAAAACACTGCGATGACACACATAATCCTAATTCAAGTTCCATTAAACACTCATGGTCACTGGGGCTATCACCTATGCAAACACTCAAAAGTAAGAACTAATTTAACTATAGAAAAATTATTTGTAAATACACAAGAATCAAGATGAGACTAGAACTGAAACCCAACATATTATTAATCACAAAGCATGTACACTAGAAATTAAAATTAAAAGATCAAAACATGCACTTGTGAGAACAAAAAAAGGTTGAGAAGGCTAGAAGGGGTCAGGCTAGGCAATAGGAGGAGGAGGGTCCTTCTTGAGTAGCTCATAAATTCCCTTTAGGCTGACAGAATTTGTGGCCTATTGATTCACCAAGGCAGCAAGGGCTTGTGCAAGCTCAGCCTTGAGCCTTGCATTCTCCTCCACAAGATTTGCATGCTCAATGCCATAGGTGTCATGAAGCTCTTCAAATTTCTCATCATGAGAAGCCCTTATAGCTGCAATTTCTTCATCCTTGGCAACCAACATTGCCCTTAGCCTCTGCAGAGGTGCATTGGTCCCTCTCCGAGGAGCAGGTACAATAACTTAGTTCACAGTGCCAATCACATCATTGGTTGTCTGATCTTTCCAAGCTTTAACAGGCACATCAAAGTGCTAAAAAACATCCCCCATCCAGAACCCATAGCCTAAAGCATGTTTGGTCTTATCCTATTTGAAAATCCTATGCATATGGCAAAGAATGATGTAATGACCCTTCCGGTTATTTCCACGTATACGTTTTTCTTGTACTGTTAGAGCTTGTTTGTAGTGGCCCCAAGTCATTTAAGGCTTGTTGAGACCGGTATTTTGGTGCTAGGTCCATTTGTTTGGTCGCATGATAAGTTTTGAAGTCAAGCAAGTCGGCAAAAGTTATCGTAAGTTTCTTTAATAAATTTTCTGAACTTTGGGTAAAATGTCTCAGAGCTTTTCTCTCAATATATAAAGAGTTAGAAGTCTCCCAAAATACCAAATCTAAGGTCTACGAGTCTAGTTTCCAATGCACAAAACCTCACGTCCAACTGATCTCGGAGTAAAAAGTTATGACTGTTTTACCGCGGACTGTCTGGGAGAAACCGGGTCGCGAACTGGGTCGCGAATCGGGCCGGGTCAAAATCGATTTAAAGCCTCAACTTCACTTTTTAAAACGCCATTTCAGTTCCGAAACAGTGAAAAAACATAAGGGAGGGTTCCAAGAGAGTTCTTGAGTATCAAAATCGTGCGATGGTGAATGGCGAACCTAAATTTAAGAATTTTATTAGCATCACACATATATTTGAAAATATATTATTTTTAAGTTATATTTTTTTATTACCTTTTTAAAGTATTTTATTGTGTATGAAAAATACTTTTGTTATGACATAATTGTGTATGTATTTATTTTATAAGATTTTTATACATTGTATTATTTTAACGGAGATAGTAAATTTAGTTATGTTAAAAATTATTATTATAATATAGTAGGTTTTATTGGAAATGATTTTCTATTAGTTATGGTATATTTAAAAAGTCATATATATTTTACCACGAACCTATGCAATACACAAATACTTACATAACGGGATATAACCATTTTGTTTTTAATAATTGTATTGCCACCTCTATTTCAAATGGAGGTGGAGGAAGTGGCCAGCAAAACTAAGGGTGAGAGGTGGCATCTTATTATCATGTTTATAATGTTAATCCTTAAAAGGTTATAAATGAGTCCACTATTTGTTTGCTGTACATATACATATGTATATTTTACTAACTTTAACAAAAGGGTTACTTAAGATTAGTTCAAGTACCTTGCTGCTTATTCACGTTCAAGAGAATTTTTGGGAAGAAAATATGTTGGGCGATTTCTTTGATCCCTGACAGAAAAATTTATTATATATGTCAAGTTATTCCAGCCCGAGTTCAAGTTTAATTTCGTTTCAGAGCTTTTCAGAGGGGTCCGAGCTCAGAAATCATTGTTCTTAAGCAGCTTGTCATCGGACGACAGGTAGGTTGCAGTTTAAAATCCCTAGACTTAGCATATATCGGATAAAATGGTACTAGTTGGCATCCTTGAGTTGGATTATTAGGTTAGCACCACAGACCTCGACCGCTTTATTCATGTCCGCCTACTTTTGTTCCTCCGTTGCTTGTAGTACTTGCCGATATATTTTATTTACCCTTGTGGTCCTGTGAGTCAAACATAGAAGGTGGGATTTTGGGAATGTCCGCGAGTGCCGGGCATAGAATTATCCTTCTAGGCTGGTTATGCTTGCTGAGTAGCTGTGGGCCTGTGCAGGGTCGATAGGTTGATTGTGGGCTGCTGGGCAGCTATTGTGTTTGATCATACCATTTCCATGCATTTAAAGAGGTTTTATCCATGTTTTACTACGGTGTGGCTTCGGGCCTACTGGCACTATTTTCTAAACCTTGCATGGCCCCGGGGGCCTGTTTTTGATGGAAATGATTTGGAAATGGTTGATTTAACTTGTGAATATTCCTGGGTAAAAGAAAGTAAAATTATGTTTTAAATCATCAGTTTTACGATTAACGCTAGACTCGGCAGGGCCGGGGTGCTAGTTGAGTTTTCTTGCTACTTGAGATAATTTTAGCCTCGGTCGGACCGAGCACCTGAGATGACTTTCTACTGTTTAGACCCGGTTATGCCCGGGCACCCTTGGAGGGGTTTTTGAGATATTTTCCTACTACTTTAGTCCTGGACAGGGTTTGGGCATGCATATTAGAGACTGGGTCTCTATCTTGACCCCGGACTTGCTTTCGGATGACATGTTTTGATACTGAGTTTTAGTATGGGGTCAGGGACCTCCCTGGACCTTGCCATTCGGGCCTGGGGCTGCGGGCTGCGTGTGCCGGAGGAAGGGTATACGGTGGAGTAGAGTTATACGGGCAGTGTCCTTGCATGAAACCTACCTACTGGGCCGGATTGGCACCGGAGGAGGTACATACAGAGATACCATCTCACTTGAGATCTTCATGCATCATATCATTCATTGTTTGAGGCTCCACCCTTGTTTGTTGTTCGTTGATTGCACGCTCTGGTAGTATGGGATGCCGGAGGGTTTGTTTTCACTTGTTTGTGTTCCTCGGTTGTATGGGCGGCCGGGGGACTGTAGGTAGACTCTTGCTATTTACTTACAGAATTGTTCCCTGTTACGGTTAAGTATGAAATTGGTTGCTGCTAGACTGTTGGTTTCTGGATTTGAGATTGATATGATTAGTTGAATTGATTCATGTCTCTGAGCATGCCTATCATTACTCTTTCCCTCTTCTTATACTTGAAGTTACCGGTATACCGTCCTTTTCGTAAACTTATTATGTATACACTTTTATTGCAAGGACCCCAGGTGCGTTATTTATTACTTTCACCTGTGCCTATGGTGTGTATATTCTGCTTACTGGCCTCACATGTGGTTCTGTTGATTTCCCTCTGGGCTAGTTCCTGGGTACCTTTCGTTGATTTCTGTGACTGCTTGCTTCTATTCTGTCTGTTACTACGCTTTTATCTTATATGTTCCCAGTCGGCCTATGATACCTACTGGGTACCTTATGCTTCGTATTTGGTGCTCACCCTACCCCCCTGCATTTTTGGGTGCAGATCCTAGCGTGGGCCATCGCCGTTAGATTGCTGTGATTCGTGCTTGGAGATCTATTGGGGACTACTTCAGACTGAGGGTGAGCTCTTGGCGATCGGAGCTTAGCTTTAGTTTATCTTTTGCTTCATGTACTCTATTACCATTCAGAGACATCTGTATATATTGTTTTGGATCGTTTGCACTCCATGTATGTAGTTTTGGCTCTATACTATGATACCAGGTCTTGGGGTTTGGTTTAGTTTCCGCATATGTATTTATATACTCCGGTTATCTATTCTCCTCATCTTACTCTCTTACTTTTGCTTATTAAACTATTCTTCCGCTTATTTGTTAGATAGTAGCCCATTACTAACTGTCCTGGGATACGGGAATTGGTTCGCCTACTGGGGGTTGTAGGTACCATCATGACCGAGAAATCGGGTCTTGACAACTTGGTATCAGATCTTTAGGTTCACCGGTGTCATCGGTATAGGAGCCAATGTCTAGTAGAGTCCTGCGGATCGGGGCAGAGACGTCCGTACTCAATCTTTGGGAGGCTACAGTGACATTTTAGAAAATTTGACTCTTTCATTGCTTCTGTGTCGTGCGTGGAACCCATGAAATTTCTGGAAATATCATTTGTTCTACTTCTTTCTTCCGCAGATGGTTCATACGAGATCATCGGCATCACGCGGAGATGAGCCTCCCACTTCAGCTAAGGGTCGAGGACGTCCTCGAGCAGTGGCACCTGCTAGAGCTGCTAGAGTGGAGATAGAGTCCGAGCAGCATGTGGATCATGGGGCAGCCCAGGTACCACCAGCTCCAGTACCAGCTCTAGTACCAGCTCCAGCACCAGCTCCAATACCAGCTCCAGTGCCCACTTCTGTGCCAGATCCAGCCGCAGCTCAGTCTCCAGATATTCGGGGATTACTATTACAGCTTTTGGGTGTGATTGGAGAGCGGCCTTCTGAGGTAGCGCAGACATACGCTCAGGGGGCAGCCCTGGGTGCACAGAGCTCAGGTGCGCAGCCTGCTACAATGGCTCCCCGTGCGGAGGTCATTCCGGTTCCATCTGTTGCAGAGCCTCTTGCTCCTCGCCCAGCTATGACAGAGTCAGAGCAGAAGGCGTTGGGTAGGTTTTTGAGGTTAGCACCTCCGAGGTTTGCTGGTACTTCTAGACAGGATCCACACGACTTTATTACTACATGTGAGGAGATGTTGCATCATTTGGGTTTGTTGGAGACTCACGGGGTTGGTTATACTACCTATCAGTTAGAGGGCCCAGCGAAGTTATGGTGGAGGGCTCATGTTGCATGTAGACCACCATCGTCACCTCTTTTGACCTGGTCTGAGTTTTATGAGGCCTTTATGTCCAAGTTCCTACCTCAGAGTGATCGTGAGCGCCACAGAGAGTAGTTTAGTCACCTTATGCAGGGGTCTATGACTGTCTCAGAGTATGAGACTCGTTTTCATCAGCTAGCACCGTTCGGAGCTATGATCATTCCTACCGAGGCAGATAGGATTTGCAGATTTGTATGGGGTTTGAGACCAGAGATCAGGCAGCCAGCTGAGATATTGATTGCCGGTGGTCGGTCATTTCAGGCTATTGTAGGCTATGCCCGTACTGTGGAGAAGTTACAGCGACATGATCCGGGGTCCAGAGATAAGAGGCCTTGACATCAGGGTTTCTACAGTGGTTCCAGATATGGTGGTAGAAGTTCTGGCCAGTGGAGCCGGAGTTATCAGCCACAGCAGCACCAGGGTCAGTCCAGCCGACCGGTTCAGGCTTCCATTCAGACTTTCGGTAGTACCCAGTTCGAGCAGGGTCAGAGCATCCATCAAGGCTATGGCGGCCAGTCTTCGAGGGGTACAGTTTCTGGCGCATCAGGTCGTGGTGGTTATATGGGATCTGCTGGTTCATCTCGACCGAGTAGGCCGCCAGGGGCTTGTTTTACTTGTGGTGTGATTGGTCATTTTGCTAGAGATGTCCCTCAGCAGGGTAAAGTTCAGTTGGCCGAGCCTTTACGAGCAGTTCATCCCCTGGCTAGAGGGGGTGGTCGTCAGGGTAGAGGTGGTGCTCCGCGTGGCAGAGCAGGTGGTAGGGATGGCGGTCGGGCAGGTGGAGGTCGTCGTCATTTTTGCGTTGTCCCTAGAAGACCAGAGGCAGAGGCGTCAGATGCTGTGATTACAGGTACGATTTCTGTGTGCCATCAGTCTGCTATGGCTTTATTTGATCCTGGATCCACTTTGTCACGACCCGATTTCTTGATCATGATGGCACCTACAACACCCCAGTAGGCGAACCAATTCCCTTAGCCCAGGACGGTTAGTTATGGGCTACTATCTAACAACTAAGCGGGAGAGTAGTTTAATAAGACAAAGTGAGGGAACAAGATGAAGAGAATAGATAACAGGAATATATATATACATATGCAGAAACTAAACCAAACTACAAGACCTGGTATCATAGTATAGAGCCGAAACTACATATATGGAGTGCAAAACGATCCAGAACAATATATACAAATGTCTCTGAATGGTAATAGAGTACATAAAGCAAAAGATAAACTAAAGCTAAGCTCTGATCGCCAAGAGCTCACCCTCAGTCTGAAGTAGTCCCCAATAGATCTCCAAGCACGAATCACAGCAATCTAACGGCGATGGCCCACGCTAGGATCTACACCCAAAGATGCAGGGGGTAGGGTGAGCACCAAATGCGAAGCATAAGGTACCCAGTAGGTACCATAGGCCGACTGGGCACATATAAGATAAAAGCGTAGTAACAGACAAAATAGAAGCAAGCAGTCACAGAAATCAACGAAAGGTACACAGGAACTAGCCCAGAGGGAAATCAACAGAACCACATGTGAGGCCAGTAAGCAGAATATACACACCATAGGCACAAGTGTAAGTAAGAAATAATGCACCTGGGGTCCTTGCAATAACAGTGTATACATAATAAGTTTACGAAATGGACGGTATACCGGTAACTTCAAGTATAAGAAGAGGGAAAGAGTAATGATAGGCATGCTCAGAGACATGAATCAATTCAACTAATCATATCAATCTCAAATCCAGAAACCAACAGTCTAGCAGCAACCAATTTCATACTTAACCGTAACAGGGAACAATTCTGTAAGTAAATAGCAAGAGTCTACCTACAGTCCCCCGGCCGCCCATACAACCGAGGAACACAAACAAGTGAAAACAAACCCTCCGGCATCCCATACTACTGGAGCGTACAATCAACAAACAACAAACAAGGGTGGAGCCTCAAACAATGAATGATATGATGCATGAACATCTCAAGTGAAATGGTATCTCGGTATGTACTTCCTCCGGTGCCGATCCAGCCCAGCAGGTAGGTTCTATGGAAGGAAACTGCCCGTATACATCTACTCCACCGTATACTCTTCCTCCGGCAAACGCAGCCCGCAGCCCCAGGCCCGGATAGCAAGGTCCATGGAGGTCCCTGACCCCATACTAAAACTCAGTATCAAAACATGTCGTCCGGAAGAAAGTCCGGGTTCAAGATAGAGACCCAGTCTCTGATATGCATGCCCAGACCCTGTCCAGGACTAAAGTAGTAGGAAAATATCTCAAAAACCCCTCCAAGGGTGCCCGGGCATAACCGGGTCTAAACAGTAGAAAGTCGGCTCAGGTGCTCGGTTCGACCGAGGCTAAAATTATCTCAAGTAGCAAGAAAACTCAACTAGCACCCCGGCCCTGCCGAGTCTAGCGTTAATCGTAATATAAATCATAATTTTACTTTCTTTTACCCAAGAATATTCACAACTTAAATCAAACCATTTCCAATTCATTTTCATAAAAAAAGGGGCCCCCGGGCCAATGCAAGGTTTAGAAAATAGTGTCAGTAGGCCCGAAGCCCAAACCATAGTAAAACATGGATAAAAACTCTTTATATGCATGGAAATGGTATGATCACACACAATAGCTACCCAGCAGCTCACAATCAACCTATCGAACCTGCACAGGCCCACAGCTACTCAGCAAGCATAACCAGCCTAGAAGGATAATTCTATTCCCGGAACTCGCAGACATTCCCAAAATCCCACCTTCTATATTCCAGAGTCAACAAGGTCTCTCGGGACCACAAGGGTAAATAAAATATATCGGCAAGTACTACAAGCAATGGAGGAACAAAAGTATGCGAACATGAATAAAGCGGTCGAGGTCTGTGGTACCAACCTAATAAACCAACCCAAGGATTCCCATTAATACAATTTTATCCTATATATGCGGAGTCTACGAAAAATAAACCGTAACCTACCTGTCGTCCGATGACAAGCTCAAAACCTCTCTAAAAAGCTCCGAAATGAAATTAACTCGAATTCGGGCTTGAATAACTTGACGTAGATAATTAATTTTCTTTCGGTGATCAAATATCACACCACCAGTAAAATGTTTCTCCTGCTAAATTAGTCTTCGACTGAATGCGTATAGTAGCTATGTATGTTCATCTTATACATATATAAAGAAAAGAAAGATCACTGGTGCATATTCAAATACCCTAGGATTATCAATAATTTGCTCCTAAGTAATATCTCACTACATACCAACATAATACATATTATATATATCTATATTAGTACAGCAACAATGATTCAAGGACTAGATTAGTTGTCCTTACCTATGCTTTACACGTGGTCACATAGTTGCTGCCACATTTAGCTATTCCCACGTGAACGTGTGGGGTTAGCACACTATAATTGATTCTATCCTATTACGTATATATTTGGGTATTGCATAAGTTCGTGGTAAAATAAATATAACTTTTTAAATATACCATAACTAATAGAAAATCATTTCCAATAAAACTTACTATATTATAATAATAATTTTCAACATAACTAAATATACTATCTCCGTTAAAATATTACAATGTATACAAACCTTACAAAATAAGTACATACACAATTATATCATAATAAAAGTATTTTTCATACACATTCAAATACTTTAAAAAGGTAATAAAAATATAACTTTAAAATAAAAAAATTTCAAATATACGCGCGATGCTAATAAAATTCTTAAATTTAGGTTCGCAATTCACCATCGGATGATGTTGATACTCAAGAACTCTCTTGGAACCCTCCCTTATGTTTTCTCACTGTTTCAGAACTGAAATG